>WBNO01032442.1:0-118941 GCA_013400575.1 Peucedramus taeniatus | reverse complement strand
CCCCCGGCCCGCCTGGCTCCCACCGCGTCCCTGCGGGGCTTTGGCGCCCCGGCTGCCCCGGGCCCGCGCATCCCTGCTGGGAACCAGCATCGCTGTGCCTCCTCCGCGCCCTTTCCCTGGAGCAGTTCCTTTCCTGGATTACGCCCGGTAGCCAGACCTCTCTTCCTGCTGGGGCTTCCATGAAATNTGGTTTCAGGCCTTTTCCCTGGCGCTCCGTGCCTGTGCGCTGGCACCCTCCCTCGCACCCTGGCATGGGTGCTGCTCGCTGACATCTTCCACGGCCCTGGCAGCTCCAGGCTTCCCGCTGCATGCCTGGCATGGCAGTGCTTTTACCTCATTATTGGGCTTCTGGAGTCGTGTGACATTTTCTCGTTGTGTCTCGTTTGGTGCAGTTTTTCCTCTAAAATTCTTTAGGGGAATTCTCTTGACTTTTTCATACCATTGCCTTTTGTTTCTGGCACCTGACATGAATACTCTCTCCTTAGACTTTAAGTATTTTCCTTGGTATATCTTTGTGGTTTTTTTTTTTTTTTTTTTTTGGGGGGGGGGGGGGGGGGGTTTGGGTTTTTTTGGGGTTTTTTGTTTGTTTGGTGTTGTTTTTTCTTTTCTTCGGGAAGGTCCCCGCTTAGAGACAAAAGGAAGCTACTCAGCAAGCTGCAGCAAGCCTTTGTGTATTTTTACTGCAAAAAAGGCCCTATAAGCAGTATTTAAAAATACACATAATCTGCCAGTTAGGTACAGGGTACTGTGAAAATGGACATTTCATATTTAATTCACTGTCAAGCAAGTGACCTGTGTCACATTTTTGAAGATGCCAATCTATTAAGATTTTTGTTGATAACAGCTTTTATCCCTCTTTAATAAGCATAGACTTTTACATGGTAAAGCAAGGGCTTTAGAATATTCCTGTTTTGCCCACTATCTTGGTGTTAAAAGTTTCACCTCCATAATTCTGTCCATATACCACGCATATGCCCATTTTGGTGAGATCACTGCATGCTGCCCTTAAAATTCTCAATTTAAGCAATTTCTTTCCATATGTTAAAGTGGTTCTTTTACAGATTTCCACAGACAGATATATGATACCTCCTCTATATCTACACATAAAAAAACCCAACAAAACAAAAACTATTGCTCAAGACTCTGCCACCAGTCCTCCTTAGGTGCCTCTGGGCTGTGTGTTTCTAAGACACACCTCCCACATTACCTCTGATCATTTCCGTGGGACAGCCCCCAACAGAATTAAGCAGCTTTTAGCTCCAAGGCTTTTTCTTATTGCAGTGTGTTAGATCAGACCCAGACATTGCATTCCCTTCCAAGTTTACATATGCCAACAGGAAAGCTCAGAAGGCACAAGGGGCAATATGAATGCCCAAAGTACACAGCAGGCAAGACTTAATCTGGATAGATGGAATCTAGAATCATTTTGGCCAGGTAATTAAAACATTTTGGCCAGGTAATTAAAACAGCCTGCAGACTGGGGCTGATTGAGGTCATGGCACCTTCAGATGATTATTTGTGTTGGCACATAGACTTCCAGTGTTAACCTCTGGTCTCTGCACAGTAAGAAGCAGGTGAGGTGACATCGTGTTCAGCCAGGTCAGTTATTTGCAACAAGTCCCATGGCCTTACAGAACTGATGTTACTCCAAATGTTTTTGGGAGAGTCATTGTTCCTGATCATCCCATCTGATGTAAAATTGCACTGAGATTTGCAAGTGAAGGACAGCAGTCCCTTTAAAGTATAATATGATGTTTTGCTGAGGATCCAAGTTTATCACACTTATCTTTTCCTTTAAAGTATAATCAAACTCTCCTTAAGATTTTATAGTTTGTAAAGTTAATGCTTTTAGAAAGAGAAGTATTTCTGAGTGACCTTTTAAAACTAGTCCTTACAACCTTACATACAATCAGCATCTATTGCCATTTTGAATGTAAAGCTGATAAGCAACAGAAATAATGATGCAGAAATTATATAAAAATATCAGATTTTGTTGTAAAGCATGATACTAGAGGCTGGAAAATATGTAAAGGTAGTATGAAGGAAAACTCTGAAAGGAAGAATTTCATTCCATAAATTTGCTGTTTACCAGTATATTGCTTTAAAAATAAAGATAATATAAGCTATAAAGTTCCTGTACATTATGGAAAATTTGCAAGACATCAAAATAGTAACACTTCAAGTAAGAATGAAAAGTTCCTTTGATTGTGAGTATAACCACTTTTCAAAACAAGTCCATATATAAGAAAATGAAACTTTGAGAATGTCATTGAGCATCACTATAGTATTGTTTTCAAGCATTGCAGAAGTTTTTCTTATAAACATTATGGCTGCATTATAAACTCCTCTATTACATATGTCTGGGTGGAAACTGTTTTCTGGATTGAACTGACTGATATCAAGAAAATACAAAACTAAATTCCTGATAATCATGAAAATAAACAGGTATTTTGAAACAGGCTGCAACAAAGCCACCATTGTTCTCTGGACCACTCAACAGATTAGAAGGACACAGTAGAGAGCAGGAGTATGAATTCATTAGGACAGAACACACAGACAGCCAGACAGAAGATTCATATTTCTTCATAGAGAATCAGTAGCAGAAAGGGGAAAAAGTTTTGGAGAACAATATAAAGAGAGAAGACTGTGGAAAGAAGTGTGGCTACCTGCAGGGGCCAGGTCTTTCCAGCAAGGACTGGCCCTGCTGAGGCCCCAGAATGACATAAACTTGACAGGATTTTTGATGATGGGTTTGCCAAGGAGCATCGTAAACAGTGAGAAAAGCTAAAAGGTGGTAAGGATCTCTTCAGAAAAATATTGGGAATCACCAGTCTCAGAACTTGAATCTTCCTTTTCAAAATATATATGAAATTTCATATATGAGAAGAATCTGATGAGCAGGTTTATTTAGTAGTAGAAACTCCAAAATTAAATCGGTGAACAATCCGGAGCATGAAAATCAACCTCTGCCTACATGCAATTGTTAATCATTCTCTTACCTCCTCAGTTTCAGTGTTTATGTAGCAGTAGTCTTGGATTTGGACTGCTGCTTTAAAATAAGCAGTTGTTGACTGTTTAATAAATATTTTGATTTAAAAAGTGTCAGTAAAATCTGAATTATGTCAAAATACTGCAAACTTTCTCACTCCCCTGCACTGGTATACAAGTAGGTTTATGAACATTAAAGTGTTTGGATTCAGCAGTCATGAAATTACATCCAAAATGTAATTTTGTCTTTTTTTAATATTTTCATTAGCTTGTCAATTACCATACATGGGGTAGTAAACAAAAATTTAGCATATTGATGTTTATAAACTGCAAAGAAAAAAATTCAGACTGAAATCTTTGGAGACAAGGAAGTGGATCTGAGTGTCTGACACAAATTTTGATGTACAAAAATTAGAATGTCAAAAACGAGATTCTGTAACATAAAATAATGGGTCAAAAGATAGAAAGCATCCATAGTAAAGAACAGTGATTTATATTTGCACCAAAATGGATTAGCGTAATACACATAGTAACTCAGCTGAGTGGGACTGTAGTGAACAGACACAAGGTGGCTTAAACCACAATGGCTGTTTTGCAAGTAAATGCCTGATTATGTCTATAGTCACTTCTAGACAAGCTGAAAATAGAAACAAGATATCCTAGGCATGTGCCCTTGCAGAACTGCTTCACTGCTCTGCAGACTGAGGAGGAGAGACCTTGTCACATCAGGAGAGGTGCTGGGCTGGGTGGGGCAGCCCCATCTGCTCCTGAACAGCCACCAGTGCTCCTAAGGAAAGTGGCAGCAGCAGATGACTCTTCTGGAGGCACGGAGACACTCATTGCTGACCTGACAAGCTCTCTAGAGGAGTGTGCTGCTGCCCAGGAACATCACTGAGAGACTGCCAGGCCTTGTGCTGCCCACTGGCTGCTATCTGCTGCTGATTTTCATCTGGGCATCTCTGGTAAAGCTAGGAACAGTCTGAGTATGCAGAGGCATTACAGAGCCCTGGGAGCAGCATTTAGGTACTCTGGAGCAGAAGCAAGTTTTTTCATCCATCCTCTCAGTCAAAGGGAAGGTGTTTGAAAGAGCTGCTTCATCAAGAAGAGATCAATAGGAATTGTGGGAACTCGGGGGACCCAGTTTTTCCAAGCTAGGGCTTGAGAAGCCACAGCCAGGATCAACATCCATATCCTCTTGTGCAAACAGATTGATAAATATTGTTTGCTGAGGAAGATAGATATATGTGGAAAGACAATACTAACTATGACATTTTTTTAGAAAATTTCAGAAGTAATACAAATAGAAATAAATAAAGCATTTTTGGTAATAATATCTTTCTGAAACATTTTTTTTGTTATTGGTTGTTGCAAAGAAGCTGCATTTCATATAAGAAAGTGAAATTGAAATTTGCTAGCAAACCCCAAATTAATAGACATATGAGAGCCTGGAAAAGTGTACAAAAAATCATACACACTAATTGCTGATGAATACAGCTGATGTTAAAATGTTTCCTTTTAATAATGAAAATAATCTAATGAAATCAACTCTAAGTAATCACATAGAGTGACCTGTATTCCCTCTTTAAATGGAGCTAGAAACAGACTGTAGTTGCAAAATGCAATTATACACTTGGATTCTATTAGCAAATAATGATGAACTAGGGCAAATATTTTTGTTTATTAGTAACCAAAGTGAATGGAGCACTTGCTGGCTTGAGCAAATGTAAGAGGAGGCAAGCAGCCACCATGGGGCACCCTGCGACAGGTTACAGACAGGAATGGGAAGGTGGGGCCATGCTCAGGACTGATACTGAAACTCAGACATTTCTGCACATCTAGTCAAGAAATTTGTTTTCTCAAATACCATTAATGCTATTAACCCCTTCTTTGTTGTTCCTGAAAAGTTCTTCCTCAGCTGTCATAATTCCATGTACAGACAATTTGTATTAATTGTTGCAGTGAGTAAATAGGCAGCTAAGTATGTGCAATCATTAGACATAGCTCACTGGAAATTGTGGAGAGATGTGTAGGCTAACTGCTAGAAAACAGTGTTTATGGGGTCACATACCTCATATTTCTACACACTGATATTAACACAGTGTAGGGTGCTCTTTATTTATACTACTATTCAAAAGAAATTTTTCATAGGCAAATTCAATAAAAATTCTTGGGGTTTGGCATTGCCTTTTTAAAGGTCACACTGGCATCCCTTCTGGCACCCTTTTCAATGAAGACTTATTATTTGGCTTTCTAAGAATAATTCCAGAGCAAAGGGCATTTTCAGGATTCAGAAGGCCATAGGGAATTTTATATCAGCTTTTTCTTCCTTGTTATTACAAAGTGATCATAATTGGAAAATCTCCTGTACCATCCTCTCTTCATCATTTCTGCTACATGAGACCATCCAAAGTTGACCAAATTTTAGTGACCTTACACAGAATAGCACCACTGATAACTCTGACACTGAACACAAGGGATACTGAAGGCAAACTTTCACTAAAGGTCTCTCCAGCCAGCATTCTTCATCTCCAACCTTGCCCTTCTGGTTAAAAAAAAAAATTCCCAGGAGTGCATCAATTCTTGTCAAAGTTTTTAACTTTCAACTCCTAAATGAAAACACCCATTCTAGGTTAGATAATGTGTCATACATTATCTCTGAAAATAGCTGGAAAATTAAATTGGCCAACATCAATTATCTTACATCCTGTCTAAATGCCAGTTGAATCTAGCACTGAATACAATGATTCCAATACAAAACCTGATAACTTCAGAAAGTAATTGTGAAAAACAAGTGACAGTGAGCTAAATGGTAGGTAGAGGACGAACACAGACAACTTAATCTCTTTTTACTTGGTAAATCTTATGATTTTACCAAAGCATTTTGAAGATACTTGATAGATTGTGTGATGGATTGTGATAAATTGTGTGTCCATACTGCACAAAACCTTACTTAGCACTCAATGAACCACATTAGGCAGAATAAGGAAGATAACTTCAATGTAAATGATCCCCTATGGGGAAAACTGTACCTCTTTATGCTAGTTTGGTGCCTGCACACATCTCTGCCTTATGGAATAGTACCCTGTGACGACTTATGCACACTCATTCTAGGATTTTGAAATGAAGATATATTTTGATCACTTCAGCTATTGTAAAGAAAAACTATTTTCACTCTATAAGTGAAGTGTTAATGTGATATACACAAGTATATGTTAAAGTACACAGGTTTCATTGTGGTGACAAAGAGCATAAAAAATAGAAAATCTCTATTCCAAAAGAGAGAAAAGATGATTTTTTTCCCCCTTACCACCAGTGTCCATGTCCTTGATAGGTAAAATGGCTTTTTTCATGAAACTATGCATTGAGTATATACATGGAATTCCATCCCATATCCCAGAAACCTTTAAAGCTTCAGTCTTTCTTTCCTCAGATTAATGGCTTGAACTTATTTTGTAATTTAGAAAGTGGTTCCATTACACTCTGAGAGCATTTGGCATTAAATAGTAATCACTTCACAGCCTCTCTTCTTGTATCCTAGAGGGATGCATTGGAGGATGTATCATAGGAATACTGGCCTCCCATTGAATGACTTCTGGGATCAGCAGAGCTGTAATCAGGTGTCACAAACAGGAGCTACTTGTTCAATAATGTTCTCTTACCTCACATCACATCTCAAAAGCAGTGTAAGAAGCAAAAGCAAATTAAACATACTGAACTATAAGGGGTATTTTAATTGGGTCTCATCCATTCAAAGAAATTTCTAAAGATTTAGAAACTCCCAGAGGTTTGAGCCAGACTTCACCAGCTAAGGATAATTTTCTTAAAGAAAACTGGTTGCTGTCATGACTGGCAATAAGAGCTATGCTGCCTTCCTGCACTCTTCAAACACAAACTTAGAAACAAAATCCAGTACACCTCCACTCCCAGTTTAGTGGTATTTTTTAAATTACCTTAGGAATTATTTCTTATAGGGAAACAGGCTGTTCAGATACTGGCCTCTTGCCTTTTTAATTTTTTTTTTTTTAACTCAGTTTAGGGTTACACAAATCAGATGTAATTCCCCCGAAGATACTGCTGTGAAACACCCCTGACAGCAAAAAGCAGAATGAGAGCATAGACTTACCTCCCTGTATTACTTTGCTAAGCTATATATAAGTGACTGGACCATCTGTTTAGAAACCATGATGGAAATTAAACTTTATTTGCACTTCTCATAGACATAGGGATGAAGCATGTAAGCAATTTCAGAAGTGGTTAGGTCCTGTTGTATGACTTAAGAAGATCCAAAACAAAAAAGGGGATCTTTTCCCCTTTTTCCCTGATTTTTCTGAAAGCTCAAGCTCTGACAGCTGAAGCACTCCATGATCTGCTCCATGGGACTCCAAAGTAAAACTAGTCAGAACTTAACAGAAGCAATAGAAGTCTTCTCTGCTTAACAGAAACCACAGGCCCGAGCTGTGGATGTAATTTTGACAGCTTGCTTGTACCACCATCAGCTGAGAAGTAAATAGTAATCTTCACCTTTATGTAAACTTTAAGAGCTTCCCACACTTCAGCTTCTGTGGGATAAAAAGGCATTAATGTCAGAGAATAATTGGATTCTAGCCATTGCCGGTTCTCAGAAAGCTGGGAGGAACATAAGGGAGATCCTAAGCCTCCATCCAGCAGTTCCTTCACTGGGATAAATAGCCTTACATCTTGTTAACCTTCTTTCATAGTGATCTAGTTACATAAACTTTGCTGCAATTGCATACTTGTCACCTGTACACAGTGAGGATTCAATAGAAGAACAGAAGGAATTCAACTGAAGCTCTCATACTGTATATTTTATGAGTCTGAAATACTGCTTTGGTTTAAATCAGGAGGTTGTAAGTGATTTTTCAAAATGGCTGCTTTCAATGACTGTTTAGAATAAAGAAGGAACCATGAGTGAGAATTTGATCTCACAAATCTGGAACTGCTGCTCATGCCAACTGAGCTACCTCAGGTTGGCAATTGCATGTTTTCATGAGAAGAATCATCGAGTCTTTTTTTAAAGCAATAGAACATAAAATCTTTAGGAACTTTGATTAGTTAATCAATTCAGCATTTCTACCTGATTTAACAGGAGCATGTTCACACAACACATTATTTCTAGCAAAATGATTCAACAAGCCGCACACCCTGTTAAGTCCACAAACAGCATTATACACACACCTACTTAAATCAAACCTGGTAGCTACAAATGCACCACTAAAAATAACTTCCTATCTCCTCCCCACTCATTACCTGGGGAGGGAGCAGTCACAAACTTCTGTGTTGCTTTTGTCCTGCTAGTGCGACTGTATCAGACAATAAGCAAAATGCTTTCTGAGCTGCATCAATTCTCAGATTTTTTTTTTTTTACATTAATAGCCTTTTTGCTGATCTGTTGGTATCTGGATCCACAAATTCAAAAAATGAAGAGCAGTATGAGTCTAATGATCATAGGAGAAGGCAACAAACACTTTATTTTGCACAGTTGGCAAGGTTTATCAATAAATGTTGGTTTTTCAACTCCAGCATGTTCTGTTTGGGACACCTCAGATGTGAGACCTTTCATTCTATTTTTATTCCTGCCTGCAGTCCTGTCAGACTGCCTGTCAGATCAGATTTATGACTTCTGGACCAAGCCAGAATTTATAAAAAATAGTTTTATTTTGCTGCTACAAACTAAAGGGACCAGAGGGATATGAAAGGATGGGTGATGTACCCAGGGGGAGAATTCAGCAAAATATATGTTTTCTGTGACATTTTGGATAAGGCAATATTGCACTTCCAAGTGTCAAAAGAGAGGGATTTACACCCATTGAGATGATGAAAACCTGAATAAATTTTCTTTAAAGATAAATAAAGAAGACCATAGCTTGTATATTTTCCTCAAAAGCACACATCAACACTCATACACTGGAAGGTTTGACCAAACTGAATGTGAAATCCAGAGTGCGGGTTAGGGACAACAGTGGCAATATTCACAGTGACTGAGAAAGAAAAAAGGAAATATGAGGCTGGGTTTTTTCCCATGTTGAACTTAAATGACTAGTTGCATGCAGTTAGGCAATGAAAGATATCCAAGATTTTCATTTTGACATGAACAGAGAAATCTAAACTACAGTTGTCTATGAGATATTGCTATAAGTATTGTAGATGAAAATGCATTTACAAATCCCATTGTTCAGGGAAAAAATATAGAGAAAATTATTAAACAAGTGAAGATTTGTGGACTTACACAAAAATTTTAAAAAATAGAATTAAACAGAGAAACAGAGTTAGGAAAAATGGAGGAATAACTAATGTGAAGAGCTCACTGAATAAGTCCAGTAGAACCCTCCTCTGCTTTACTAAGGTTTTGTTCCCCTCACTTTCTTACAGCCAGCTCACAATTGCCCTGCAGCATCCCAAGAGCTCCCTCTTCCCTGCTCTGGGCACAGCTACACCTGCTATAATTAACAAAAAAAATTTCAGACTAGACAATATTAAAAAATTATCACATTTCCTTCCTTCAGTTTTTGGTTGGTTTATTTTCCTGCCAGGTAGACCCATCAAAATCTTATCTGCATTGTTTATTGAGTCTGAAGGATTTTGCTGCTCATAAAAGACACACTCACCCCTCAGACCATCAGTCTCTGCTTTGGTTGTGCTGTTGCTCCCTGGATTGGCTGGGGGCTGAAAGTGACATCAGTCCAGGGGGGTTTAGGTCTAATGCTCCCGTGTGCGTCAGGTAATCCAATTGAGCCCTTGTAAGTTGACAGACCCAGAGATTTATACTGAGCCACTTCCTAAAAGCTGATTCCCATTACCTGGCAAGTGAACTACCAGGGAAAAAAAAAAAAAAAGGAAAAAAGAAAGAAAGAAAAAAAAAAAGGAAGGAGTGTAAACAGCCTTAGCAGACATGACGTTGCCCTCAACTTCAAACCAGGAGCTGCTAGGTTTGGCTTGCAAGTAAGAGAAGGAACCTCACTTGTTTACTTGCTTAGCCACTTGCCAGACCACACAGTGCTTAGTTACAAGATACAAACAAAGCAATAGAAAGAAAGGAAGAAAGGGGGAAAGAAAGAGAGAAGACAGAAGGTAAGAAAGAGAGAAAAAAAACAAGAAACAGAAGTCCAACCAAGACCTGAATATGTTTAATGTTATATTTACAACTATTATGGTCTAAACAACCATTATTGGGCAAAAACTTAGAAGAATACAGACTATTCTGGATGCGGCATCTGTCCAACTTGTACAGGTAGGTTCTTACGTATTTCTCTTAATCTCATTATCAATTAAATAAGTATTAAATCACTCATCTTCTTGGCTTTGTACAGCAGTATCTAATATTTACCTTGTTCAGGTTTTTACATTAAATCTCATTTCATTTCTCTTAAATCATTAGTTAATTCTGATTAGAATGCTGCTTTTTTGTATGAGAAATGATAATATAGAGCTGAAGGGATTGTCATCCAGAATGTTAGTGCTCAGTCCCCCTTGCCTTCTTTGGGAGTTAGAAACATTCATCTACAACAGTATTGCACTGTTAAAAAATCAGGGTACCTCAGCATAGTCTTGTTTTCTTTTGAAGGCAAAGTAGAAGGCACTAAAGTGTTCCTTCTCTTATGGCAGAGATAAGTCTTCATATGCATAACACAGCCGACACGATTCTGGAAAACATGTTTAAGTACATTATTTTTTCATGATTTGTACTAAGGACTATTATTTTGGAAAGAGCACTGAACTCCAAACAGCAGAAAGATTACCAGTGATTACAACCTGTGACTAAAGGCTCTCAGCTAAGAAACTGCTTTTCTAATTTCTCCTCTACTGCTCTCCAATGTTTTTAGCAAGTCTCTACATTACAGTTTGCAGTTTCTAAAATAAAAGCAACCTCATTTTCTGGAAGTTTTCTCATAGGCTTCATAATCATTACTGATCTAGAAATTTACAGATATAGATTCCAGAGGAATACAAATACTGATAATTTACTATTTACATGTAAAGTGTATTATTAATGATGGGAAATCACATCATCCTCAATGATGTGGTAAAATAAGAGACTGAGTCTTTTTCAAGTAAAAGAACCAGTCAACATCAGAATCAGGATCAGAAGCTTTGAATATCTCTCTTCTGCAAGCAAAGGTGTAACTGTGGATCTGTCAGAACTCAAGAACTAGCTTTAACAATAAGCAAGCCACAGCAGCATTGACTACAATAGGATTAGCTGTAATAAGCTATGGAGAGACTTTGGGAAGGCTGCACTATATAATCTAAAATCTTAGCTCTTCATCTTTCATTTAGGACAACATTTTTCTTTAGTACCTGAAGAAGTTGGTGTACAGCCTGCTCAGGTTCTTTTACCTGTCTTGTGGTGCTACCTGTTAACCTCAGCATCAGCATATCATTTGACCCTTCCTTCCCTGTTCCTATGTCTGGCACAAGGCTGCCTCATTTCAGAGAATTACATAATGCCTTAAAAAGGGCATAAATCAATAAATATAAAAGAGAAACATTACCATGGTGCTTGAGTTCTACTGTTCTACTATTTCTAGCACTGCAGCAGCAGAGAGCTTTGAAGCTTCAATCTTTGAAGTGCTAGAAAAATGTAGACAATGTATAGATGCATTAGATTTAGTTCTGGGCCACCAGTCAGGTCTACTCTCATGCAGAATGAGCTTTTATGAAAGGTGCATGAAAAAAAGCAAAGAAAAGTAGCACTATCTACTTTAGAGGCAGTAGCTGTCTAACATAGATATTCTATGAGGTCCTTGGCATTTGGCATCAGCCAGGGCAGAGGAGAAGGGGCATATAAACATAGCAAGAATGAACATAGTACGACTTTCTTTTGGTTGCATCTATCCTGTGATATTTTTTTAGGCACTTCTATTGAGAGAATATCTACATGCAAACTGACTGCAGACAATGTAATATTTTCCTCTGAAATTCACTAGTAGGTTCCTTTGGAAGTAGAGAGGAAATAGGAATTTGACCCTATAACTCTGATTTTGTAGGATGCTGGATTTTTCTAAATTTTCTTTTGGTATCAATAACATTTTGTGTCTTTAAGGAACAATGTACATAGGTCTTGTAATAAAGTAAAACTTTTAACACCCTTACCCTCAGCTCATGAAACTCCCTACAGAGAGGCACATAACTACACTATTCAGGAATTAGACTTCACCTCTCTCCTTCAAAGATTAGACTGTTTAGAGACTAGCTCACCTCATGAGAAGTTTACGATTTCATAGAAAAGAAATTAATCTCTCTGTAGCAGTGAAATTTTATCCCCCTTCAGTGCTGAATAACTTGCAATAGTCTGGTTAATTCTCCTATTTATTTAAGTACATGTTTCTAGAAAGGAAATAAAGTAATTTACAGTAGAGTGTGAAAAAATGCCATATAATGAAGGCTTCACTTCAGCTATAATTTCTGGGACACAATCTTTCTAAAGCAAGCTCATGCTTTAGCAACAAGGCAACTCCCTTATTGACTTGTCATTGTTTGCAGATTTGGCTCTGCCTGTACTTTATCTAAACAGATGTTTTTAACAGCATTTTAAGGGTTTATTCCAAATATAAACCCACACATTTCCAGCCCATATTTCAGAGAATTAAATTTCATATATAAGGAGATTCATCTCTCAGGTATGAGGAATATTGGGTGTTCTCTCCAAAATTATAAAAACAAGTTTACAGTGACTTAGAGTATAAAATGTGTATATGGAATATATGTGAATAAATGAGGTTATGATGTAAATTAACTTTAAAGTATAATTTTCAAAAGATGTGCTCTTTTCAAACTTTTCACATAGTTAAAATTTGTTGTCATTTGATGGACAAGCAGTAGGTTGTTCTTAAGTAAGGAATTAAAAAATATTCAGCTTTTTTATCCAGTTACTATGCTTATGTATCCAGATAAAAACCATAATATCATGAATGATAACATGTATCCATAACCCTTTAAATATACAAAAGGGTTACTGGATTTGGCCCAATATGTATTANCTAAGAAAGTCTAAAGTACACAAGGCAGGCACCTTCTGTCCCCAGAGTCTTTCCCTTTTCATTTCTCTAAAATATGCATACATTTATGATTGAGATACTTAAGATATTATATTTATTTTCAATACAAATTTTTCTGTATTTCCCTAAAATTATAAGTAACAATTTGGTGAGAACAACAACCAATTGAATTACCTTAATTTAATTTGAACTATATTTAAATATATTTTAAGAATTCACTTGGGTTTTCAATTTTACATGCTCTAGATGAATATTGCCTGTAAAGCAAATTTATTTAGTTGTCATTTCTTAGTAAAATATTTCTATATTATATTTTTATAATTTTGATTTTTCTTATGGAAGAACACTGTTCTTCAAGAACAGAATACAACCTGAAATCAGAACAATCATCAACATAATAGATGTAATCAGACCCTATTCAAAGCTCACGGTTACAGGCTGATGGGATCATCTTCTTTCCTCTTGCATGTTACAGTTTTGTGGGTTGTTATGAATCAGATGAAAAACAAAAAAAGATTTAGAGTTGTTACTTGCAGTTTGGTCACAGCTTTCATTGATTCTTCAGGATCTTCTAACTACCTAGTCCTAAATATTTTGGAGACCAACATCTCTCAAATCTCAATACAATATAATAGTTGATTTTACAGGATTTGGGTTGGTTTTTTTTAATTTTTGGGTTTTTTTTTAAGAAGCAAAACATGAAGCTTTGAGCAGCAAAGAATTTTGATCTTCATGTGACAGTTCATTTAAGAATATTTCAGTGTAGACACTGGAGTGCGGCAAAATTATTTCACTGATCCCAAACTGTCTGTGGAGACCCAGAATCAGATTAATACACAGGTGTTTTGGAAAAATCTTTTGCCTTTATAAAAAGCAAGTAATATCTTCCCATTTCAATTCAGACATTATTATCTACATCAAACATTTACTCTATATGCATGCTAGGATAATTTTAAATTTAAAAATTGTCCCTACATTCATTTTTATAACTATATTATTTTAAGGGCACAAAGGAAATCAGTTAAGTATTTTCCTGGAGATACCTCCTACTGAATGCAGGTTCATGCCAAATGCTGTTCCTGACACCATGACCCAGAGGAGTCAGAGGCAGAGAGATTGATACATCATTCCTTCTCTATTGGTGACTACAGAAAAGATTCAGGAGAGGTTGTTCATAAATTCTGTAAACTTACTTGGAAATTAACACAGATTATGTCAAAACTATAGCTCAATCCCATTTTTATCCTATTTTTAATTCTCCTAATTTTGTATTCCAAATTTGATTTATTATGCAGCCAGTCTTGAGATAGGCTGCAAGAACTTTTCTTAGTGTATTTGGAATACTTGATATTTAAAAAATCTTTTTTTTCTCTTAATGAGATATTGTGTTTTGATTTACATCTATTCGTCCATGCATTTTCAGCCCCTTTTGATGAAGTTTCTGAACATTTCTGTCATAAAGATGTAAAGATACAAATTTATCCCTGCTCTTAAATATAAGGCACTTCAGAGCAATGTGTTACTGTCAGGTATTAATCTTTGATGGGGAGAATCACAGAGAACAAATAAGGGCTAGGATAGCCAGACTGATTTTATCTTAGTGGAGGTCCTCATCTGGGTATGGTCAGAAATTACATTACTTGATACATAATTAACCCACTGTCCAGAGTCTTGTTAATCTGTCTCTATGGACCCCTTTTCAGTACTTATTAGCCCTCCAACATCCTAGAAAAGTGTCACTTCAAGTGTCCACATTTCCTGGTCTTGAAAGCAGATTGCTTGAAGTCTTGCTGACCAGCACCTGAGGTCCTGTGGCTAATTCCCTTCTTTCAGAAAGCTTTCTTTTCCCCCACTGCATCTTGCTGCCACTAATACAAGAAGTTCTACCTTTTGCTGTTCTGAGGATTGAGCTCCCTTGGGTTTGATCCTTTTTTAAGATGCTTTTAGACTATCAGGTAGCACCTGAATCCTAAAAGGGACTGCTAACATAGCTAAGAAATTGGAGTACAACAGATGAAAGGGATAGAAGGCTAAGGAAAATACTGTGTCTAGAGAAAGATGCCTAAAGATCATCTTTTTATAGACTTGTGTGTAGTTTTATCTGTGTGTCCTTTAAAGCCAACTAGAAGCAATTCCATGTCTCTAAAGTTGCCCTTGAAAATGCCTGAGGGATACTCAGGCATTGCAGGTAAATTAGACACAATCTGTATTAGCCAGCTCCATACATGTTCAAGTGTAGTGGGTCTATGTCAGCTTCCATGGACTTTTATGAGTAGGGAACTTTTCCTGGATATTGTGGTGCAAATGGAAGAAGTTACACTCCAAGTCCCTCTCACTTTTCTGTCACTACACACCTATACTCCTTTATTGAGGTTAGTGGCCAATGCTGGCAACTTCTCAGGTCTTTCAGAGCACTTACTTCAGTGGCCCCTCTCTGGCTCACTGTTGTCAAAATCAATTAGTCACCTCTAATTGAGGGGATGTGATGGGCATATATGTCCAAACCATAAATAGGCCTTCCCAGACAGAATTGTTTACAAAATTTACATTTGTTTACACTGTCCAGCAAATTAAGAGTTGGTTAAGTTTACAGATAGGTATCTGGCAATATATACACACAGAGCAATGAAGCAGAACTGGAAGTTCAGTCACACAAAAGACAAGACCTCTACATAAACAGCTTCCAGGCAGTAAAAATTGAAAGGCCTTTCTGATTTGACAGAGGCCTTTCCAGTTCACAGAATGCTTGATTCCTTCCAAGGTTAATCCTTTGTTGTTGTTGTAATTGCTGTTGCTGTGTTTATACACAAACTATTTTGCCAAAGTTCTTATTTCCAGTTGTTCTTCAGGATGTCCAGATGGGACAAATCTGTTTTTGCTTCATGCCTTTATAAGTAGACCAGAGGCAAACTTGACTCCATATTTTTGAAAACTAAATGTGATTTCTCCTTCCTCATCATCTTCTTCACTGGTGTGTCCTATGATCTCCTTTCATCTTTTTTCACCATCATCCAGATAATGGATTGACTTTCATGCCATAAAACTTATCGTACAGGTGAACCTACTCCCCAGTAAATTCCCTCTGATAAGTGGAAATGAAAAGGGTTGTCATGTAGTTACAAATCCAGCTGACCCATTCCTCTTGAGGATATTTCATGCACTTGATAGTATTTGATAAGGGAAGGTCAGTTTTCCTACAAAAGTAATAGTTTTTAGCTCTTTTGCTTTCTTTACACTGTAAACAAAATAGCAAAAGTAAAGATGAAGATTAACCAAAGCCAAGTTGCTCCTTTACATTTTACTAAATAAGACTGCCAAATCCAACAAAGTGACCTTGGCATATGAAATTACTAATGCACAATTGTTGCTAAGTGTCAAATTCAGTTGTAAAGCTGTAGATCATTTGCTTTCATGATAAATTCAATTTCTTTCATTGACTCTGGTTTTACAATGGACGAAAACTTGCACATATGATAAAACAAAATGCACCAAAATTGAATTACTTAAAAAAAAAAGATAAATAGGCAGATGTGGCTTGCAAAATAATGGGTTAGCCTCACCCCAATGCAACCTTTCATATGTATGCAAGAAGAGTTGCAAAAAATCTGTTGACTTTAGAGAGGCCACATAATGAATAAATGTGTTGCTAAGATTAGAACAGGGAGGATATTTTAGGCTAATTTGAATGGTACTATCTTCTTCCATAGACATCAGCAAAATCAGCCTTTGACCTCAAAACACGAATTGGCACCAGAAGCTCTTTACTACTTTTTCCAGTCACAAAAACACTAACCTCTATATCCTGGCCAAACTCCAAAGTGGGTGATTACATTCTGCTGCTCTAATTTTCTCCTGCAGGCTCAACAAGATCCAACATGATTTCCTGATATGTAGTGTTACTGAAAAAAGTCCTTTTTTGCAAAGTTACTGTCAATTTTTCCTTCTTGCCTCCTCATTTGTCTGCCTTGTCTTATGAGTTGTAGGTTGTTTGAAGCTCAGAATTGTTTGGTTCTGGATCCCAGGTTTTACTAAACTGAGGGACCAGAATATGGCCGGTGCTACAATGATAACAATATCTTTCCATCACTTTTACTCACTTATAATACACAATATTATAGCCTGGCTATAGTTTTCCCCCAAGCACTCATGCAGTTAGACTTTTGTTAAATATCACATCATGTTGGTCTCGAGACTCAGAAGTCAAAAACACAGCCTAAAGATGCAGGGCATTCTGAGTGTGTCTAAAAACCAGTTGGCAATTTGATTGCAAAATAGCACATTGCTTAACTCCACATTGTTTTAAAGCAATAATTTGTTAAAGAGATTATAATTTCCATGACCATACAATCTAATATTTTTTCAAGAAATTTGGACATAATTGCTAGCAAAATTCATTTAATTCATACATCTGAGACATTACCTTTAATCTTAGAAAAAAACATTCACTACAAAAGTTAAGCATCTCTGGTGCAACTGCTGATTTCACTTTGGTTCTATAGAGCTGTAACACCTGCACTTTGTGTAGTTTCTTATTGAGTAACTTAAGCTAGTTAGAAATATCAGCACTGAGATCATTTAGTATAAGCACTTCTATCTAAAACAGAGGATGCAGTGCTTCTTCCCCCAGCACGGTCTCAAATAAAACAGCACTAAGTACAGTCTGGTGGATTACTGTATGGAGAAGCCACAGATTCTGATCTGGGGATGTGAATTTATTGCTTAGTCCCAGTACCACAGGGTTAAGTGAAATGCTATCACAGTAATTTATTATTAAGAGAAACGGCGATGGCTTAGATTAAGAAGATTTGTCTGTCTCTTCTAATTAAGGTTAGGTTTGTAAGAAGCTTTACTGCCCTTTGAAGCTACAGAGACTAAAATTAGGACTCTGGTTCCATTTAAAATGTCACTAGGTTGGTCTATAATCCTGTAGTGGTTGCAACAAGGGATCATTCTTCCTATGTTGTGATTCCTTGTTTGCAAGCTAGTGAGGCAGGACAAGACCCCATGAAGCAAAGCCTGAGCAGTCTATTAATCAGCAACAAGCTGGTCCTACAGGACACTGTGATGCTGTTCCAGTTACCCCTTGAAGAGTCCATACTGAACGGGAATTTGGCAAAGCAATCAGCTGTAAGACACAAAGAATTCTATTGGCAGCACTGAGCAAACGGTGGCTGTGTATAGAGACTGAAGAAGTTTTGAGGGAGCAAGATCTGTCCTAAGGTTGTGAGTGAACTCCTTTTACAGTGGTGTTTACAATTCTGTAAGTGACAATAGCATCCCAGGCTATAGTGTCCTCACTTGCTGGTCTACAGACAATGTCAAAACTCAAATCAGTAAATGGATCACTTCTAACTTTTCTTATTATTCCCCTATTTACACAGCATCAAATGAACCTGTGGGGCTGTTAGAGGAGACTATTAGCAAAAGCTGTTCAAAAATTTTTAGGACATTTGAAGCTTGGATTCAGTTTTTCTTACTGATGTGTAGACCTAGAGCATCTCTGACTAGATTACAGAAATGTAAACTTCATTAGATGGAAAGATCAGGAGCATTTATGAAGAGCAAAGCCTTCTTCGAGAATATTTAGCATGATACAACATTTAAAAGAAAAACAGCCATGATGCTTCAAGTCACAAATCAGTTTCTGGTTGGCTGGGATTATGAAAATACTCTTCCAGTAGGTAGGACATGAAATTGTGATTCACTACAGAATGTCTTTCTCTAAATGATGTGAAGCTGTTTCAACTGAGACAAAACAGCGTAAGTGTGCGTATCCACATTCTCCTGCTAGGTCTTATGTACCTGTCAGATAGGACAGTGTGCTGGGAGCCACTAAATTGCCATTCAGTAGTTCAAAGAGAGAATAATCTTTTACTTTGGTTTAGTGAAACAAAGCAAGTTTATATGTGTATTGGAAGGGATGAACTGCAAGCACTGAGTCTCCGATATGTGAGCAAGAAAATCTCTCATCAATTAATTCAGTAAGAATCTACCAGCTTTTACTTATCAATCTGCTGAGCAATCAATTAAATTTAATTGCTCTGTTGCACTGTTAATAAACTTTTCATGTTACAGGGCATATCTTTTGCATTGTATTCTTTTTTTCTTAGATAAACTCTGTCATGCTTTTATAGACAGGAACATCCAATTAAGCAGCAAAATCAATCACCTGTCATTCAAATAACCACTCAAAATCTGAACAGCATATAATAATGAAGGACCTCCTGAGTAAAAACTATTTGCTCCACAGAATCTTATAACTGGTTTCAAATGCTGAGTAAAAGGGCTCAAAAAGATTACTGGAAGTCACTTAGTTCAGTCCCCTTTATTTTCTCAGATTAAGACAGGGGTAAATAATACCTACCTATTCTGAAAAAAAAGCAGGGTGGTTCACAAATTATTTCTTAATGTGAGAGAAGGGTACAGCTACAATCAGTAGGGCTTCTCTTGAGCAGTTCAGTCTACTTTACTGTGTCCAAAACCCAGTATCTACTGCAGCAGGCATGAGCAGTTCCTGCGTGACATTGGCCGAGGTCCTGTGGGCAAAAGGAAGCCCACTGGAGGAAGAGGAAATATGGGCACTCCTGTACCTGTCAACAATGCAGCTTCTGGAGGATCTTCACAAAGGTGAGGTGAAAACCATCTTTTTAAGAGTTCTTACTGTTGGAAATTAATTCTTGAGTTATTTTAATTCTTTTGAGTTTGTCTGTTTGTGGGGGTGGGATGGAGACAAAAAAACTAATGGCACTAACAGCATATTGCTAATAAAAGTGAGAAATCTTTCAGTGCTGCTGGGATTATGTGCAGATTGCTCTGCCTACATAGATGGACTTCATACAGTTTTGTCTTTTTTTTTTTTTTTTAATTAAACATCAAGTATTAATTAATCTAAGTACTACTATATGCAGACAGAAGAATCCTTCCTGAAGTCTGAATAACATGTACTCAGAGAAAGTGCAATGCCAGCTAGGCTCATGTCCTTCGTGGACTAATAGAGAAGGACAGGCAAATCCACATGGCTCTCTGTTCAGCTAGTAAGAGACTTTTATCCTTGATGATAATAATGTGACTTATTATGATGTTTGCTTGCCAAGCAGGCCAGCTTGAGAGAGCACAGAGCACAACGGGCAACAACAAGAGAGCACAGCTGAGCAACCTCTCACATTTTGAGAACTATGGAGAGAATGGATGAGGCGTGTTCTTACCTCATAAGCATGTAGAATCAAAATACAAAATACAGAAAACAAGTGATGTGTAACTTCTACTATAGCTGGAGGAGTGAAAATTCATTACCAACTAGTTTTTAATGGACTGGAACATTATAGCAGGTTGATTATACGATCAGTTTTCTATTAACTGGTGTAACAAGGGGATAGAGTAGCCCAGGAAATACAAACACCAGAAATGTGCAAAGGATGAAGCCCAGAGATACCCACCAGTTTAGGTTCAGCATAGGTCCATCTATTGACTGTGCCAGGCACTAAGCTGACACTATGATCTTCTAATTGCTGACTTAACAAAACAAAATTTTAAAAAAAAGAGATAATCAGCCTATGTTCCCTATGCTACACCAGATAAATTTAGGGTATCAGAACATGAAAACTAAACCAAGAATAAGTAGGGATGTACAACCAAGCTGGGCTGCAGGCCAAGTGTAAGGCTGCTAAAACTTGTCTTTAGAGAGCTCAGGTCCAGAAGTGATGCCATGCTGGAGTCATTCTGAAGCTGAATCCACAGTGCTCCAGTTACTCTGAGCACTGGAAAGGTTACCTGCCAGTGCATAGCATCATCCCAGTTGAGTAAGGCATATCTCTGACTCCACATCTCTCAATTATAGCTCTATTGTTTCTGTAATCAGCCTCTTTTCAAGGCTAATCCTGTCACATTTGCTGCGATGTGCATGATGCAATCAGTCATGCCAGATCTCATGATGATCAGCACCACTTGGTACAGAATATTCCCGGTGTGCTGGGGCACTGCCAGGTTAGGCAGGAATGCCACTTGTTGGCTGGCCAGCACTACAGAAGGCCAAGTATTCTCCACTAGGATGAAGTACAAGCTGGCTGGCTGTTCCTAAAACAGACAAGCTTCCCAGCATGTGTGACTTGTGTTTGCATACAACACTACAGAAAACATGGAAGGAGTAAAAGAGAACACTAGCTGAAATAACCATGGTCAGAGAGCCCAGCGATCACCAGGCAAGGCCACAGTGACCAGACAAGCCTGAGGTCAGGCTGGGAAGTCACTCTGTGGGTCAGGACCAATAAGGTCCCCAGTCAGGCAAGTAATTATGGGTACATCTCCAGTGATGAGTTCGGTTATACAGGTGAGATGCCAGAAACATGATTTTCTGAGTGCAGTGAATTCAACACTAAGACCTCCATTTTATCAACTTCAACATTTTTCAGACCCTGCCATCTGTGTGATTTGCCCATGGACAGTACTACTGTCTGCTGAAGGAAATTTGTGTTTCCAAAACAATGCATCTTTGACAGAAGCTGCCCCTTTCAGTCCACCAGAATTGCTCCACCGCCCAAGTAAAAACCAGCACTTTGGACTAACAAAGGTGAGGTATATTGCAAAGTGCATCTTGATAGCAGCTCATAAAGACAAGCTTGTGGGTTTTAATGCAACGTCCCATTTCTAATAAATTTATTAGAAATTCATTTATTTCTAATAAATGTTTAATGTCACATCCTATTTCTATGAAATGGTGTTCAAGCAGATATGGTAATTGTAATCCCAGAAGCAGCAGGACTGCTGTACAATCAGAGGATGGAAACAGTCCCAGGAAGTCAGAAATATGTTCAGCTTTGTTAACAATTTATTTTTCTTCTCTCTGACAAATGAGTCTCTATGGAAAGATAGTAAGATACAACATTCAGGCACCTAAAAGTTTTAAATACCACTCAGACCACATATTGCCCTCAGGCAGATCACAGTATTTTCAGATTCCCACTTAACTGACCACTTAGACACTAGGCAGAAAAATGAAGCTGTGGAATAGGCAGCCTTATTCCAGTGATTATTTTCCTGCATATAACAGCTAGTCAGTCCCATAGGTAGGGGAGAATTTTAATCAGCAATGGGAGAGCTTCAAAATTAAGAAAGGAGTTCAAATTTCTTTTCCTACTCCTGGCATCTTTGAACAGAGGGCAGCCTGGCTCAGCCCCTCAAGCTGAACAGTACTAATGATGCCAAGATGATTTTTTGCTTTTTCTTTTATATAACTTTTATGTATCCTCAGTATTCTTAGCATGCATACTTGTAATTTCTTAAGTCTGATAGCATAGCCCTAGTATTTTGTTAAGCCAGGAGACCAAACATACTAAAGGCCTCATAGTAGGAGGCTGGAAAGCCTTACACAATCTGGAGAAACCAAGGTCCTCTCTAAAACATATCCCATAAACTAGAGATTTGGTCCATTGGGGGGATTCGTCAGATGGGGAAATATCAAGCCATTCATCCAGGCCTCCCACTGGGGCACCCTTGTTAAACATGCTAATTTGTAAGGCCTATAAATTGTATTCGCCGTCTATCGTGTGCGTGCATGGCAGCGCATCCCACCTTGGCGAGATGGTGCATCATAAGGATCCTTATTAAAATACTGAGGTAAAAAACCCTTATCCCCTAACCATGTCTGGCTCTCAGTTTTTTAAGACCAGGAAAAGGCTAATTGCATGCAACCTAGTCCATAAGCTAAGAGTCGCTATTTTACTTTTAGATGCGTTTAGTCTAGTTTTTTATTAAAAGAATTATGTGTGTGACTTCTGCCATTTTTCTGACCAAAGACACAAAAAGATGGTGTGTCTAGTATGAGGCTTTCCTGTACTAAGTATTGATTTCACACAGGGTTTCCTTTTCTGTTTTGACAGATGCTGGTGTATTCCTTAGGAATGACCCTCTATTGGTCAGCAGATTACCAGGTTCCTCCAAACCAGGCCAGTAACACAAGCATTTTTGCTTTCTTTTATTCTGGTAGGTTCAAAGAATGAGAGGCATAGTCTGAAGTATCACTAAGAGGGGCTTTGTGTTTTGGATCACTAGAAAAGAATTGAAAAGCTTGTGTCAAGGTCTAAGCTTCACCAAAAATACCAGATCACACAAATGAGGGAATTTAGATGGAACTCATTTTTCCTTTCCTTTTTTTTTCCTTCTGTTTCTTCAAAAACCAGAATTTTTTGTATTAATATGAATTGTACCTTGATTTTAAGGGTGAAGATTATTTATTCCAAGACAATCAGGAACAAGCTACACGGGGAAGTGGTTGAATCTCATCCCTGGAGTTATTTAAAAGATGTGTAGTTGTGGCACTTAGGGACATGATTTAGTGGTGGACTTGCCAGTGTTAGGTTTGTGATTGCACTCAATTATATTAAAGGTCTTTTTCAACCTAAATTATTCTATGATTCTATTATTCTAAGATAGACAGGACTAAAACAAAAACATCATGTTGGCATGATTGTGGTGCTGTGCATATTTATGTGCTTTTTCAAAAAAGGAATGGAAGAATAAAACAAAATAACTCCCCTTATTTCTGAGCAAATTCTATCACCGTCTCTGATAGCTGAAATTATAAGTTTCTTGCTTACTCAGAATCCTTCCAAAGACTTGTAAAATACATCCTGCTTCATTTCTATATTGATGCTTTTGGTTGCTTGTTCTTGATTTAGAGAGCACAGGTTTCTAATAGATTTAACCTCCCTTTCACATTCTAAAAGAAAAAGCTTTATAAGCTAAATGGCCTTAAAATATGAGTATCTGGTCTCTATGACAACAGTTGTGGCTGGTAAAACTCCTCACCTTTTTGAAGCTAATGATACCACATACCTTACTTCCATGAATCTTTGATTCACTGTCTAATTAACAAAGCTCTGCAGCAAACGGAGCTGTCTGTCACCAAGAAGCCCCTAATTGGGCCAACGATCATTTTGGAGATGCCAATTCCCTCCAAGGCTATCTTGGATCCACTAAAGGTTCATTCCATGCTATTATGCTGCTTGTCTGGAATTTCCCCAAAGTTTAAAGGAATTCAGTGCATGTTTCTCACCCAGAGTGAAAGGCTTCCAGAAATTCCTGGTCCCAGTTTACATAGGATTTCAGTCCCCTGGGAGATGACATTTAACAGTACTTCTATTTTGACTCAGTCCCTCCAGCTGAGTGACCAATTACATACACTCTTGCTGACACTGTGTGAAGATCTGCCACATAGAAGACTTTCTCCTGAATCCATTCTGGAAGCATGTGAAGCACATCAGAAGGAATCTGCTTCCTTACCAGCAAAATTCTACATAAAGAAAATGGTTCAGTTTGCAGTGGGAAGTGTCAGTGAGGTAAGTACTACTCTCATACTCCAGTCATCTCCTTTTCTGTGGTGAGAGAGGTGCACAGCAACACGGGAGACAGGTGAGTGACTGACAAAATTAATGTTTGTATGGATTAAGGAAGTAAGATTTGGTTCTAAACTTCTAGGCAGGAAATTGTGTGGGCATGTGTGCAGGCAAGTAAAGCAATGAAGCCATCTTACACACCACTTCTACACTCCTGGGAAGTGATCGAGCTTTTGTACTTACAGTATCTTAATTTCTTTAGTTAGTACTGAAGCAATCACAGCTTTTACAGAGACCTCATATTGGCCAAAGTAAAGGACTTTACTCAACAGTAAAGATTTCTCCATTGCTATTCTGGTTTCAGAATTTCTTCATGAAATTCAAAGAAATCTCATTTACATCATGTTAGGAAATTAGGTCATTGTCCTTGAGTGGAACTGAATATTTGCTGTGCAATCAAGCCTGACCACATGAGGTCTTTAAAAAGTGAGTGCATAAGTTTTTTCAAAATTTGAAATAGCAAAAACCATTTTTGTTGACAAGCTGAATGACAGTGGGAGAAAACACACCAGAATATTTTTGTTTCCAATCAGTATTCATTAAGATTCTGAGAATAATTTTTCCCTTGCACTCTTTCTTACTCTCTTTGCTACTCTAACAGAGGGTGTCCCCTCTTAAACTTAGCTAGCATGAGAGCATGGAGCCAACATACTCAGTCCTGCTTTGAGTTAATCTGAGAAAATGAAGTTGCTTATACACAGCAGATCAGCAGCCTCTCAGCCAGAGGGCAAGGATCACTTCACTATGAGAGTCTGAAGTTCACATAACATATGACATTGACTTTGAATATTACTGCCTTCTAGACAGAGCAGGTGGTCACTGAAGACAGCACAGCCTCCCAGCTGAACAGAAGTCATGTGATAAGGAAAAGACTGCATGAAAAAATATCAGACACCTCAGCACTGGCATCCCAGATGAATTTTCACCAAGGTAAAGAAAGATTTATAATCTGAACTCTCTAATAAGGATACAGACAGCCTTTTCTGTGTCTTTCCCAAAGTAGATGGATTGTTTAATTTCATGCTGTAGTGATTACATGTAGTGTTGGATAGGATAGTTATTGCTGTACATATAAATTACTTGATAATGGAAAGACTCTGAGGCAAGTCAGTGAGGTTTCTTTTCCTTATTTCCACAGAGGACAGTAGTCTCAGGGCTGTGAAGCAATGATAACAAATCAGCTTGCACAGATTTGATTCTTAAAGCACTTTGCATAAAACCTGTGCATATAAAACTCCTCTGCTTTCAAAACTGCTTTTGTACTTTGTATACTCCAGTGTGTTTTTGAAGGTGGGATTCTGTGAGGTTATTCTCCTGCCATTAAGGAATATATATTCATCTTTCCTATTACATTACACAAGCAAAGATTTGTGGAGTTTTTTTTTTTTATTTCAGTTTAATTTTCTATTCAAAAGATGTTTTGTAAATTCACACTGGATGTTTTATAAATTCACGCTGGAGGGATTTCAAGACAAGGCCAAATCCTGCTCACTATATAAATAAACCAATTTTTATTTCATTTGACTAAGATCAAGATTTATTATGCCTCAGAGTAATTCTATAACTGTATCTTTTTTCTTGTGTCTACACTGTACTGTTCACTTTGACAGAGATCTCTGATTTTGGGGCAAGGGGAAAGCTGGCCCAATATACAGGATTTTTTTTGGATCAGCATTAGGCATATTAGCAATACAATTCCTATTCAGGAAATCCCATATATGCTCTATGAAATCAGCCAGAATCAAACACAGACTTAAATATATCTGGAACATTTCTATTAGGTATTATTGGTTACAAGAAAAGGGGATTCTTTTGGAAACATACAGACAAACTACCCCTCAAGCCATATTGGTTCACTTACTCAAGAGCTTGTGGATTCACACTTGCAAAAGTAGGTAGAAATTCTGCTACTGCCAAAAGGGATGGCCCCATTTTCAACCCCATATTAGCCACAAATTCCTGCCAGTTTCCTTACACAGGTTCTAGGGATTATGTGTCTGGTGTGATCTCTGTGTTGGCCCGTGATTCAGGTTACTTAACTTACACTTTCTGAAGAAGTTCAATGAATTAGAGTGTCAATTACATTTAAAATGTGTCAGCTGCACTTTTCAAGACAGCATTCAATTTCTTCCTTTTTTTAAATTAAAAATTATGCTTCAGAGATTCTGTAAAAGGACGAGAGAATTCAAACAAAGTAAAGTCAGTGTGCAAGAAAAATATGTACATCCTAATGAATTAGGATGACCCATTAATAGAATTTCTGCATCTGACTCTGGTAGTGGATTCTGTCTGGGCATTGTCCACCCTGCACTCAGAAAGAAGAAGTTATAGCTCAAGGTTTTGGACTAAGGAATAAGAACTCTGCAGGTTATCTGCACTTTGCAACCTTTCAGTTAAACATGTAGAACAGAATTAATGTATTAGATTTGTTTTATATGTAATAGTTGAGAACTAGGAAAACCAGTTTTGGTCAGAATAAGATTATGAAAGTAATAGAATTAAGTTACCAACCTTTCCTCAGTCTTTAAGGAATTGGAGTCAGGGTTAGAAGACAGAAGGATGAGGGCTATATAAAAATTAGCTGATCCAAATGTAATTTACATTAACATCCAAATACAATGACTTATAATCAAAGTATATGATTCACCACATTTCCTTTCTGTTTCCAGACAAAGGACCCAGATTAATGAACTATAGTCAGTCAACAGAAGATTACAGACAACTCTCTGTGGATTATAGTGACTCTAATAGTATTTCTGAAAGTACGTCTTTGATACTGTCTAACCAAGGACACAGGAGAGGTAAGATTTTTTTAAAAGATTATGTTTGTGAATGATGTATTAATCTCTTTTGTCCCCTAAGTGTGGGACTGACCACGTACCAAGTGATAGATACTCCTATGCAATTTGTGATTATGTGACTTGGGAGGTATATTTGTGCTAAGTTGGAGAGAGGAAAGATACTTTTATATTAGATTCTTTTTCACTTGTGTCCTACAGTAAAGCTATATATTCCCTGGTTTACCATGTAGCCCCATCATCTCTTTCTTGTTTCATGCCCCCTTTGCCAGGTAAAGTTGTTCAGCAGATCACAAAGACTGACATTATGTTTTTAACACATAGGGGCTTGACACAGAAAAGGTGGGGCTACCCCACAAATGCATATGGTGGGCAATGTCAAGATGTCAGCTCCGAAATCAGTTGAATCTATAAATAATACCTAAGAGTGAATGTTCTATGAGGACGTAATTCAGAGAGAAATTAGGCACATCCTGGGAAAAAACCCATCATGTCATAGCCTCTCAGCCCTAAGTCCTAAGCCCTCAGCCCAAGGATGAGGAAAGTGAGGTTACTCCTTTTAATGCTCTCCTCCTGAAGCTGCAGAATTGCAATCAATATCAGCAGCAATAAAACCTGAGACTGCCTCTGCTTCATGAGTGACACATATGTGTGAGTCACATACACAGTGAAGGTAAACTCAGAACAGAAGTCTGTTTTGTAAGCAGTTTAAAAGACATTTTGGTCATAAACTTGACAAAGGCTCATTCCACTGACTTTGTGGACTCAGTCTCCACTGTAACACTGGTAGCTGTGCATACTCATGATTTTGTAAGACAGGATTCTAAAAATACATAAATAAACACAGAATGTGAGAGCTTGCTTGTCACAGACATTCTTTCATGAAATAACATATCTTTAAAAAAACATTCTTCTATGAAAAGAAACATTTCTAGTGCATCTAGTAAAGCACCATCATCAAAGATTAGTATCTCTATCAAGACTGTACATTAGAAGCTTGTTTAACATATACTAAATCTACAGCATCATCTTCTTTGAAGAATACATGTTAATCTAATGTCAGGTGTGTGTTGGATTTGTGATCAAAGCATGGCAGTCTGGCCACTGAAAGTAGCAAAGTTGTCCCACTGCTGTACCAGCTGATACAGAAAGACAAAGAGGAATTTTATAATCTTGTCAAAATATATTTATGCAATTATATTAAAACCACAGTGCAAGAGAGAATTTTGTGAGGTTTTCTCATTAAAAAGCATGTTGTTTCAGAACTCAGGGTTGAATCTTAACTTTGGTAACTAGCTTATCTCAAATCTCACATTTTGTCACTACCATCTGCAGCTTGAAAAAACCCCACATGTTTATGCTTATTTTAGCAATGTGACTGTAGATTTTCTAGGTTTCAAAACTGCAGTTGGTTGGTTGGTACACTAGAATTCAGTGTCACATTTTCATGTTAGAATTCAGAGTGAAGTCTCAGGCTGTAGTGCATGAATGTTTTATCAAAATTATTGCTTCCACACAGCTTATCTTACCACATCTATCATCCTGCTTATGTAATAGTTTGATGTGCAATTCTTCAAATAAGATCAATGAAATGATCCAAGTGAAGAAAAATTTAACCTTCTCACCCTTCCCTAAAGATTTCAAACATCTCTGCTGATACAAGAAACATTCACAGAACTAGCACTTGCATAACCCTCTCTGGTTCTGCCTCTAAATTTCAACCTTCATGTGTTTAAACAAAGCAATGCCTGTCCATTCTGTAGCAACAGAGATGATTGAAGGTGAAAAACAATGCAATGTTTGTTTGCTAAGGACCCACAAACCATCCACTACTCCTACCATGTTGTTATGTTGTAAAAACATTCACAATATATTTAACATAGAAAGTAACCAGTGGAATAGATACAATAATTTTCATTTCATTGATTTTATATTCTACTCTGATTAAGCCAGAGAAGTTTCCTGCCTTTTTCTGCCTATTTTATGCCTGAAAATAGAAGAACAAAAATTTGGCATAATTTCTGAAGAGAAAAAGCTTCACAAATTACCCCCATACAGATGGAAATGACAGCTATTGTACCTACACAGCTGTTTTCCAAATTACATTCACATAAAGGGTTATGAAGTAGCAATAACTAGGGAACTGGGAATATTGCTGGTGTAGTATTCATTAACCTTATTAAACAGCCATTTGTCATGTCTAAGCAAGGATACAAGGGAGGAAGTTGCCAATCTAAATTTCTTCCCTGTTGTAATTGTCCCAACATCTGATGCTGAGTGTTGCTACTATCACTTGAATTTTGAAATTTCCTTTATTTATTGCAGGAAGAGTTCCAGAGACACACAGATCATGTGACACCACACTTAGTGGGTCAAAGACACAAAGTAGCTACAAGCTCTTCATAAACAGGTAAGCTCGATTCAGATTTCTACAAGATGGAAACTGTTTTATAAGCAAATGAAGCCAGCAACTAGTGTAGCAGTGCCATTTTTCAGAAAATGCCTGAATTGCCATCTGAGCCTGTTTTGATAATAGATACTATTTATAGAGAATAAATAACTTAATAAATACATAATATTTTATTGTGTAGAATGAATAAATAATGTTCACCTAGACTTGGTTTGGTTCGAAGTGGAACAGTCCAAAAGCTCTAGTGAAGTGGAACTTGGGCCCTGAACAATCCATACAAAACAAATCCAGGATTTCCACATTTACTCTGTACCACTGTGTCCTGCCAGATGCCACAGGCCCCCCAGAACAGCTGTTCCCAGCTGTGTCTCCACCAGGCAGGGAAGTAGCACTAGCCCTCTGTGACTGAAACAGCTGGGAAGCTGCTCCACAGAGACTGTGAAAGGATGGATTTGATGATCTTAGAGGTTTTTTCTAACCTTAATAATTATATAATTTTATGAAGGGAAAAAATCTATTGAAAAGGTATGAACAGTCATCGGTTTCCCTGTCAAGGCATTCTGTCAGAGTCCTTATTTGTCCACATTCAGATTTTGGATGTGGTCTTGCCTTGCTGTCACATTAAAGTGCTGTCACACCTTATGTGCTCTGGAGTGGTTGTGTCAGACCATGTATATAATGTCTAATTTTCAGTTGCATTTCCACCTCAGTCATTATACTGATTGTTCTTACTTGTGTCAGTCGTATCCAGCCCTGCACCACCATTGTAGTGGAGAGTTACAGCTAACCCAGGGTCACAAGCAGTAAAGACCTCTGCTCTGTCATGAGGATTAGCCTCAATTCAGCCATGGCATGCACAGCAGCCCTGTAGACGTTGGCAAAGAAAACTGAGGATTGTACAGCTGATACTAACTCCTTTTCAAAAGCCAGGGAAACACCACTGCTGCCAAACAAGAGTTTTCTAGACTGGGTGTTAGCACAGTGCAGGTGTAATCATGGCCGTTTCCAAACGAAGAAGAGATGTAAGCACTGTCAGCCTCCAGGCACCACAAAGACCAGAATCCCATAGTTAAGCACCATGTAATCCCTACAGACATCCCATTTAAATTGGGTTCTTGACCCAGTTAAACAGGAATTTCTTCTTTTAACCATGACACGAGTAATTCAGGCCCACAGGAAATGCTCAATTTAGATCAACTCCCAATTAAATGTGTCCCAAGTAAACAGTTTGAACTTCCTGATAAATCAGCCATGATAATCTGGGCAATATGAGATATCCCAGTACACCTGTAAAACTGCAACAAGAGAGATCTACAAACAGATTGCAGGATAGTGGCTCCTTTGTCAAGAAAGAAGTCTCTGTTTACTTGTCTAACTACACACACATACATTTATACATATGTTCACAGATATTTATATATGCATCATGTATCTAGCAGGTATATGAGTAAGAGAGGATTTATTTACTGAGTACTTCAGAGCAATTGCCATGCCTCTGATTAAAAACCTGGATATGATCTTATCATGCTTGGTCTAAAATCATGCTGCCAAGAATAATTTTGCCTCCTCTGCTGAAGGACGAACTCTGTTCTCCAAATTTCCAGCAAACTGTTTCCCATAGAACTTCAAGGACTGTAAACCCCTGTAAGCACCTGCAACTGAATTTCTACCCCAGTCATCATTTTATTACAAGTATCATGACAGCAGTGGAGTTGAAATTACCCTGGAAATCACGAGTTTCCCATGTAGGAGTACAACCAACACAAAAATTAGTGATGGGTTTACTATTTATAAAGATTACTAATATCATCATGCTCATTCTGCAGGCATTGGCATAACATAATTAACATCTCACAATTAACATCATTTACATCTCACAAAGTGAAACTTGTAAGCAAGGCTCTGGTCTGTATCTAAAGAGACATAACTGTCAAATCTGGCATCTCTCACCTAACAGGAGTAATAAGAGGAAGTGTTTTCCAAAGGAAAAGAAAGCCTTCTTAATAAAGAATTTTGGATTTTGAGCTAATAATATTGCTATGCTCACTAAGGTCACTTCAGGTAATTTTGAGGCACATTTCTTATGTGATCTTTATGAGGTTGCATTGATAGAAACAAAAATAACTAGATATCTTTAGAGACAGGGGAATGTAAAGAAGAGAAAAAGAGAAAAGAGANGAGAAGAGAAGAGAAGAGAAGAGAAGAGAAGAGAAGAGAAGAGAAGAGAAGAGAAGAGAAGAGAAGAGAAGAGAAGAGAAGAGAAGAGAAGAGAAGAGAAGAGAAGAGAAGAGAAGAGAAGAGAAGAGAAGAGAAGAGAAGAGAAGAGAAGAGAAGAGAAGAGAAGAGAAGAGAAGAGAAGAGAAGAGAAGAGAAGAGAAGAGAAGAGAAGAGAAGAGAAGAGAAGAGAAGAGAAGAGAAGAGAAGAGAAGAGAAGAGAAGAGAAGAGAAGAGAAGAGAAGAGAAGAGAAGAGACTCACAATAATCATCTAGTCCAACTGCCTGACCACTTCAGGGCTGACCAAATGTTGTTAAGGGCATCTCCAAATGCCTCTTTGAAACTGACAGGCTTGGACCAGTGACCATCTCTCTAGGAAGCCTGTTCCAGTGTTTGGCCCTCTCCTAAGTAAAGAAATGGTTCCTAACATCATCTCTGAACCCCACCTACTGTAGCTTTGAACCACTCCCACATTCCCTGGCAGAAGAGATGAGAAACTACTCCATTTAGTTTGTTAAAAATTTTTAGAAATTCCTTGAATAGTTTCGCGATGTAAATCTACAATGTGCAAAAGAAAAGGATGAAACTTTGGGATAATGGAAAAGCTTCCATGTGTCTTTGGCATTTGTTGAAAAAATGTAATTAACAAAAATCCACCTCAACGAAACCCTTCTTTCTGAACCACATAATCATTATTTGTTCATTGAGTACATAGTATATTTGAAGTTTATTATAAGAATACATATCTGCTCACATGGAAAACACCATTACTTTCTACATTAAAACTATAGTACAAAGACAGCTTTCTGAGCTTTCACACACCTTTTTCTTAATTAAATTGGAAATTCCCTCAGTTTCCTAGGACATTAATTTATCCTAATGAATTAGTATTAAAATAATTTAATTCCCATTCCTGGAAAATTCTGAATAATGTAACAACAAATATTAAGGCTTTCTGAAGCTTTTTTCTTGAGAAAATAATAAAGGAGAAATTTGCTTCATCCTGTAGAATTCCCAGAAGGGAATGGGGCTACACTCCTTGCCTGTTGGCTTCTCTAAACTTAAACTAGCTGGATGTGGCTCATGAAATGAAGAAAAGAAGCAAACCTGACTCTATTGAATCAAAGCAGAGTTTAGGTTTATTTATAAAGGGCACTAGTTATATTACTCCTGTTAAATTATTTCTCTTTTTCTGTAAAGAAACATTAAGGAGCTTATAACAGACATTACCGTAGACTTCATAGCATTCCAGTAGTTACTGTACCTTAAGCTCTCTGTCCCCAGGTCACTGTTGTGTTGATTGCATGCTATATATTTTTCTCACTCTGACATTTCCTTTGAAGGTCAGTGAGTGCTGTAGAAGAAATCCCAGGTGGAACTCAGAGGAACGGCCGACAGAACCTGCTAAGCTTGGGCTCCACCTTCTCTGTGTCCACAAAGGACTACTCAGCAGCTGCTGCATCACAGAAATGTTTGTTCCACAGGAAGGAAAAGGTGAATGATGAAAAACATATAAACTGATTTCAAAATGTAAATGTCACCAAAGAGAAGCATCTCATCTAATTTTTGTTCGACAGTGACGTGCATATTAGCTACTGAGTCATCTTATTAGATGAGTATTCTAAATTGACAGACTCCAAATTAGGCATGATCCAGTTGTGCTGTCAGAACTGAAGGCAGTGAAAGCAATTGTCCATAAGGACTATGCAAAACTCATAACTGAACCCTCTCTGACCTACATATGTGATTTCTGCAAGCATCAAACACCATATGGACTGTTTTCACCAACCACTTTGACAGCAGCTTCAGAACAGCAAAAAAATTTCAGTGCACTGTACCCAAATGTCTGCCAGCCAAGGGTGCTCAAAGGACTTAAATTTTTTTACAGTGCATGTCTGGACAGAAAGCATAGGCTAGCAGTGAATGTGGCCAGACAGTAGTTCTCCCAGTTGACTATTTCTAGTTGCTAAGTTGTGATAGGACTCTGTTAAATGGAAAGGATAGTGTTTCTTTAAAAGTTGGATTGCAAAAATTCTGAGATAACTGATGTCTGCCAGCCAAGATCATGAGCCTTCATATGGAGTTTTCTGTTGTGGAACAAGAAGGGACAGGTTTCAGGCTGATGAGCCCTTTCATCTCTTCCCAGTTCAGAAGCTCAGCAGTGACCAGTGACAAATATTTGGTCAAGAGCTTCAGCTATAGGCTTTGGAAAATTATCTTTTCTCATCTAAATTTTGGTTTAAATTTTATTATTATGATTTTTTGGGGGATGATAACAACACAGTCCTAGTCCCTCTTTAATGTGATACAGAACTGCACTGTCTGTTGGTAGGATCATACTATTATTATGACTTTTTTTTTTAAGTATTGAAATGGGTGAAGTTGCTAAATCATTTTGAATGGTTGGAAGGATTTACATCTTATTACTTGAAAACATCTAATTATTTTTGTCTGCTTAAGGGGTCTAAAAGCATAGATGTATCTGATGAAAGCGCAATATATAAAATTAGTTGAGGGGGATGCTCAGCAAGAAAATAAGACCTTAAAAATGTTGAAGTTATTTGAAGTTTAAAAAAAAAAATACAATGTCTACTAATAAGAACAATGTCTACTAATAACCATCAATAAGCCTTTATTATGGGGAAGAAAGCAGCTCTACATTTCAGTCTAATTCCTAGGGAAGCTGGGCTTATTCAATCACAGTGGTGTGTATGTATGTGTTTACATGTCTGTGACTGACTCAGAGTAATTTGGGAATCAAATGAGAAAAGAATTTAGAATAAATTAAGTTTCTATAAGGGTCATGAAAGTAAGTGCCTTGCAAAGAATATGGATCTTGATTAAGTGCCTTTACAGAAGAAAAGGCTTCAGCATGAGCTTAGCCCTACTTAGACCCTGGAGAGTCCACATAGGAGAGACCCCAAACAGAGAAAAGTCATCAGTCAGCATTTGCACCTTATTAGACACTGAAGTCAATTAGGTCCAGCACACAGATCAACAGAAATGGGTTTCACTGATAACTGTGTTTGGGATCTTAATTCCATTAAGAAGACTTACTAAATTTCTAAATTGCCTCCTTGCAGTTTTCAGGTCCAGAATTTATTATTTTGTCAAGTGAACCACCAGTGACCTTACAGCTGCCTGGATCAATTGTGGTAAGAATGAACATTAAGAATCTAGAACTAATCCAGTGACATTTTAGTCAGGGCTCTTTGTAAGTAGCACCTGAGTCTCAAGCCAGTATTCTTTCCATGTCCTCTCAAAACTGGTTAGGGTTCCTGCAGAGATATTGAGACTTGAAAGGATGTACTTTAATTCTTAGTGCTATTTAGTTATTTCTGTTGGTGCAAAAAAAGAGCTTAATTTATCCTTCTCAGCTGAGAATGCTCACTTTAGCCCTAAACCTTTGAGACAAAGTCTTTACAGCAAATCCACAATATGACATCTAGTTCCAATGTATGGGACTTCTCCAGCTTGCAAGCATGTACTTTATCTTTCAGCACATACTTTATCTTTCTTTATCATTAAGATAAGGTAGAAAGTTGACAGCAGACAGCAGTAAAAATGAGAGCAAAGCAAATTTGGAATTAGCCCCAAATCTAGAATAATGCTGGTGACTGGAGAATTTGAGTATGCTCAGCTGTTTTGTTGTGATTCTTTAGGTTTTAAGAAAATTAGAAATGTTTGTGTATTAATTTCTGAGAAGGAAGGCAGAGAATAGCATAGTGTTTTGACCCATTCCATCAGGTTGTATAGAGATAGGCTACTAGTGGGTCTCAGTAATAAAATGCTGTGGAACTTGCATTGCTTGTACTTGGCACTCATTCTTCATTCTTTCTTGCATGTTCTTAGACTAAAAAAGGGAAATCCTATTTGTCCCAAAGGGATCTCAATGTGATTCTACTCAATGGCCAGTGCCTTGAGGTGCAATGTGATATCAAGACCAAGGCAAGAGATGTTTTCAACACTGTGGTGGCATATGCAAACTTGGTGGAACATTTCTACTTTGGCTTGGCTTACCTGAAAGGTAATGAGACAGTTGAGTATAGTGACAGCACTGTCCCTCAGTGCCTCTGAAATCACTTTTTCAATGAATTCCAGTAAGAATTCATTAAAGAATCATTCAAGAATTTATCAAAGAATCATTAATCAAGAATTCATTTAGAGATCCTTTAAGATCCTTAGGTAGAAGCATATACAAAGCTTGTTCAAAAATAAGGTATATTGGTTTAAACTGCACTGCACTGATGTAAAGTATGTCTGCCCTAGGACTGTGCATCAGCACAGCCACACAACATTTACTGGCTGATATTCCCAGAAAAGATATTCACAGAAAAGGCTGTGTCCCAGCCTTGCACTCAAACAACACTGAGCCATGCAGCTCCAGCAGAAATTCCAGGAAGCATTGCACTGGGAAAGGCTGCCTGTGTTTATTCTTAGATATAAGTGGGAGTAGAGGTTCAGCTGTGTCATCTACTAGACTCACATCTCCCTAGTCCTCTTCTGATAGTAGGCACAGCTGAGGCACTAGGAAAAAACACACCTTGTGTGTGAGGATTACAAAGGGGTGCAGAACCTGGTGAGAAGAATGCAAGCCCCATGAATCCTTGAGTGATTTCTCAGATACCATACTAATCCAGCATCTAACATTTGTAATCCAAAATTACATACTGTCCTAAGTTCTACATCAAAGGAGCAATAAATTAAATCATGACACAGAGAAGTAAATCTCAGACATCCCAAATCCATTTTACTTTTATTGCTAGGGATGCACTCTATGAACACAGCAGAACTAAGCTGCTGAAGTATATCCAGGTTTATCGCAGAACCCAACATTTCTCGTTTCAGGTAAAGAATTCTTCTTTTTGGATGAGGAGACCAAACTCTACAAAGTGGCCCCAGAAGGCTGGAATGACCAATCCAAGAAGAAAATGTCCATCATTAACTTCACACTCTTTCTAAGGATAAAATTCTTTGTCAACCACTTTAATGTTATTCAGTAAGTGCAAAATTCTGCTGACTGAAGGAAAACCAGTAGCATTTAGGGATACCATTCAAAGCTCCTTCTGAGTTCCTAAATCCTTTTCTATTCCAGGCATGGCTTGACAAGGCATCAGTTTTACCTGCAGCTTCGTAAAGATATTTTGGAGGAGCGATTATATTGCAGTGATGAGACTGCCCTGAAACTCGGCGCTTTGGCTTTACAGGCAGAGCTTGGCAATTATGCTTCTGAGGTGTGCAGAAATAATACAGTATTTCTCAAAGGTCTCTCTCTACAACTTTTGCAGCTTTTGTTTGTCACATAGCGTTTAAAGAAGATATGTGAATAGCAGAGAACTTCAGTTAAGTCCTCCAGATATGTCTTTGAGACTTAATTTTAAAAATTACAAAATTTTCCTGATTATAGAGTAGTAATGAGCCAGGTGAATTTGCCAGGAAATATGGCAGAATGATGAGAGAGTCTAGGTCCTTCATAACTGATAATATATCCTAGAAACTCCAGAAAACCTGCAGAAAGTTTTCAACACAGACCCAGCTTGGATGTGTGGAGGGGCTTAAAGAGATTAGTAAATAGGGAAGAGAAAAGCAAAGGAACACTTCAGAATTCACAGCTGTTTTACGTGTAGGCTCAGATCCACAAGCTGCAAAGATAGGGAGGTCTCTGATTGTGTATCTGAACTAGCTGTCCTAGTTTTTAAGTGTATAGAAAACATACATTTATGTTGTCTTCCATATCTTCAGCTATGTAAATCAGTGTAGCTCTGTTAATTGAACTCTGAGTGGTCTGATCCATTGGTCAGATCTATCATGGCAATGGGTCCCCCACTGGAGGTTGTACTGTAGCTGTCAGCTCTAAGTGCAGGACACATGTGTAGGCCCAGCTCCTTTCTCCCTTCTGCCCAAAGAAGTGGTGCATGCTTTGAGCAGCTGCCTGAGAACACGGGCAAGAGGCAATTTGGCTGTCAGGACACTACGTGCTGTTCCCACTTTCCTTTGGGAAATGGCAGCAGGGTGATTTCTGCATATGGGTCACCCTGAAAATGAAATGCAATGAATAAGAAAAGTCAAGAAAGAGCAAAAGGCTCCTGTCTCTCTGTTTTTATCAATGTTTTCCCCCACAGATGCATGGCAAGAGCTATTTTCGTGTTGAAGACTACGTCCCAGCCAGTCGAATAGAGAAAATGACCCTGGCATACGTACAGCGAGAGCTTGCTAAATTGCATCGCATGAATCGCTCCCTATTTGAGGATGAAGCTGAACTAGAATTTTTAAAGGTAACTTGCCATACCCCAAACACTATTTATTAATTTTGAGGTAGAAAGCCCCTCTCTATTTACCATTGTCTATTTTCTTTTTGCCTGACACAATGGATTTTAGATATGGTGAAAAAATTTGAACAGTCAACAAAAACCTCAGAATTTCACACTGCTGTAGGTACTGTCACTTATCACTGAGAGTTTTTATAACCCGTTTTGGTGTATTTGCAGCATTCTAAGGTTTGATGTAAATTTTTGGCATGTTACCAACATGTCTGGGCTCCAGAAGATTATAAAACATGAGAATAAGCACTTTTTAAACTTCTGAAATTACAACAGCTGTTCAGCCACTTCCTAAACACATAGTGATGTTTTTTTAAAAGTATCTGTGAGCCCTGGAAGTGAGGAAGGAGTTATCTGAAGTATTTTTTCACTTGACTATTTCTCTAGGGCTCTGAAGTGTCACAGACATGGGATTTAACTTTTTTCCTGCTGATTTCTCCTTCTCCCCAAACCTCTCTGCTTTCCATCAAATGAAAAATATCAGGGATTAGATAATGGATAAATACCAGTAGTCATTTTGCTGCAGTGCCCCATGCTGTTATTTATAGGATCATTTTAGTTCAGTTGCTATTTAATTATATTAGTTCCTCATCTAACACTGTCAGTGCAATTGAAGAAATAGATTGAAGCTTAGCCTTAATGACAGTCCCATCATGTGTGGCAAATCCAATGAAGAAAAAGCAGCTTTGTTAGTATCTGCTTCAATGAATAAGTCTGTAGAAGGAGCCAATGCATCATACAAAGTGAGAAAGACAGACCCCATGGCAAGAACATGTAAATTCCAAATATGAAAGGGATTAAAAATTAAAACCCAGATTCAGCTAGTGATTATACATGCCCCAGTTTTCAGGACCTGAACATTTGTACTATGGTTGCTTTCTGAAAAACAGATCTTCTTAAAGTGTTTTATTTTGATCACTGAAAATCTCTCTTCACAATTGAAAAGTCATTTGAGGATTCTACAGTAGCTTCCCAGAAAGAAAATGTAAGGTTTTAGGATAAACTCATATTGTCTGCAGATCAGACAGCAAATCCTAGTCATATTCCATAGTTCTGTAAAGTGTCTGAGTCACACTTTAACACTTTTGTGGCCAAGTACAGGAGGTAGAAAGACAAGCATGAACACCTAGAACCTCTGGATGAGTTTCTCAGGATATCCCCTGCATGGTTAGATGGCACTGGCTCCTCAGACACTCAAAAGCATTTTCTTCTCCATCTACCTTTCTTCCCATGAATCTTTTTGAGTAAGACATGGTAAAAGCACTTTTTCTCTACAAGGTGACTCAGCAACTTCCTGAATATGGAGTGTTATTCTATAGTGTGTCCCAAGAGAAGAAAGGGACAGAAGGGGACATCATCCTGGGAATCTGTGCCAAAGGCATCATTGTCTATGAGAACAAAAATTACACAAGAATTGCCAGTTTAAGATTCCAGTGGCGTGAAACAGAGAGAATTTCAGCTCACGTGAGTTGGAACTAACTGAGTCTCTTCTCTAGTGCTTTACTGCCTTTCTTCCTGTTGCTTTGATAAATGTATTGCATTCAGAGTGAGAATTAGATTCACTCTATATGGGCAAGTCCTTTCTGAAAAGAATTTAAAATCAAAGCTGGATCAGGATGTGGATATGAACATACTGAGTTCTTTTTGAGGTATAGTTCTGCAGTATTTATGCTGAGGCCAAAGACAAATTACCATGAAACTGAATAATCTGGTGATGACTATTACAGAGACTATGCCAAATCTCTCCATGGCATATTCCATATTCATTCCTCTCTTGTCTTTACTGCTCGTTTTTTCCAGTTTTCTGCCTACATCAGGTCATGGGATGATGTCTTCCACTTTCCAGATCTCATTATTCCCACCCTCATCTCTTAATATTTGATGTCTGTTAACAAACTAGTATTGGTGACAAGATTGTGACCCATTTCTAAATGGGATTTTGACATTAGAGGTATATCAATGTACTGTTGTACAGTTTAGGTGTCAAACTGGATCACACATTTCCCAGCTTGTTTGCTCTCCAAAAATGGTCCTTTTCCCCCTTGAAGTTATGTTCCTTTTCATATTAAATTTGTTTAATAATTTTAACATCTGTAGGGCCAAATTTTGCAGTTTTAGCAACCTGCTATCACTGCATTCAATGTCCTAAGGTTCTTGACTTTCGACATAGAAGAGTTATGATCCCAACTACAGACACCTGGCTTACAAGTGCTGAATTTACAACAAGCATTTACTGCACACAAAAAGGATGCAGTCAGGCATAAATACAACTGAACAAACCAACAAGATTATATAAATGAACTGTCAGTGCCTCAGTGTAATGACTGATATACAAAGCAACCTGTGCTTTTTTTTCCTCTTCAGAGAAAAAAATTCATGATTGAAAGCAGCTTCAGTGGCAAGAAACACACCTTCATTACTGATACAGCAAAGACATGTAAATACCTACTGGACCTCTGCTCTGCCCAGCACAAATTCAATGCACAGATGAATTCTAGGCAACTTCGTCAAACTTCATCAGGTGAGGTATAAATGCACTTTTGTTACTGGGACCATAGGACAAGGTTATGTTTTAGGTAAGGTACATTTGCCAAATCTGAGAATTAGAACCTGCCACCTCAGTTTCACTCTGCTTCAGTTAGAAAATAATGTCTCCTACTACACTGAAAGTTTGAAGAGTCTAATTTGTCTGATTAAGTCTAATTTGGCATGTGCATGTGAGTAGGCATGTGCAGGGGGTGAAGAGGGATTCTCTGATGATGACAGCTATGTAGCTAAACTCATTTAAAGATGAAATAAGCTTGATTTCACTTCCCTTCAGGAGAATTCTGCTGCTGAGAATTCTTCAGAAATATATCAGACCTACCCCAAATGTAACCTGAAAAATGTTCTACACAAATTAAAACGATAATAGTGCCCAGACATGCTGGAGCTGCACTTAGTTATTTTGCATTAGACAGGGATGCAACCCAATGGTTCAGTCCCAGGACAAAAGCACTAAGCCACTAAAGGCACATGAGTCATACCCACTTGACTGTACAGCTGCTAGCAGCTCTTATCTTAGATTTTGCCATGTCTGTGGAAGATATGAACAGCACCTCCTCAGGTGTCTCCAATTGCCTGCTGTCTCTCTGTCCTCCAAGTCCCCTCTTGAGCCCACCCACAGAGAACCTAAATAAATTATTGTCTCCGTCAGCACCACCTTGTTTCAGAAAAATGAAATCTTTTGAGAGGACAGATTTCTATATAGCAGAGCCCAGGTCTCATTAAGCAAGTAGTAGATTTCACAGCAAAGTAGAAAACTGGATAGCAAGTGTTGCCACCAAGATGGTCCCCATTTGACTTCACTTGTGCAAACAACTCAAAACCAACTTCCTTGGTGTCTCTCTGAACTTTGGAGAGCATGTGTTCCTAGAGTTCCTGTCTTCTGAGATATAAATACACTGGAGTGGAAGGTCTGTGAAGGATGAGAAACTACCAACCTAATTCAGACTCTGAAAGACAGATGTTTCTCATACACCAATCATTTACAAAATACACTTTACAGAAATATTCAGGTTTAAATTATAAAGGATTGTACATTTCACCTGTCTTTGTGGAAAGTGAATTTATAGTATAATTCACAGAAATTAAACCTAAATGAAGCATATACTTTTTACAAAAGAAAACTCCTTCTAACTCACCCCAAGGCCTACGTATCCTCAAGGATAAAAGAACAAATATATTTGTAATGTCAATATTTTTTCTGGCATACTTTAAGGATTTTTAATTTAAAAAATCATTTGAGCTTAAAGAGATGCAATAATATCAGTGGATTTGTCTTTGCTTCTTCCCCTCTCTTGCTTCTCATTCAGAGGACAGTAAATTTGTGGAAATAGACAAATCAAATTCTGCATATGCAGCTCAGCATGAACACCTTGCCCTTATTCAGAGACTGTCTCGCTCAGAGAATGTGCTCTATGGAGCAAACCTGGAAAACCTTTCTGCTGGGATGATGAGCAAATCTTGTGATAACCTCAGTGTGGAAACCCACAACAGGACTAGAGACAAAAGTAATCTTGGCAGGTAAGTTTGCCTTTTCTCTCTGAACATGTGTAAGAAGACTCAGACATAAACTATTTTTTTTTTAAGATCTTATTGTAATCACACCAAAAGGTCAGGGGCTCCATGGTGCCATAGTCCATAGTTTACAGACTAACAGAGAAGAACTTGAAAAAGAGTGACATTTAAATTTGTACCAGACTCAAGAAGAAAACACTAATTGGGTTATGGGGAGGTATAAAAATGAGGGAGAATAAATGTAAAATCTTTAATGTCTGTGTATCTTCACTGGAAATTACAGTATGTGAACTATAAAGCCATCAGAATCTGGTTTTGATCAGGAATGCAGAGATCATTACTTAGTTGATTCCTCCATGTCCAAATGTGCAATTCATAGAGAACAGTGCAAGAACTTCTCCCTCTTTGTTTTGGTGCATTCACCTGTGTAGGTGGTTGCTATAGCTGCACAGCCTCAAGATGAATTTTAGTACCTTGTAGAATACTAAGAGTTAGAATAGAGTCAAGGAGAACATGAACTACCAGAAAAACTTTCAGACATGGTTTTGTCTAAATGGATAGCAGGACTAAATGAATCATGGTGAAGGTATGCTGTGTTTTCCTGATACCTGCAGTCAGCTCAGAGCAAAACATAGGAGGAATCAGTCATGATGAATGGTCTAATGGCAGCTGTTATCTGGAAGCAAATGCTGACAGGGATAAACCACCTCTCCACTAAAATGAAATATGTCCCAGAAATCAGAATACTCATTGAAAGGCTATAAACCTGTGCATTCCCAACTTGGCTCTGACAGACTAATGAGAGTGAAGAGTGCTAAATACCACTGCTGATTTTTTATTGTAACACAGTCTTCCTTTCCTGCCATGCAGATCTGTATCAGGACTATCCCAGTCGGAAATGCACATCAATTTGAATGGAAAGCAAAGGAGTTATGACTTCCTCTCTATCCATTCAACTCAGAACACCAACAGTGGTGAGTATAATAATCATAAAGAGAGACAGTACCCTTCCGTGTTTATTATTTCAATAGAAGGAGACCAACATATATTTTATTTACAGATTAAAGACTATTTTTTTTTACTTCTAGTCCTGCAAATTAATCCAGACTTTAGCAAGACAAGCTGTTTTCTCCCCCTTAACTCCCACTTTGTATCTGGTTCAGTAGTAAGGGACTTGATGATAAAATGATTCTGTAACGGTGCCTAATGCTCTACAAAGATGTAGTTCAGTACACCCAGAGATTCTTGCATGGGACAATATCCCTGTGCTCAGGGATCATTGTTTGGTTCAAAACTGAGATCTACAACTCAATAAATAATGCATGAGACAGAATAGGCTGCAGGTCTTTCCTCTGCTCTTGCACTTGCATGATACTTCCTGGAATAAGGACTGGATATCAAATTTCCTATCAGAAGCCAGACTGCATGTACATGGGGAGCCAATCTATGCAATATGAAGCTATTCTTATCTGGTTAATCTATTTAAAAATTAGAACAGTACTTCAAACACACTGTGGCAATTGCTCTATTTTAAGTAGTCACCATTGCAATCAGTGTGGGTTGGATTGCACCTTCGGAGCCAAAAGGGCCCAGAGGGCCTAAGGCTAGATCCCACAGGAGATTAGGGGTCCAAATCACCCTCAGGTTCAATGGGCACTACATGCCTGACTCTTTAAATATTCTAATATTAATAAAAGGGCTGCAGAAATATATATATTCTCCCAGAAAGGAACATTGTAGGACGAGATGGCACAGCACTGTACAGAGTTTTTTCAAAAGAATGAAAACTTCTGAACACTTGTTTGAGCTTTCTTCCAGAATTATATTGATTCAAACTAACAGTAATGTTGAAATCAAGGATAAAATATATATTAATTTTGGAAGCTCCAGTTTTTGCATAATACATGAATATACTGTCTCCCAGCATTAATCTACATTTATTCTAGTTGTTTTGTTTCTGCAGCACCTGGATCACCAGCCATCCAAAGGGAAGTTTTGCTAAGTGGTCTAGAAAGAGAAATCATATGTGTCAGCCTAAAACGTGACCCTAAGAATGGATTTGGTAAGTAAGGAACATAAATGTTACGTTTGTTACTGGGACTATCAGATCCTGGTGCTAACACTGATGCTTGCTGACTCAGGCTGGGCAAGACTGTAAACTCCTTTAGTCCATTTATTCTTACAGAGTAAGAGTACCAATCTTTGTGAAGGACTCAATTTCCCAGACTGAAAAGGACTAAGCACATAAATCAAGACCATTATATTTTCAGAGGATTAAGTAAGGCCACAGAGACCAAAGGAAAAAAGTGCTAAGAGTAGAATGAAAAAAACATGGTTTTAGTTTTGTATCTGAAATACACATGTACTGATTTTATTTATCTTAGATCTTATAGGTGGTGCCTGTGGGGGTGCAAAATCCAACTTCACATGAATGTTTCCCAACTTTTGGATTGTTATCTGGATAATATTTTTGTTATCTAATACCTAATCACACTGTATTGGGTTCTTCTGGATGAGTTCAGACCATCAGGTTTCACAAATGACCATTAATGCAATTAAAAATCAAATTTATAAATGGTGCAGGTCAGTGTGTAATATCCTAATCCCAAAACCAACTATTATCAAAGTGAGAAGAATATATTTCAATAGTCAGAGTTAGGATAGTGAAACTGAACTACTGAAAAATAGGTTTAATTTTCTTAGATCTCTTACATTAGAAGTTTACGTGACCCACCTCCGGTTTCCTGGTTGCATGATGTAGAATGATGTTCAAATTTATCTAATAAGCTTTTATGCCATTTCCCTCCTGCAGGTGTTAAATGCTACAGGTCCACCTAGTTCATGATTCATGAAAGAAAGTAGTTAGAGTCTCTAAAAGTACCGAGCCAGGAAAACATTGTAATTGGGAAATTATATCTGAGTAGTGACCAAAGTCACCAGCACACTTTAATTATAATGTAAGTTTAAAGCTCTCCCAAGTCAAGACCTTGATGCCCTGTTAATCAAAGCTCCTCATCCTTCAAATCATGTAAAAAAGGTTTGCCATTGGAGTAAGAGCCTTTTGTGCTCCTAAGATTCACCTTTTTTAATACTGCCAGTGTTTGCATTCTCACGCTATCTCGCTTTTGCAGGTTTTGTAATTATTGGAGGAGAAAATGTAGGAAAATTAGACCTTGGTATCTTTATCGCTTCAATTATCCCTGGGGGACCTGCAGACAGAGCTGGAAATATCAAACCAGGTCATTTTCCGTACTTTTAATTAGAATTAAAATACTTGCATAGATTAAAGTTAGCTACTCTGGATTTATTTCCTTATTTAGATGTGCTTTCTCTTGCTTTTATCTTTTTTTTCTTAAGGAGGACGACTCATCTCTGTGAATAATATTAGTCTTGAGGGTGTTTCATTTAATACCGCGGTTAAAATCATACAAAACTCTCCCGATGAAGTGGAGCTCATCATCTCTCAACCCAAAGGTATAAAGGCAAATGCCTCTACTGGCTCTGGGATGCTAATAGTTAACTCAGGACACTCATATTTATTAGGCACTGGGATGGAGTACTACATTCCTGCTACTGACTGCCAGTTAGAACAACCATACACTAAAATAGTCAACTTCTGGCAGGTATCATGTGATGTCTCTGCTACATCAGTGTGAAAAATCTATTATGGGCTGCCTTGCTGAACACTAAAGGAATTTCAGCATTTCTTTCTCTGACAGAGAGTCATAGTCCTCTGCAATGAGGAAGCAAATACATTTCTGAACACTTACAATAGCAGTGCTTCATTTTACATTGACTAACTCATTTTATAGATCTGATTTCCTAATCGGTTGAAATAAGTTACTTTGTCCTCTTGTGCTGGGTTATAATAACATTTTTCTTTAAGTTCATTTGCTAATTGCATTCAGCAATGTCTTATTTTGGTATGGCTTTACAGACATGTATGAAGAAGGATTAAATGAAGAAAAGAATCTATCAAGAGGAAACAGCACTAGTGGATCTGAGATCTCTTGTGTTGACAGTGGGAGAAAAAAGATTCAGGATTGTCATACAGCTCTCCCCAAAGAACAGGACACAAATATAGATGAACTTGAGAAGACTCTCTCTTGTAATTTAGCATCAAAATTGGGTCCTAGGATTCCAGTTCCTTCAGCTGCTAGCCTGGATATAGAGGTAACTGAGATTTTGATGCTGCTCAGTAATGTTACACCCAGCACACAATATATAACAACATACCAGATACATGTAGAAGGGAAAGTAACTGTGAAGGAAAGGAGATAGAAAACCTTGAAATAAATTACATTGGAAATGTCAAAATGATAGACGTCTAGAATATGTGAATAAATGCGGAAACTGTTCTACAAAATATTTTTTTAATTCTCTTTCCTTTCCCAGTGGAGGGACAAAATTGTGATTATTTTCTTGCAATCTTTTAAGTTTTCAAACCAGTCACAGAACATGTCATGTCTAATTTCCTACTTTTATACATCCTCCCTATATATACTCAGGTTATGTACATTTAGACAGATTGCATTTTGAGTAGCAATAGCTTAGGCTTCCAATAATATCAGGGATATAAATGGTATCGCTCCAGGTTTACAGTGACAGCAGGATCAAACCTTCTACATCTTCTGGAAATGCTCTCTTCCTTTTTTTTTTTTTTTTTTTTTTTAATTCCTTTCCCCCTCTTTTTTTTTTAAATCAAGATGCTGTAATCTCATTAAAGTTTTTATTTTTGAGACAGGCAGCTGATTCTTCCCACTTACCATCTCCATCAGAAACCAACTCAAAGGAAGTCTACACGGTGGAGCTTGTTAAAGATGATGGGACTTTTGGAATCAGTGTGACTGCAAGTGTTACTGTTAATCTTTAATTTTCTGTCCAATTGTTACCTGGCTGAGAACAAAAAGAGAAGATAGGCTGACCATAGGAACTGTTAGCATGGCACATTTTAAACCTAAGTGTCCAACTGATTGACATAGAATGCATGAAGTACTGTCTCTGCTCATCCCCTGGTTCTTACCCACACCATCTGTGAAAGAAGTGTCCTGGCATAAAGCACGTGGCAGTACAAACCCTGTTTGTCCTTACTCAATTTGAGAACAAGATCTACCACTGAAAGCAGAGTTTGGTCAGGGAGGACTAGAGAATGTCAGGGAGGACTAGAGAAGAAATGTCTGCCACATTTGGATAAGAAGTCCTTGTCCTAGCTATTTAAGTTGAATTTACCCCTCCAGGCTTAGATGTCTTTACACTCTTTGCTGAAATGGAATGTGAAGCAACAGCCATTTCATTGCCTACAGAAGAAATTAAGGGCCATTTTAAAAATCTGAATTTGGCCAGGGGATGTGGATGGACAGAACATGATTCTTAGGTTAATCTGGAATTTCTCTGAGTGCTCAAGTTCAGGTCCATGCTTGATATATTGTCCAAAAGATTAATAATTGAAGAATGGATATTTCACAGCTTAGAAGCTGGGCTAGAGAATAACTGAAAGATGCAAGACCGTTTTATGTAAGCATAGGGAAAAATTTATGAACATTTAGTAAATATTTCTATATAGTCACGCAGAAATACATTGCATTTTCCTGAGAAAATAAAATAAGATTACTGCCTATGGAAGTATATTACAACTAGATGAGGTTTTGGAGTAATATCCTCTTTCCCTTTTCCCCAATATTTAAAGAAGAAAATAATTCCTGAAGCAGTTACTTTGCAATGCATGTGTAAGTTGCTTTGATTTTTACCACAGGAAGAATATATGAAGACTCTAATCTGTGGGTATGTTTTGCAGGGTGGAATTAACACCAGTGTGCGTCATGGTGGGATATATGTGAAGTCAATTATTCCCAGGGGACCAGCAGATAAGGATGGACAAATAAAGATAGGTAACATGTCTGGCAGTAAAACCCTGGGCTGCAGAACTCACTGTTAGTGTGGACAATGAAACACATTTGGGATTGGAGGTGCTACAACTGCAAAGTGTAATAATGTATGGTCCATCATTCCTCAGCCTGTCCCTATACTACATGTAGGGATCCCACTGGAAAAACAGAAGCCTCCTACCAACATTGTAGAGTTACCTTCTGTGGCTGCCATCAGGCTGGTGACTCTGACATCATTGTTGCTGTGCTAACCAGATGCTATCACTGCATTTACTTACAGAATACCCTGGAATGTTTTAGCTGCTGCTTATAGAATGCTGTACAGAAACAGTATTGCTTTCCTATGAATTAATATTAATTTGTCACATGTAAGCATGAAGACCTATTGTAACATGGGCAGCCTCAATGTTTACACCCTCTGAACCTGAACATCAAACAATTGGGTGATCTTTTTTTTTTTTTTTACCTCAGGTGATCGTCTGCTGGAAGTAGATGGCATCAGCCTCTGTGGCATCACCCACAAACAGGCTGTGGAACACCTTAAAAAAACTGGCCAGGTTTGTTCAACAGCAGAGATCAATAAGATACCCAGTAGACTAAAGAAGACTTAGTATGAAGCACAGTAGCCAAGCTTGGCCATAAGAACCATCCCTCCCTCTGCTCCAACCCCATTCCTCTAAACAGAAAAGTACAAAGACTTAGGATTCACTGTGTCCTGTGTAACTGGAACCTGTTTGTCACTGTTTTAGGTTGCCAAACTGGTTCTAGAAAGGGGAAACTACCAATTGGCAGAGCCTTGTCCGACTAGTAATGACAGAAAGGAGGACCAATGTGCAGTTGTTTCTGTGGCAACATCCCTCACAGATGGCACCAAGGACTGCTGCTTTTTGACAAATGGTAAGTGATAAAGAAGGAACTCAGGGTGACTTCCTGCAATGTGCAGGAAAGGAATAAATGAAAATAATTCTATGAAATTTCTGTGGGTTGAAAGGAAAACTGCATACTGAATAAAATTACAATATTCAATATTAATGACATAATCAAAAATCAATTCTGAACAAAATAGTTCTGATGTTCATAGAGATATAGTGGCTAGATACAGCTGAATTTATCCTAAGCATCAATACTGTATCTCTCAGCCTTTGTGAGACTGGGCTGGCAAGGGAACACCCCTGTCTGTACTCCACAGCAGTCTCGGGCAGGAAGCAGCTGTGTCAATGTGGCCAGGCTGTTACCCAGGGAGAGCCTCACCAGCACAGCTGCTGATGCTGTGACAGTGATGAAGCTGGAGTGAACTGGAGACTGCCATCACTTAATTTCTTAAAAGCAGAAGATTTAGAGATCACTTACACAGAATTTAGCCAAAAAATAAATGCTGTATCTTTTACTGAAGGTTGTCTCATAAACACTAAGTCTGAACCATATTTTTCCATGGGGCAGTTACCCCCTCTACACTGGAATTCAGCTACAAACATGGTGTTTGGGAAAGGCCTGATCTCTCATTCTTGACTGGAAAGAGCAGTAACTCCAATTCCAGCTTATGCTGGTTAGTGCAAGACCTAAACTAACACTGGGCAGCTACAGAATAGTGAAATCTATGCAACACTTACAGAAGAATGTCAGAAAAAGATAGCATGTGAATCTCTTTATGTTGGTACAAAAAGCTTTTTTCCTTTATGGGCTTGTACCAGACAGTGAACACATGCTGGAATAGATTCCAGTTCTCCCTATTCTGACTGTGAGATTTCAAAGATTTATGTAAGATAAAGAAACACCTAAACCTTCTTTTGACTTTAGTATCAGTAGATCTACCTTTGCAGCACACAGGGAAAAAGTCTTTTAAGAGTATATTTTATACTGGCTCCCCAGGGGGTGCATATGCCATGGTTCCCACTTTTTTCCCAATCTCTGATTTGAGTAGATAACACATTTGAAGTGAAATTAACCAAGAATTCTGGAGGCCTTGGATTCAGTGTTCTGCAGATGGAAGGAGATGCTTGTGAACACCTTGGAGGAGCTATTGTCAGGATCAAGAGATTGTTTCCAGGGCAGCCAGCTGAAGAGAGTGGAGAAATTGAAGTTGGAGATGTCATTTTAGCTGTGAATGGGAAACCTCTCAAAGGGCTCCTGTATCAGGTAGGAGGAAATTTTATTACTGGGGCTCCATCTGGGTGACAGGTTAATAAAGACAATGCATTTAAACTTAATTATCACCAGAGGGAGGCAGAATTTGCATATAATTAATCTGATTTCTATGTAGGATTCTTCTCTAGAACTCCTATGTAGGATTTTCTTTCTAAATGAATTCTGACAGCAAATTTCTTCTGCTATTTAACTTCGAAGTTTCTACCATTATGTATAAATTCTATTGTTAGATGCACACCAGTTGTTAATTAGTTGGAATCTTTGTTGCTTTTATGCATGATGGGAACAATTTTCCCCCTGTGGTCATTTGTGCTTTGTAATGTCATGCTAAATATAATGCCCCAGATTCAAATTTCTACCAAGAGTGTTAAGTCCTGTATAATTTTTTAACCTGGAATGAGAAATTCTATACTCAATGAAGGAATTAAATGGTAATGGCCTACATGTGGATTTTTTTTTTCATTGGAATATGGCAGTTTGGGGAGCTATGCAAATAATTGACCAAAGATATGTCACTGCCACATGTGCTTTGAATGAATTTGCCTGAAAATTCTGTTGTCTTCAAGAAAAGAAAATTATTTAACCTAAACCTATGTGCCTGATGGTGAAGCAGAAGTTTGTAAACAGAGCTGACTTGACTTTAGATACATGCTCACATATAAACTATGGTCCATTTGTATGACAGTCCTTCATGTGGCGAATATTGGCCCTCAGACACTGCTGAGAGGCACAATTACCAGAAATGTAGCATTCACAATAAAAATTTTCTCCATCTCAGTTGGTTAAATGACATGTAAGATAAACTCTGCTCCATCAGAAATATAACATTCCTTCTTTCTGTTTAGGATGTCCTGCATTTGTTAAGAGGAGCTCCTCGAGAAGTTACACTGCTACTTTGCAGACCACCAAAAGGTGTTCTTCCAGAAATAGAGCAGATTGCTCTGGTAAGGCAAAGCTTTTAACAGAAACTTGCTTCTGTAAACCTGGAAAGACACTACTACATTTTCTATCCAATCTTGAACAAGGCAACTTTCCCTTTTCTCCAAGGCCCTCTATTCCATTTCTTTCCCTTCCTGGTTTTAACTCAACCTGCAAAGTTCAACTGATAGTTTCTTAGCAACCAAAAAAATACAAATCTGTCAGACATGAAACATATTTATCCCAGTCCAACAACTTTTGAGTTGCTGTACTATCAGTGGAGTGAAACAGCACATACCCAAGTAGATCTTCTAGTGGTGCTTCTAAAAATGCTCTACCAGATCCTTGGCCACAAACTTCAGATGTTCTCAAATACAGCTATTTTAACTCCCCAAAGTGAGAAAAAAAAACATAAACTTTTCCTATCCAGACTATCTCTTAATGAAGCTAAATAAATGGAATAATAGTTTCAACTGGTTATTCAGGTTCTTATTGATAATTAGCAGAATCTGCAGGGGGAGAAACAAAACACAAACAAACAAAAAATACCCCCAAACCGTAAACACTGCAGAGACTAAAACATGGCCATTAGATGTGCTAGCATTATTACTCCTGCTTCCTGAAGACACCTCATGGACACATAACAAGTACCCTTATCAGGAACATGTATTAGCACTACTCTTGCTCCATTCAGAATGGCCCACTGATGGTTCCCTTCCCAGTAGGATTTATAGCCACCCCCAGGCAGACAGAAATGACAGTCAGAACCATCTCCAGATAACAAACTGACTCCTGCTGCTCTGCTGCAGTGTGCCCTTGGCTGATTTCTACGGTCAGTCACAAGAGAGTCAAGTCTGGAAGCTACTTCCATGGAATGAAGAGAATATAGACACAATATTGAGGCACAATATGAACAGATATATTAAAAAAGAACCTCTAGCAAATGATTCACTGGGAAAATGATCTGATGTAGTAGTTTTGATTAGAACTCTTGTAGAACATGAAAAATAAGCATTAAGACAAAAGAGTTATTTGATAAGAGATTACCTCCTTCTATTTTATCTCCTTCCTTCCAGCTACCATTTGGTATTTTCCCATTCAGAAGCTTGTTAATATTGCCTTCTCAAAATATTTTGCTCTTGAAGGAAAAAAAAAATGGGAGATTAAAAAGGAGTAGCACTAACCTTTCTGTTTTTTTGATAGACTCCAGCACCATCTCCAATTAAGGACTTTGTGGCAGAAATGCCAGGCAGCACAGAGGCAGGAAACAGTATGGATCAATCTACCAGTGATGGAGGTAGCACCTCTCCAGACCTTGAAGACTGCTTTGATTCTCCAGTGGGAGAAGATTTCAGTGAGCCTCCTGAGGATGACAGCTCAGCTTACGAAGAGCAGGAAGCTGAGCTTCAAGAGAAACCCATACCAAAACTCCCAACTTCCAGAGAAAGTTTCTATAAGCATCTTTGGAAGATTCATCAAGAAGCTTCCAGTTCTGAAGTCTTCCACTCTCTAGAGGAGGAAGTGAAGCAGAACTGCCACTCACCATGTGAATTTGGACAGGCCAAAAGGTAGGGAATACTGAAATATGTTCTGCAGCCTTTTCTTTGACTCTTAGAAATTTGAAAGTTAATTGCTTAGGTTACAGGGTTCTCTGCTTCTAATCACTCCTGATTACTGAAGATTTTGTTTTATCATCTTATTCTGACTCGTCTAATCGGCTTTCCCTATTTACTCTCATCTTATTAGAATTTTGCATACGTCTGCATTGCGAGATACTTGTAAGAGTTCTGCACCACTGTAATCATTTATGCTGTTCAGCTAAAGGTGGTTGCTATTTGAAATCAGTGGAAAGACACCTGTTCACCTAAACAGGAAACAAATACTTTTATATTGATTATATGATCTTTTGCTTTCATTTATTTTCAGAGTTGAATCAAATAGGCACCACATTTTTTTCTTATTGTGTGATCTCTTAATTTCAAATTTTTTCATAGGAAATAAAAACACCTCAGAAGAGAAACTGTGATCAAGGAGAAAAAAAAAGGGTTATTTTATGTTTTCTGGTCTGCAGAAGCCAATAGAACCCCTGAGCCAGAGGAATTATACAATAAAAATAGTGCAAATGGACTCAGTCTCCTTTTACACTCCTTTGGATATATCAGACACTGTCACACAGAAGACAATCCATTCCATTTTAATCCTCTTTCCCAGTGCAAAAAAGTATAAATTATCAGAACAGAAAGGATTGATGCAAAGACAAACTGAAAGTCTTCTAGAGGCCTTTAACTTACAGCTGTAGTAATTTTATTGATAAACTGATTTCTATTTCCCCATACTGTCCCTTGAAATCATTTTGTTACTTTTGACACTCATCCAGCACAGCCCCAGACAGTCGTCTCTGGGGAGTGACAGCACTACCTGACACTGCAAGTCAAGTGGGATCACAATGGCAGTTCGTAATTTTAGCATCCCTTTGTCGAGTGCAGAAGCTTCACTCAATTAATGAATGAAGCTCCTGCTTAATTACTGCTTCTATACTTCTGAGAGCAAAACCAGCAGAAATATGTCTGCAGCAAACATATTTGCCAAGAGATAATATGGATTCAACAAAACTAAGTTTATTGTGGGAAAATATCAATTCCAAGAAAAGTTTTGGATTCTTTCCGAGAAGGAAGCTCTGAAATAAATGTTTTTGTTTGATACATTTTCAGTGTCATTTAGTATCAGCTTTTGCATTTTTAAAAGGCAGCCAGAGAAGTTTAGGATGCCATGCATTTTAAACAATATTTTTAACATAATCTCAATTTAAATCCTTCCAGCTAAAACCACACAAAATCCCCAGAAGGAAATAGGCATTAATAAAGGACTTCCTTTTGATTGATAAAGAAATTTCTCCAGATTGCTCAAAATATTTCATGCAAATGTATAAATTTTCTGCTATGAATTTTACAGAGATCTTCTGTGATTTCATGCAGGATGTGCAATTTGTTTTCATTTTAGTTGTCTATGTTTGCTTGGGAGTTGATGAGCAGTTCATTCCTACCAAGGAGCAAAAGATCCTGGCTGACATAGATATGAATATGCCATTTTAGGTGTTTTTAAGATGAATAAATGTTTAGCAATATTTCAATCAGGATTGATATGAAGAAAACATACTTCAAAAAAAAAAAAGTGTTTCCAGCAATTTTATGAGCTTTAATGGTAAATTTTTGGGAGACAATGCCACAGTTGTCTACTAGGGTTCATGAAGGACAACAGCCAAAACTATTAAACACAGCATGTATGATTACAGTTTGGGCTTGAACATCAAAAGTTCTGAATACTTTGTCTGCAATATAGCAGAATAGAATCAATACTAATTTTAATTAAATTCATTTAATAAGTCCATTGATGGTTTTCAGACAACTCATATGCTTCAAGGCAAGCATAAGAAGAAAGGCAAGCTTACAAAGAGGAGTAAGGACTTCTACTTTTCATGAAGAAACAGGAACCACTTAAAATTTCATGTTTCTGGTCTGTGCCCAGTTACCAAGGAAAGACCTGTAGAAGCCATAAATATGGCTGGCATTCCTTTTCCCAGAAAAAATGCTAATATAAAAATAGTAGTGGTATTTTAATGTCCATACTGTTTACCAGAAAAGTTAATTTGTTTATGGAAGATGAAATTATTAATGGTCTGGGCTTTGTCCAATTATTCTTTTTGAGAAGCAACCAAAGTACTAATTAATGCCTAAAAAAATTAAAAGAGTGCAAGATTTTTCAAAGGTAAATAATGCAAGCTTTTTAATCTTTCAAGTAGCTTTGAAAAATATTGATTACTTATTTGTTTTTATACTACCATTGGAGCATTCAGACAGCAATTTAATACCATAACTAGTAATTCAGTTAAAATGAAAATATGGTAATGCATAAACAGTAGACTTTTCAGTGGCCATCTAATAAAGCATATGGAGGAAAACCCCAGCACTGCGCTCTTTTTATTTTCCAGCCACGTATTTAATAAGAGTCATGATGACCTATTGAACACAAAATGTATGCCTGAAACTCTCTCTCTAACCCCTATTGATGAAGAGTATCTCACTGTCAGCTCAATGTCTGTCACCTCACTTCCACGAGGAGGAAGCTCCAAAACAGTCTCTGCAACCACTGCGACCCTACAGCCACGTGTTTGTGGTCCCTCATCATCATCCCTGCCTGCCAGAGAGACACATGAGAGTGACAACGAATGGGAAGACTTGGAGGAACCAGAGGAAGAGAAGGAAGAAAATGAAGATTGCATTCAGGTATGTGCTGGGCACCAAATCACCAACACATAGAATACAAGGGAAAAGAAACAATTTTAAGAATGTTACAGTCTTAAACATTAATTTTAACTCATTTTCTATGCTATTTTAACATGACTTTTTTTCTTCTTTTACTTTCCTGAATATCCACAATCTTCAAATAAAGCAGACCTTCCACTATGCCCAGCTCTCCAGAATTCTTAACCATTTGCCTTAAGGCTATTTCTTTTTTCTTGACATCTTAATATTTCTCCAACTTTCCAAAATTCTGCATTATTATTCTCAGTGTATGAAAGTCTAAAGGCTCTCTAGTAGCTTCTAAAATTAATTGGAGTCAGCTACTTGGGTTTTTTCTGCCATGTTTCAAGACCATGCAGAAAATCACTTTGTTACGGTGATATTGCTGTAATGTCCTGATAAGAAAATATGATCCTTGTGCTAATTACTATTCAAAATATAAGGCTCAGTCCTGCCAAATGCTGAACATCTTGCATTCCTACGACACTAATGAGCTCTGAATTCCTACTAATTTGAGAGCACTGTGGACAAAATTTAGCTGCAGGCATTTCCTTCAGTGGGAAAGCAATAGCAGTAACAACAGTAATCTTTGCCCCCTGCTATTGCAATGCTTGTCAGCTCAGAGGCCTCCAGGCCTTTCTTTACACATTCCAAATGCCTAATCCCAGGTCCTGGTGGCATTCTGTGCTTTACTAGGCCCTATAAATCAATCAATATGAGCCTCCACAATTCTGGGATATGGCAGAAGACCTTTTACATACTCTTGTACCACCTGAGGATCTGATTCCTAACTGCACATAAAGATTATGGAAGTTGTTACTGAAGCAACAGAAAAGCCTACATCAAACATACCCTGTGCTTGTTTTAACAGGAAATGGAGATCTTTGTGACTTTGACAAAGTCAGAGAACAATGGTTATGGATTCTCTGTAGTTCTTAACAAAATGGACACCTGCCTGTACGTTGATGAAATCTTGAATGATCCTGCCCTTTCTGATGGAAGATTGAGAAGAGGAGACAGAATCATTATGGTACAGTAATTGTTTGAGTTTATGCAGAGGAGAAAATATTTGCAGATCAATGTCACTTAGCTTTGGCATCCTTCATTTAGTATCACCTGTTCATCACGTATTTAGGCATGTAAATAAATAATATAATAAATCTAATTCTGCTGACCTCAGTTGGATAAATTTCAGGCTGAATAGATTGTATGATGAGGCAAATAAAATGAATCTAGGAGCAATTCAAGACAAGTGAGACATTAAATGCCTTCCCAATTAAATGACATAAACTGAATTAATGTAATAAGGTGATAGGTGACACACAAAGGATGCAGGAATTACATCCTTTGTAATGTAATAACAAAATCTTTTTTCAGCCTGGTTCATGCTCAATTTTTTGCATAAGACCCTCTTCCTTGTTTTTTGCAACAAGATCTTGAGTTTCAATGGGGAAAAAAGCTATTTTTATTTTAATAAATTTCTACATTCAGAAAAATAAAAGTTAAAAAAATTACTGCAGTCTTAATAGTTAAATTTATTGACGTTAAATACCACAGCAAAGCAATAACAAGGAAGTAAAAACTAATTTATGTTCATATGCAAAATTCAGAGTAGAGGGAGAATTAAATGATGGTCAATGAGATCTATGACATGATTTTACTGATTTGTCATTTAGGTGAATGGAATTGATGTCACGTCTTTACCATGCAATGAAGTCCTGACTTTACTGCAAAGCTCTCCTCCGGATCTGCACCTTGTGGTTGGTCGTGCTGACAGTGACCCACGTCCCTCACTTAGGCCAGATGAAATTCCTGAAATTACTCTCACAAAGGGTGTTGATGGACAGCTAGGTGTGTAGTAAATGCTGTATTTGCTATTTTGGACAGGAATGACAGAATAAGATAATCATAGGAATCTCAGCATAAAATAATCATAAGCAAATGTGCTCTTGGATCAGTATGATCCAAACTGACTTGACACCTTTATGCTCTTCATGATCACCCATGACCAAGGAATGAGAGCTCTTTTTTTTTGGGCAACACCTAAGAGGGAAGACTAATATTTCTTATTAGACTAATGAAGGTAGCTGGAAAAATGATCTTTGCATTATCACCCTATTAACTGAAGTTTCTGACAGATTTCCAGTCTCATATTTTTATGTTACTTATATACATAAGGTTTGGGTAGTTGGATAATAATGTCTACTACCTGCAGAGACACATAAAGATCTATTTGGAGGGAAAGAAAAAAAATTGAAGAAAAGGTAAAGTTTAAGAAGGATGAGCCACAGGTTGAGACTACAGTTTGCTATTCAAAAAATCTCCACTTGAACCCTTGATTCACCACAGACACAAGGCTTTATCTACAAACAATACAAACGATAAAAGAAATCCCCACAATGTGAGTATCTTGATATTTCTGTAGCATGTTATGAGTACTGCACACAGATAAAACTGTAGACTCAGGGAACAGTATGGCTATATTTGCTCATGTACAGCATCCTGTTTCCAGGTAGGAACTCGTTTGTTCAGAGATTCCTTGAGTGTCGTTTGCACTGTGTAGGTTCCTCCTCAGATCTTGTAGGCCTCCTTTCCCAGTGGCACCCTGAAGACTGCAAGGCATTTAAATGTGCAGGTAATGAGGGAGCTGCTGCTATGCAGCTCAGTGTCCTATCAAACATAAGGGGAAATAAAGCACTAGGGCAGCATTGAAACACAGAAATGGACATCACCATTTAAATTTTCCATCCTTTTTTTAACATCTAATGGCATTTCACTCTTTCAGTTCAGCTTATACTTCCCATCTTACTGGGGCAAGACTTTTATTTATAATGTCAGTGATTTCTTCAGCCTATCTTTCAGAGACTCACATTTATTCCACTTTAAGTCACTGACAGTGAAATTCAAAACACTCTGCCACAAAAGATGCTTTCTCTGCATTATTCTAGGCTTGAAGCTGACAGGAGGAGCTGGAAGCAAGTTACAAGGTATTTATGTGTTAGAGATAGTGCCTGGCTCTCCTGCCAGTGTGGAAGGCAGTTTGCAGCCACGAGATCAGATTGTTTACATCTCTGGACTGTGCACTGAGGGCATTAGCCTGGATGATGCAGTGAGAGTGTGTGAAGCTGCCACCCAGAATGTTCGAATCAAAGCCACAAGGTAAATCTGAGTATACTTGATCCTAATGCTGAAGCAAGTTTCTAAATTTTACATCAAGTCAGACAATACAAAACTGAAAAATGCTTTATCTCAAAGGTCTGAATGTTGCAACCTGATAAATAACATTCATAAGATATCTTAACTCCCTGTAATTACAACTAACACAGCAAGTACAAGTAGACTCATACAACAGATTTGAGAACTCTTCAAATTTCATCCTCCAAAGCCAAATGTGACACCTTTAACTGTGAGGCTGAGCACCATTTTCATAGGTCTTGCTCTCTAGGGAAAATCTTTGTATTTCCACCACTAGTGTCAACTTCCCCTTACAATCTCAGATTCACAACTACGAGCAAGAAACTATCTCTGATCAGAAATTCTGAGATCATTCCAACAGCCAAACATTTTAGAAAGGCACTAAAATGCAGCATTTAACCTGCAGCATGACCAGAAAGTCTTTCCAGGCCTGAGAAATAATGGGCTGTAAAGGATTTCGCTCATCAGTTCATGGCTGCACTTTTAATTCATTGTGCTCCACAGTCTGATATCACACCAGCTCAAGTCCTGGACTGATGCAGAAATAGCTTCCAAGGATCTCAGAGGAATGGTAAAATATTAACCCAAAGCATGTGAGTAACTGAGTTACATAATCAGAGCGTGTGACAGAATGGCTGTCACAGCTGTCTTAACATAGTTCAAACTTTTATCACTGTTTTATAAACTTGTGCTTATCTAACAGAAGAAGAAACTGCTGCCTCATTATACATCTTGCTGTACAAGTTTGTAGGCAGAACCTCCTGATTGTCAGAATTTACAAACTAAGGAGGTAAACAGAAATAGGGTAAAAGAACTTACAAAAGAGCATTCCTACTTTACACAGGGGAGAACCAAAGCTGAATTCAAAATGGACCAGAAAGCAGCTCTGTATTGAACAAGGTGATTTAACATGCAGATTTTTTTCCACAACACATTTCAATAAAATGTTTCACTACAGTCAAATATTTTCATATACTGATATAAATTCTCTTTAGAAAAGCACCACTAACAAAATCATAGGAGGACAACTACTATTTAGACAATTTAATTTCTAAAAATAATTTTCATATGTGCTTTACAAAGCATGCAGCGCTTAATGGCTCACATATTTCACTTTTTCTGCCCCCAGAAATGGCAATCCAGTCGTTCCTATAGAGCAGGAAAATAGTAAGTAAGGCCAATGTTTTTGGGTTTTAGTTCAAAACTTGCTTCTGATTTTAAAAATAAGCATAAGGCATTGATTCATTGCATTTAAAACTTATTAACAAATTGTAACTTGCCATTCAGGATTTCTGTTATGGCCATTTTAAGGGTCTGAAGAGAATTTGGTAGCTGTTTAAAGACAGAAATAAAATGTATAGTTCTCTGTAAAAAAAAGTAATTTGTTACATATTCAGTTTATATTTTTTAAATTTGTTATTAAATAGGAATTTTATGTGGTCATTTTTCAACATTTGTTTTGACTGAAACTATTCTCTAAGAAGTCTTCCAGCATTTCTTGAGCCACTATTTAATATGAGCTGCTACTTCATCATCTAGAGCCCCTTTTTAAACCATTATTAATAAAGTATATAAAATCAGCAGGCAGCACTAATATCTGTTAGTTAATATAAAAGCATTCCTTTGAGGGGAGATATTTGATTCTCTAACTGATACAAAACTTCAGCAATTATTTGCACCACAAAGATTTGACCAGAATTGCTCTAGCAGCCTAAGGAGTCTCAGCAAGCACAGGCTGCACCTGCACCCTCAGGTGGAAGGACAGGTATCACATCTAGGTCAGCACATACAGAGGGTGTTAGTTATGCAAGTAGTACTTTCCAATGCACACATGGCTGCAGCATTAAGTCAGGCCTAACCCCAGTTTCATTTACCTGACTGGATATCTCAGTGTTTGGGTTTTTTTTTAATCATGCAAAGATGACTTCAAAAAGTAACCCTGGACCACAATTGTTCACGTGCCTATACTCATCTGAATACTGGCATATGGTTACCTGAAGAACTTATTCCAAGTCAAGTTAGTTACAGATTTCCTTACACATGTAGCCATGTGCTTGTTTCTATAAACTGAAGCAATTTTCGACAAGATATGGATAAAGTTATGTGTACTCTCAGTTAACATGATAGAACTAAAGCAAGGCAAATGTATAACCTAGTAGGACCTTCCTTACACAGCCTTGTGTGAGCTTTGCAGATTCCAGGATTTCTTAAGACACCTTCAAATAGGTAACCAGATCTGATACACCTCTGATAGAGTTTATGAACTCTGTACTGGCACAGTTACCTGTCTCTCCTATAAAATTAGATGTGTAAGGTCCTGCACGTGGGTCAGAGCATAAATCCCAAGCATAAACACAGGCTGGGCAGAAAACAGATTGAGGGCAGCCCTGAGAAGGACTTGAGGGTGTTGGCTGATGAAAAGCTAAACATGACTGAGCAATGTGCAGTCACAGCCCAGAAATCATATCCTTGGCTGCACCAAAAGCAGTGTGGCCATCAGGTTGAGGGAGGGGATTCTGCCCCACCACTCTGTGAGACCCCACCTGGAGTGCTGCATGCAGCTCTGCAGTCCCCAGCATAAGAAGCACATGGACTTGTTGCAGCAATTTAAAGAGGAGGCCATAAAGATGGTCAGAGGGCTGGAGCTCCTCTCCCATGAAGACAGGCTGGGAGAGTTGGAGTTGTTCAGCCTGGACAAGAGAAGACGCTGGGGAGACCTTACAGCTCCTTCCAGTTCGTAAAGGGGTACTGCAGAGAGACTTTTGACAAAAGCATGTAGTGATAAGACAAGGGGGAATGGCATCAAACTGAAAGAGGGAAGTTTAGATTAGATGGAATGGAGAAGTTCTTTACTGTGAGTGTGGTGTGACACTGGATCAGGTTGCCCAGCGAAGTTGTGGACACATCATCCTTGAAAATCTTCAGGTCCAGGCTGGATGGGGCTTTGAGCAACCTGGTCTAGTGAAAGATGTCCCTACTCAGGGCAGAGGGTGGGAACTAGATGATCTTTAAGGTCCTTTTCAACCCAAACTGTTCTATGATTCTTCCATTTTATAGGCACTTTGAAAAACCTATAGTAATTTTGTATTTGATGTTCCATTTGCTATCATCACTCATAGATTCATAGATAAATCTGTAAAAATTTGTCATTAAGAAAGCAAGCCTTCATTTTTATAGGCTTAGTTACAAGAACACATACTAAAAATGCAATTGCAACAGGTAGCTTTTTTTTTAAACTAGAGGACACTCATTATTTTCAATAATTCACACATTAAGAGTACTTTGTGGAAGACAGCTAAGATCACCAAAATATGATAAAGCAAAACCAGAAAACTGGGGGTGCTTGTGGAGGTGGGAATGTTCCTTCATCTGCCTGATCATTGCCACATGTCTAGAGTGACTCAGCCTGGTCTCTGATTGTTACAATTTTTAAAATAACAATGGCTAAGATGCAGTAGCTCTGCAATTCATGACTGAAATGTTTATATCTCTGTGCAAATTGGCAAACTTAATCATGTAGTGGTCTCACATTGCTTCATATAGTATCAATATTGGATATTGATGCTTTGTTTAATAACCTAAGCACAGAGTTTACATTCCATGTGCACATGAAGTTTAGCAGGAGGCCTGTCAGAACAAACATGTGTATGTTTTTAGGGCCACCAGCTGAAAGAGAGAAAGCCAATATTTCTTTGTCAAATGAAAACCTGAACTCCCAGGAACAGCATCTGCAGCATCAACATGGTAAGCAACTTTGCATTTTTCAATTAGGGTTAGTAAAACTGTGTTCTTTGAAAGAAAAGTAAGTCTATAAGTGATAATGGCATCACCTGGGAAAGATTAACTCTTCATAAAAAAAATCCTGCCACCCTCAGAGTTTCAGAAAACATTCATACATTACTGTTCTCCATCTGGTGTCCCTGCAGCACACAGTTCTTAAAGGTTGTTTTGGAACCTGCTCAGGGAGCTGAAAAGGTCACAGTGTGGTTCACATTTCAGGAGTTTTAGGCCACATAAATACATAGGATTTATTTTGCATTTCACATATAAAATGTAACATATTTTATTATGTCTCTGAATGAGATTTTGAGTGCTATACTGTAGAGTATTTTACCAGGACAACTGTCTAAAAATTGTCATTGCTTTTTCACAGAGAAACATTTGGAGGAAACAAACTGTGATGCTCAGCAGAACACTCCCGATTCTCCGGAATGTAAAGTAAGTGACACTCTGAGGTGTGAGGTGGTTCATCAAGTGAAGTGAGCTATATGGAAAGAGGGTTTTTTCAATACTGGTATTTAATGTATTTTCTTCCTCTCTTTGAAAATGTGAATACAATGCACTTGGAGAGTGTCCTGTAAATGTTGAATTGTATTCAGCATTCACAGAGTATAATGCACTGGGCACTTCCTGGGGACAGACTCTTCTGTTGCTGTTTTTCAATGCTTAGAAAGAAAGTAGCACAGGAAAAAGACACAGAATGTCACAGCATGGGATTCTGGGAAAAATATGTGCAATTGTGAAACATTATCCACAACAATCTTTGAAAACTGAGATTAATATGTTTCATTCTGCAATTTTCAGATAGGCATTTGAAAAGAGAGTGAAATTAGCCCAAATCTTTGCAGTATTATGGAGCAGTGATATAGACCAATATGGTTTGAATTTGGCAAGAGCAATGCATTTTTAAAGTTATTTATTATTTATTATGAATTCCTGAATACACAGGAATCTTGTTGGTGGGGGGAAAAAAGTTATTTCCATAATCAGCATACAATGCTTGAAAATTCTTACAAGTGCAAACATCACTTCTGTTGGTGCAAACACATGGAAAGTAAGGTTTATTGAAATGATCCAAATTGGGACTGATATTTCATGTGAATAGATTAACTAGTTTTCTCTTGATTGTGGTTTTCAAAAAAAAAAAAAAAAACCAAAAAAAAAGCTGTTTCTTGTTAAAATTAGACCTCCAACCTGGCAAAAAAATTGGAACAATTTTCTCATTTTTTATTATGTCATCACTATTACTCCTTCTTCTGCATGATTTAATCATGATGGTTTATGTGTTCAACCTGCAAAAATAATTTACAAGGCTGATATTTGTGGCATTGGAACTAGTCATGCTGTAAGTCATAAATATTTCTAGCTTGCTGCTATTTCTGACATAGCACTTGACCCTAAAAAAGCAGCTGATTTTAAAAGCAAATGAAGTGCTAAAGTAAAAGAGATGGGAATGTTGGGATCACACGATTAAGATCTAAATTATAGTAAAATAAGAGAATAAACTATGTTCTGCATTACTGTCATGCTGGAGATAAGAATGCCTTATTTGTCAATTAGGGTGATTTATTTGATATATTATAAAAGGATTACAGAAGTATACATTTCTTTGCTCTTAAGGGTTATTTTACCCAGCAGGAATTATTAAACAGAGTATGAAAATAAGTATGTACTATTTGTATTCCAATAAATACATGCAGCTGTTACCTTGATCCCTGGAAGCTCTATAGATCTATTTAAGAGTAGAATATATCCCATAATCCACATCAAACAGTGAGGACTGTGGGAATAATGGGAATCTTCAGTAATAAAAATGAAAACAAAATACGGCCCTGAATAAACACCACTTCAGACTTCATCCTTGTCTATTGTAGGACTTCATTATTAAGATTGAGCTGGAAAAAGCAGAAAATGGAAGCCTAGGATTTGCACTGGTAGGTGGAAAAAATGGCAGGGCTATCCTAATAAAAGCCATCAGCCCGGACAGCAGTGCAGATCTAGATGGGAGACTTCAAGTTGGTGACATCTTGCTCAAGGTAATGTTTGTTCTTCACTGCTTTGGCTTACATTTTCTCCACTTACTCTATAACGAGCATTTGTCATAAAGTGGTGCAGGTTGGAAATCTGATGCTGCTTTGCACAGTAACAGGTGGAAGGTGCTGTCCCTTGGCTCCTGGTGGTCAGAGGGTTGTCCTGGGGCCCCTGTGTCTTCCCTGGAGTTCAGCCTCCTGTGGGACTGGGCCTCCCCAGAGCTGGTAGCTGGACACCCCAGCAGAGGCAGACCCATAATCACAGAGCAAGGAGCTAACTGCACCCACTCTTGACTGTAATTGTGCCTAGGGAGGATTCCAGAGAAAGTTCAGGGAAACCAGAGTTAACTGGCCAAGCACGCAGGTCACAGTTCTCCAGGAGCCTATTGGGAAGAACCTGTCATGTTAGATATTATCAAGACAAACAAAAAGCACTGCAATTAGGAGTTTTGAGTCTTTATTTAAAATCTTACTATTCTAGCCACCCTGACACCTTTTAATATAAATCATGCTTTTTGTTACACCAAATTATTTTTTCTTCTCCCTCCATGAGTTTCAAAATTGTTTGATTCTCTGGCTTTCATTTACTTCATTTTTTCCTTCCTCTTCTCAATGAAGAATGGGGGAAAGCCCACTTACTATCTCAGACTATAATTCTCTGGTGTTCTGCAGGCAATCATGGTAGAAAGATCCAGAGATGAAGGATCAAGTGAGTTAGGAGAGAATGAGAATTCTCTCCCACAAATGGGGGAAAATTATGGCACGTGAAGTTCATATGAAGATTGCCCAGTGCTAGAATATGTGATTTTTAAAAAGGCTTTGTGTTACAGGAATCTGGAAATACACATCATTGTATCTTTCAGGTGAACGAGACTTTTGTGTCTGGTCTGCCACGCCAAACAGTTACAGACCTGCTGCGCAAGGCCCAAGGCACTGTTCAGCTCACCGTCTGCCGAAGCGTGGCTTTGCACTGGGCTTGTTCAGGCAACCAGGGCAACAGAGCTTCCACTCCAAACACAAAAGCAGAGCCTGGTAAGCAGCCACATCCACTCATCATATGATAGAAGTGGGATTATGTGTTGCCTGAATTCAACTTTGGTATTAGCAAAACAAGTCAACTTTACAGTTAGTCCTGTTTCATAGCTGTAGGTACAAACACATCCTTCACCCCAATTTGCAGCTCTGGCTAAACTGCTCAAGACATAGGACCACAGGGATTTTTGAGTCTAGGAACAAAGCTATATGACCCTCAAAGATGCTTTAACTCAGCTTAAGTTTTTAAGTCATGAATGTTGGTCTGATTTTACCCCATTTTATGCAACCCACTGATGGAATCACAGCCTGGTTTTGGCTCAGCTGCTAAAATACTTCTCCCACAAACTTCACGTCCCATCACTCCTACTTATCTCCTGGAAGCACTACACCTCCTGTTCTGTCTGGCAGACAGATCCTCTCTCTTCTGTGGTGTTCATGCTCAAATCCTGAAGCCCCTGCTCCCAGGTCTATTGTTATTCATGTGAGAGCACACCCATCTTGCAAAGGGCAGTACTTAGAAGCATGACTAACTCTATAGAAGAACTTTGTGCTGTATGCTCTGCTCTACTGAATACTTAAAAATTAAATACTAATTAAAGCTGGGAGTGGAAGCAAGGATATAAAATTACCAATAGATTACATAGTTATAGTCCTCAACTTTCTATTTCTTTGAATACTGAAACATTTCCTATAATGTGGAGAAACCGTAGTGTGAAGGATATAGAATTCCTCCTTCTGGCCTGCTGGTTACAAATTGGAGGCTTTGTTTCAAGTATTTTTAGTCAAGAAGACACTGCTATTGCCATTTTCTTCTTACATGACATCAGTGAATTACATCGTTTCTGGAAAGTTTAAACTGTTTTCCTGCAAAACACAATGGTATTGTAGAAGTATGGGCAGCAAAGTTAATCTGTGGTGTTTTTCCCCTTAGCACTGTGAAGGAATGAGCTGGGTTAGCGAGAGCAGATTTAAATTGTTTCATGGTTTTTTATAGCTGCTGTTGATACAGGGCTTTACTTCAGTGTATCTTCTGGCAGTCTGAATTATGCTGGCTTCTTCAGTGGTGACATATGGCATTTGTGCTCCATTAACCCTCCCAGGCATTCACAGGAGAGGGATTCCATGCCAGTTTGAGACACTGTATCTCAATGCCTCATCTGAGGTCAAAGTCCTTTGGTTTAAGCAGCAGAGAAGAAATGGACCCATATTTTCATGCATTTGATTTTGTTTTTGTTTTCTGGTATTCAGCAAGTGGTGGGGAAAGCCTGCAAGCTCAGCCTGCTTTCAGTTTCAAGGAAGAAGGCTCCAACCAAATGTGCAACAAGGTAAAATCAGAGAAATTTTCAGAAGTTATCAGGCAATGTACACATGATTGTTTACAACATGAGTTTGCTGTAATGTAAGCACCTCCTTAATGAAAAAACATTTAATGTGAGGGAAGTGTGCTGCCATGACTGGAGCTGCTGACATTTGAGTGAGTCAGGATTCCACTGAGATAAGAGCATGTGATAAGTATAATACATATGCTAAAAGGGTGGAGGGAAGAAAGGTTGCATATGCAAGGCTTGTTCTGATTCTTTATAATATTGAAATGAATAATTTATTAATTTTACCATCTTTTCAGTATTTCTAAACCATGTACATTAAAAGATTTCTATTCAGCTATCTCGATTACTATTCAAAATTCAAATGTATCTAAATTTCTTCAAACATGGCTATGATTTTGAATCTTAGTAAGTCCTGCAAGACATTCCACATCAAATTTCAGAGCATCTATTATCTATAAATTTAAAACTGTAAAACTCCTCAGTAAATGTGAGAAAATTAGATCTCTTTATCCCCCAGAAAACAAATGAAAAACCCAAACCCTGATTCAAGTAATGTAATTGAATCAAAAAAAGAAAAATAGCAATTTGAACTAAAATTTAAATAATTATTTATCAAGTGTTACAGCTGAGAAAAAGCTACTTTCCTATACTAATAGCAGATATCCTGCATTATTATTTAAATGCAGGACCTAGTTATTACTCTTTAGAATGGATAAACAGCCACCAATACTATTGCGTCTATTGCATATGGAGGACCATCAAGGGTCTGCCTTCTCTGTTAGTTGAGTGCTTCTTCAGCAGAGCAGCTGCACCCTGCTTCTACTGTTGGCATTGTTGTGTCTAAGATAAAAAAATGAAATTACTACCAGCAGTTCCATTGCAGATGCTGGTGCTTCCTGCTGCCAAGAATTGGGAGGGGAAGAGTGTGACTCCTGATTCCTGTGATTGCATTTTCTTTCTCAGATCAGAGAGGATATAACACACTTTTCAAAGTCAGTCATGCATGCTGAGATGTAGAGGTGTCTCTAGACTGTATTTTTCTATTGTTCAGAAACTTACAAATGCAGCTGATAAGGCTTTTTACTCCGACTAGTTACTGCAATACACACTTTCTTCTGAAAGTGGAAACTATTATATTTTCCCTGTCCTTCTTATGAAAAGGACATATTTGTGTCAGAAATAAGAAAGAGTGTTGATTAAAGTAATTCTATTCTTGCTGTTTCTGTGTACTGATTTTTCACAGCTTTTTCTTATTTGAAACATGCAGGATGCAGAACGAACAGACAAATCTCCTCTGCAAGGTCAGCTGGCTGGACAAGACTATAAGGATATCATCAGTAACACTTCAGACAGGTAAGTCTTTCGAATGAAGTAAAACTATTAAAATAAATACTGTGGATAAATTTCCAGAGCTCTGTATTTCCAGCTCTGTCCTAATATGGTATGAAAATGACAGAAACACGGGTCTATTGGAATGCAGCTCCACCTGCAGGAAAAGCTGCTAAACAGCTTTCTCAGAGCTGCTAAGAGAATTGAAGCTTCCAGGTGTAAGGGCTCACAACTGAAAAATGTCCTCCTACATGGAAATGGTCTCTAGCTGTGAGAAACCTTACTTCCAGTCATTTTTGAGCAGCTTTTTATTCAGATTATGTTCTTACCTCTGAAACAAAGCCAACAACAATCGCATACCAAAAATAGTATTTTTCAGTAGCTATATTTGCAAACAATACTCCAGACAAAATGCTATTACAAGTCTTTGAACTTATGATCTTCAGAGTTCTGACTAACTCTTGAAAATAGTTGCTCAAGAAAGTTAAAAGTAAGCACAAGTAGATTAAACACAAAATCTTTGTGTGGTTCAGATTATCAAAGCTTCTGGCACTTCAACTGACACTGTTTTGCAGGTCACAGAAATGTGCAGAATGTGAAAGCTGCAGAAGAGAAAATCAACAGTCTGAGTCAGGCAGCTGGAACAGTGAAGATGATGCTATGTCCCACAGGATTCCTGTTCTACCTAGAAGTAATCATGCAAAAACTTCTCTTGTTTCTTCAACAGTACAGCCCAGCATCTCCATTTATGTACATTGAGAACAACACTAGTCCCTTGCATACAAGCTAAGGATTTGCACTTTCAGTCTAAAAGACCAGGGCACTCAAGACACAATTTTTACTACTGATGAACAGATAGGCCATCCAAACTTTTGTAACTCTGAAAAGAGACATATATCATGAGGTCTCTCCTCTCTCCCTATCTATTCCCATACAACTTCACAAAAAAGTGAATTAAACACTTTAAAATGCAGAACAAAGGGTCAAATTGTCTTGCAAGACTTTGTCCCCAGAATCACTGAATCTCACCCCCCATGACAATTTCATTAAAATCTCTAGAACTGATGTGCTTAAGCATGTACTTTCACAGCACTTTCACCTGAGCACTTTCACAGCTCAGGTGCCAAAGTCCCTCTGACACCCAGAAGAGTTTACAGAAAGAATCTGCCTAAGTGTTCCTTTATGAAAATTAAGCTCCTTCTGCTCTAAATGAGAATAATTTGTGAAAGGAATTATACTGAGGATGCTGCAGTTTCTCACAGATTCTGTGAAATACAGATTGCTCTCTCTCCTTGCTTCTTCTCACCCAGTGGAAGCAATGAGTTGCTGATGGCTCTTATTAGAAGTAAAACACAGGTAACTCCCTCAGACTACCAAGCCTTTCTGGCCAACAAACTGAAAATTGTAAACAATCTATCATCTACTACCTGCTCAGAGTTTGGGGTTTTTTAATTCCTCTTGATCTGGAAGGAAGGGGTGCATGGGAAATAGTGTGCTCTGTTTGGAGTGGGGATCTGTCTTCACTGGCACCTTCAACTAGATAATAGGAGCCTCTTTAAAGGTTAGAGAATGGAATACAAAGAGAAAGGGTCTTAAAACTCAGGCAAGGCAGGGGAAAGCTGTAGCCCAGATAAAAAACAGCACAACTCTATTGTAACAGAAATTAGTTAAGAGTAGCAATGATACCTTCAAGGAGGAAAGCAGAGCATTGCTTCTTGTCTTCATCCTGCAACAAACCCTGGAACACATCATCAGCTTTTCTTTGAGACAGCTGGTATGTCATCCTTTGCAAACAGTAGCCTATGACTAAAAATCCCAAATTCCATAATTCCTCTGCCTCAAACCATTATTTTTTACTTAACAAGCTACTGTTTTTACTCAACACAATGGGAGCAAAAGTTTTTCTATCACTCCAGTACAATAGTGATATTTCTGAAGATGCAATGTTTATCCATTTTCCTAATCTGTCAAGCACTGGATCAGAACATACATTTCAGGATGAGCTAAGTAGTAAAGCTAAATCCTGACTTCGGTGAATCAGTGATAGTTCATATCTTGTTCTTGAAGGACAGTATGAGTTAACATGAGAAGAAAAATATATTTGCTTACTTCAGGAAGGAAGAATTTGCCACGATTATTCCTAGCAGTGTGACAATACTAACTGTCATGGAAGTGTTGGAAATGTGAAGATGATTCTCTGTGAAAATGTGGTTAATACTGGTCCTATACCAGTATAAACTAGCATTAAAGTCTCCAATTCTGCAAGAACAGTTTATTTAGAATAGACTGTATTTAGAAACTCTGTGAGGAAATAACTTGCAATAGTTGGATCTGCTTCCAAATAACATGAAATGTGGTGCTGGTTGTATCCATGGTGTTGACTTATTCTTCTTTCTGCTGTGAACATAAGTAAGTTGAAAATATTTTCTTCCATTTTCTCATATTTCACTTCCACAATATAAGCAGCAAAATATATATACATACATACTGCAGCTCCCTAGTTTTTAAAGCCAAGATTCTGCACTATGAACAATAATAATTAAAAACCTTTTGGTTTTTTGTTGTTGTGTTTTGGTTTTTTGTTTGCTTTTTTTTATTGTTGTTGATACATAGACAGAACCTTTGCTTCTGGAGATGAACTGACTCAGTTAATTAACTTGAAACCATCACAGAGTGGAATAGATCCAAGGACTGGCATAACAGGTCTTATTCAAGGCCTTCAGCTGCGGATTGAGAATCAAGAGGTGCTAAAGGAGTTTATGGTAAACTTTGATTACTTCTTAAGATTTAACAGTTCAGCACAGCTAAGAAAGTGACTTCTAATTGTCTTATGCATACTGTATGGGAATTCAGCTTGTATATCTTTACTACATCCTTTTTCTCTGACAATTATTCCTGCCAAAATGGGGCTTCTCTGCTGTTTGGGTGGTAGTACTGTATTTGCATCTCTCTTTCCACAGGTATCAGCCTTACACTGTTCCCTCTTCAAAGATACTGCCCATGTAGAAGGAAAACAAATAATGTAACTTTCATAATGTAGATTAGGAATCCCTTTTTCCTAGACTGACTTCTTCCTATTACCCCCTCAGCTCTGCTGAACATCTGCCTCAGAACTATCTTCGGGGTTGCACCTAAGCAAGAAATCCCTGCTGCTAATGATTCACTAGTGTAGAAACAGTTGAAAGGAAAATGTTCTACACAGTAGAACACTCCAGTTATCCATGGAACTCATTGCCACAAGATGCTGTTATGGTCAGGGACTTAGTGAAATTACAAAGAAAAAGAAATGTACCTTCACAGATAATGAAAACACATCATTACATCTGATTGCATATAAATCATGAAAATAATGTAAAACTAGGAAGGCTTGTAAAATCTCTTGTTTGAGAACATAAACAGAGTATGAAGTTATCATCAAATTCCCAAAGAACAGGTTATTTCAAAATTCTTCAACATACTGGATTTTCCTTTAAAGAACATGCTCGTTGCCAGTGAAATGGATTGCTGCCACTTTTCCAAAGTATTTGCAATGTTATCAGTTTCTTTCACTTGTCTTTATATCTCTGACTTTCTGGGTACAAAATCCCACAGGCTCAAGTGTATAGGATTTGCTGACACTCCCTGAAGGCTCAAGGACATGTATTAATTTTCATTCATTACATTCCATTATTGATGTAGGTATAGCTTACTATGAGCTCAGTCACACATCTGCACAGAAAACATAAAGATCTAATGAGTAAATTGCTGGTTACCAAAGCCAGTGGATATTTTATCTGAGTAAAAGTCATAGTAACTGATGAAAGTGTTCAAGAACTGTCACATGTACTTCAGTTCATATATAGTGGCAGAATGTGATGGCTGAACGTTGTGCAATGCACAGCAAATAGGAGAATAAAAAAAAAGTCGAGGTAACACAAAAATGTAATGAAATGAACTTGCACATTCCTGTTTCTGACTACCCTGCATTCAATTCCCCTAAATTTGCTGTGAAGTTCTTAATGACTGTATGATTTACACTTAATATCACTGGTGCCGTTCCCTATATTCATCACTTTCTCCATCACTGAAAAGTATTCAGTCATTATTGCACTGTTAATAGTGCAATAGTTAGTGCTTTAGGCATTGTGTTATCAATCATAAATGCTGAAAATTGGCCAAGACAGTATTCCAAACATCTATAATGCAGCAATATACAACAAGGACTTGTAATGATGGGGTCTGAGGATGAGGGCTGGAAATACCACTTGAAAATGCAGAAATATTGTGCAAGGCAAAGAAAATACAAAGCAAATTGAATTAGTTGCCTAGATGTTTAGAGAATGATGAACTGATTCTCTTCTGTAAGAAGTCTATTTGCCAGTCTTGGGTTATATACAGCAGTAAAGCTTGTTCCCACTGACCCTGTAGAAGTTGTCTGTTGAGGATGTGAACATGGATTGACTATTTCTTTTTGATCTAGGCTTTAGAACATGTGAAACCAATAGATGACTGCAGAATTGGCAAAGCACCAGAAAACCAGAATAAAAACAGATACCGAGATATCCTTCCGTGTAAGTATGAACAGAAATGAGAACATACATTTGGTGAACAGTCATCTGAGAAACACAAAAAAAAACTTTCTGGACCCTTGATGTCTTTCGAAACTGCAGCAACAGGACAACACATGCAAAAATTTGTAGCATCTCTATGTATCAGTGATGCAGTATATATATTCTTAGAGGTTTTCCTGTTTTATAACACCAATATCCAGTGACAACATTCCTATGCAATATATGAGAAGCAGCATTGGGTACACTATTTTGGAACACTAGCAAACAATTCTATAGTAATTAGAAGGCTTTTCGCAGTGTTGCACAAGTACCTTAAGAGAAATAAAGCTGCAATGAACCATACCAGTTTATCTGTGGGAATTCCTACTTGCAATGGTTAATATTAGTGCTACTAGCCAAATGTGCTCTAAAATCCACAGGCATACTGTTCTGGAGGGACTGAGGTTTCCTATATCCTGAGTACTGGAGATGGTAGAACTCAGTTTCAGATCCACAGCTGAAATAGCATCTTTCTGTTTCTGTACAGATGATAAGACACGAGTTCCTCTGGGAGAAAAGAATGGCTACATCAATGCAAGTTACATTAGAATGAAGGTTGGAGAAGAGGAACACTTTTATATCATAACCCAAGGGCCTCTTCCATCCACTATGGCTGACTTCTGGCAAATGGTCTGGGAGAGTGAATCAGACGTGATCGCCATGATGACAAAAGAAGTGGAGCTAGGGCAAGTCAAATGTCATCGATACTGGCCTGAATCCCCCTATACCTCTAGAGACCTGGCTGATTTCTATCTCAGGCTACACAATTACCAGATTCTGGAATGCTTCATAATTAGAAAAATAGAAATTATCAACAAGCAGGTAAGTTGACTTAATACTTTCATATATGATGAAATTGATTATGTAGTTTATATGAGTGGATACAAGTAGTATTGTTTGCTTCTTCCATAATATGTGCCCAGTATTTTTTTAGTGATATAAAAATCTGAATAACAGGCATGAAATAAGGATTAATGAGGTGTTTTTTTTTACTCATTGCATAAGTAATGGATCCAATATTACATACATTTGGACAAGAACTTCCAAAAATGAGACCTCTAATAGTCACAGAACTGGTGTGGTCAGTGTTTTGCAGAATTGTTTACTATTCTTATCAAATCACATCCCCACCAGAGTGGATTTATGGTCTGTAATGATGGTTGGATGGAAAGAAGGGAAGAAGGTAGCTTTCATCCTGGAATTTAGGACAAATGATACATTTTTTGTTCATGAAAAGACACAAACACACATGAAAGTACAAATCTAGCAGCAATTTTTTAGAAATTTAACAAATCCAGGTGGAAGAACACGGAAAACAGGGCAGGTGTAAGTCCATCAGTCTTGCCTCAATACTAAGTAAAGCTTTGCAAAAATTTCTGCAGGACATATTATTTGGTGGCATAATTAAAAAACCTGTGCCAGACTAAACTTGGTGCCTTCTCCATCAAGATAACAACTTGAGGAAATTCACCTTATGTGACTGAGTGTGAAGCACTGTAAAGCGTTTGACACGCGTCTTCCCAAAAGACTATTAAATGGCAAGATGGAACATCCTGTGTGATTGTTTCAATGAACATGTTAAGTTTGCTATGTCTGTACTGAATTAGTAGCAAACTACTACAGAAAGCCATAGGTCTACTTCAGCAGAAATCTATATTTACATTCAAATTCTTCTGGTAGTAAAAATCCAGGTAGTTAGCATTCAGATTTTAACATGGCTTTGTGAACTGGCAACAAGAAGTGTTGACACAGGAAAATTCAATTAATATTACTCTTTATTTTATCCACATTTTATTTATTCCTGTAATAATTTTTAGTTGGTTTGCATATTGATTATCTAATCACAAGTTATTTTTTTATATCTGACAGCCATCAGATATTTACAATTTTACTATTGTGGCTCTCATATCACTACTCTTCTATTAGTAAAGCTTAGTTCAGCTACAAAAACACTTTTAGCAAACAGTACTGCAATGTTGTAATTTTAAAAATGTTTTTCTTTTTCCTTTCTAACCAACAAATGACATAACTACATTCTTTCAAGGCAACAGAGTAACTTAAGTGTTTCATCAAAGTAATATGAAGTAAATTTCCTAGGCCTGTGTTTCTGAGTGCATTTCTTGAAACCTAAAGAAATTTTAATGGAGTCAAGTATGAAAAGCTAAAGAACTGTAAACAAACAATTTTAAAAATGAGGCTGTAGGAAAATTTTTAGTGGAATTCCTTGAAAATCGGTTTTGGGACTGATAATTCTTAACCTTTCTGGTCTCTGTCTTCCAGACAGAAGAAAAGCGCATTATAAGTCATTTGCAATTTACCACTTGGCCAGACCACAATACTTCCAAGCTGGCTGAGCAGCTTGTAAAATTTATTTGTTACATGAGAAAAGCTCACAGGACAGGACCTATTATTGCTCATTGCAGCACTGGCATTGGAAGAAGTGGAGTTTTGCTGTGTGTTGAAATTCTTCTCAGCCATATAGAAAAAGATTTATGTGTAAGTATCAATCAGGTCATTGTTAAGTATTACAAACTTGGTATGGATGTCAACAACATGGTGGGAACATCTTAGAACAGAATAAATCCTCTAAGAATTCACCCTAACAAAATGGAATAAACCCATCTTTCATTGTTTTAAACAACAAAGATAATAACTACAAAGATACTATTTCTAAAAGAGCTGTCACAGATTCCCCATCTGAATATGCTTAAATCTTTCTTTCTAACTTGCATGTCAACCAAAATAAAAACTGTTCTCTTCTGATAGTTCAACATCAAGCAGATAGTGAGAGATTTGCGAGATCAGCGTTTCGGCATGATCCAAACTAAGGTAAGTTCTAAATATGCAACCATTTCATTATTTTTTAAAAGCCTCAATCAGAGGTACAGCTCCCTATGCTTTGACAAATCTGGGGCTTAAAGTATCATTTTAGTGCTCTCATTTCAGGAAAGTAACAGCCTTCTAGGCAAGAGGTTTTAAATATGAAAGTCTGTACCTTACTAAATAAGTGAAATAAAAGCAAAGCAGCAATATAGGACAAATACAACACAGTCCTCTTTCTTTTTCTAAAGCAAGAAGAAAAGCAAGTATCACAGAAACAGTGATTTACTATAAACTCTACCCAGAGCAAAATTATACCCTTTAGTTGAATTCTTGCTTTTGTTGAGTTATCATCACCAAGTAAACCCTTCTACTCCTGAGCTAAACCCACTCCTGAAAAGATTTTTCACACAGAAAAAAGACAAGTGCTAACTCACCTTAGAGAAAAGAGTTGGTGAGAATAAAAGCAAGAGAATACTAAAGTTCTTTCTATAGAGAAATATTTTAGCACATGCTTTGATATCTTTTTATTCAGGGTAATGATTGAGCATGTGACTAAAATTAAGCAAATATATAACCTTCACTGTCCTAAATGAGAGTTGAGCACATGCTTAAACTACAGAGTTCCTGTACTTTTACCAGTGATGGAACAAAAAGAACAAGGATTCTCTTAAATATGTACGTTTTGTATCCATATGACATAGATGCTGATGTTATAAGCATATAACATATAAACATATAATTTCAGCTAGTCCATCCTTCTTTGTCTAGAATTTATGTTGAATGTAACCAGGTCTTTCACATTGGTGTCTCCACACACAGGATGAGTATTTATTCTGTTATGAAGTTGTGCTGGAAGTTCTTCAGATCCTCCGAGCAATGGATTCCTACTGAATATGATTCCTACAGTATGACCCTTCCTGTTGCTATTCCACTTGGACTCCAGGGACTGCTCAGCAGCTACTTTAAAGAGATGCCATGCCAGCACTGACAAGTGTTATATTATATGCTTTTTAGATTACAAAGTAATTTAAAAACCTTGCTTAACATGTCCTACATAAGTAATTTATTTCTTGGCTTAAAGTATGAAGAAACAGCCAGCCAGCACTGCAACAATGCTGTGTTAAATTGCTATGGACAATTTTTGCATTCTGTGTAATAACATTAATTGTTAGGAATATGTGTCGGGAGTGTAGCAAGGATATAGCAGCCTTTGGAATTAGCTTTACTATCCAGAGGGCAACTATAAAGATCTAAGATTCTATTGGTGTTAGGGGAAGATTAGTTGTCCCTCATCTATTGTTGTGCACTGTTTGCTTCTGGACTGCAAATCAGTGTTTGCTCCACCAGTTATGCTTTTGCATGGAAGGACTCAGTTTGGTGACCTTTGGTTGCTTGAACAATGTAGAACCATTTCCAACCCATGAGTTTATACCACTATCACAAGACATCTAAAATCAAGAAATTGACAGAATAAATAGGATGCCTTTAAACCCTGGTCCTCTTCAAAGGAAGAGCATTCTAATAATTGGATGCAATAATAATTTTTTCCAGCAATATGAAAAGATGCAGATAGCATCAATATTTTCAGTCTGCATCCATAGAAAAAGAATTGTTGTGTTAAGCCAGGTGAAACACAGGTGAAACAACTGTGTGTGCGTTGTGGTACACACATACATTTCATCTTTCCCTAATCCTTTACACTGATTAACTATCTTCTCATTCTTACCTAGGATCTGAAATATGAGATGTCCTGCTGGTTTCAGTAGGGGCTGAATCAGATCTTTAAATTAAAGAACTCTCTGTACAGTTTATTTTTCTTGTAAAAAGTCTTTCCGTTCGTATGGGTGGATTTGAGCAGAAATCTGCTGTTCAAGGTGTAAGATTGTATTTGTTTCCATTTGTAGTACTTACCTAGAATGTGATCTATGGAAGTGATTAGATGTGTATCAGAAGAGTAACTTGTAAACATAGGAAATTGAAACAATCTAACAAAATTTTATATATTTTTAAAACCTATTTGGTTTCCACAAAAGAGAAAATATTAGGAGGCATTGAGTATAAGACTGCAGTTGAAGCAAGAAAATAAAATAACTATTTATTTTATTACATATTATGAATTAGAGGTTTATAATTCAGAAAGAATGGGGTATTAAATAAAAATTTAAAGTATGGCTTTTAGAAAAAGCCACTGTAATACAATTATCATTAAGGACAAGGCCCATTTTTTCTTTTTGCCCTCCAATAGTCTGAAGGCAGGAAAATATGGAAACTGCAATTAATTATGTGAGCCAGATGCTAATTTCAAACATATTAATAAAGTTTCAGAGCAATGGTAAATAAATCCAGGAGTAGCCCCTCAATTTATAATTGATATAAACATACAGAATTCAATGTTTTGTCTTAAATTCATTGAATTTGGTCCTTCCTCGAAGCGTTACTCTCCATACAGTCTGCATTTATTGTCTTTACGCTGCATACAAAGGACTGTTTGCACAATTCTGTCAAGTATCAACAGCCAATTTTTTTCTCATAACTTTTTACCTTCATTTGGTATTTGGCCTTTTACTTTAATTACTTCACATTTACTACTAGGCAATCAATGCATTAAACTGTAATGAATACACAATTAATCTTTTGTACCACAATAATTTAATAAGCTTCCTAATGAAAATATTCCTGTACTTTATGCAAAGGTGTTTTTTTCTGTGGCTTAGAACAAGCATTCTGGACTTAGAAGACAATCTTCATAGGTCATTATTTGTGCATCATCTTTGCAGCTGTTTGACAGATGTGTTTGCTGTTTGACATAAGTTTTTCCTGTTTTACAGAGATATTAAAAAGATTTATTTAAAAAATCTGCTTAATTTCAATTTCTTTTTATAAAAAAGCAACTGCAATACCTAACTATTAACCAATTTGAGCTCTAGGGAAAATATCTTATTCATGGGGGCTTATCTTTAAACTTCCTCTGAAGGCAGATTTTGTGATGTATAGTGGAATCTGGCCACATCCAGCAGCTGAAAACATTTCCCCACACACAGAGCACAACTGAGTGTCCCAATTCTGTGTTCTTTATTCATGCAAAACTCCCTGGAGATCGAGGCTCACTGATGTGCATTCATCTGGAACAAAAGATAACCCACTCTTTACAGAGCTCACACTACTTGACAAGTCAAGATAAACTGAAAAGAAAGGAAAATCTATTGTCCCATTTCATTCATAGGGAAGTGAGGCGTAGTTGGTGATTTGTCCAAGGTCTACAGAGTTCTGGAAAACCTGGGAACTAAACACAGATGATAAAATCTCTGATTCTTTGCCTACGCACAAAACTATCTTTCCTTAGTCAGAAAAGAAGATCATATTGCTCTGGATGATTTCTGATGAGATATTATTTAGCATATAAAGAGCTCTGACTGGAATTTGCACACACCCTAATATGCAAGAGATGTGTTCTGGCAGAGAACCTCAGTCTGTGCCTACAGTCACTATTCTTACTTCAGAAGTGGTATTGAGAGCACCCTTGGTGCTCTACCACCTGGTTGCCAATCAGGACAAACTGCAGTGCAAGTGTGAACAAAAAGGGCACCTTGATGACAGTGCCTGCCATCACAAACACACCAAACAAGTAAATATATGCTAGTCCTCAGATTCCTACTGTAGCACAAAACCTTGTCAGTCATACTCTGTGTTCAGACAGTAGCTCTGTCCATAGAACAGCACAACTTGTAATCATATTTTGGAGAAGTAACTGTTTTATCAGCATTGAGACCACTGTTAAGCTTTTCTATAGCTACCATTTTATCTTAATTTAAAAGCAAGTATAGCAAGGACAACCACTGCACAGCTGTAAGGTTATGAAATCATGTGTGTAGGGGAAAATGGGTGTCCACATTTTCTATTAACAACTTCATTGAGTTCCATGGACTCAGAACTGCTTCACGCTGAAGTCTCTGTGTACTCTAGTACCCCATCTGCAACTGAAAGATACCTGAAAATATCCACACCTGACAAAACAGGTGTTACTGTCTACAAGAGCATTGTCAGGTTTAAATAATTGACTAAAAAAAGTAGCAACTTGTCCTAATATAATCATGTTTCCTTTTAATTTTCTTAGAAAAGAGAAGAGAGAGATGAGCCAGTAATTTTTTTCTGTCTTTCCAGCTGAAGTTTATGGCCTCACTGAACAGCGGGCCCTTCTGTGACAGAACCAATACAGCAAATGCACAGGGTCCGTCCTGAAAACGAGCAGCAATCGCTGCCATCTAGGGGCAAATCGTGACTGCGACACGGCTGATGGCAACCGATTGCTCCTGCCCTTGGCACAGCCCCGCTCCGTGTCCCTTAGCTGCAGAGCAAACACAGCCAGATAAATGTACCAGAGGGCTTGAGGGCAGATTCCACTTGCTAACTGAAATGATGCCACTGTGACTTCTTGCTTATACCTACAAGGGCAGCAAGAAGGTCTCACAGGAACATTCTTTCTATTGGATAATAGAAATACCAAATGGAATTATTTTCTTGTGAAAAAATAATACAGTCATTCAAATGACTAAAATGGAACACCCCTTCCACAGACAGGGTCTGCACAGTCTGTTGCACCCACACTGGATGCTTGTTTGGTGCTGCACAGTCAGAGTTCCCAACATCTGAAAGAACGTAAGTTTATGTATATTGTTCTCTCTTCCTTTAAAGTGTTAGCATTAATAAATAGTACTTTAAATGATACTTTGCATAACCTGAGTGTCTTAATTATTGGAATTACATAGGAGCAGCAACTCCAGCTTCAAAACACTCAGTTACTAGTGAAGGACAATGGTATTTCTCACAGCTATTAAATCCCAAAGCTGGACTCAACATGAAGACTACCTGCCTGTTGCTTGCAAAGCTGACTAAATGTCATTGTAATACTACATAAACCAGAAGTCAACTGAGCTCTTTACACAGAAAAGAGAGCTCGCCCTTGCAGGCTAAGCAGACTGAGAGTTAGAGTCCACTATTGGATGAATCTTTTAAATGTCCAGTAATGTGTGTGATGGAAAGGCACAGCACTTATAAAGATATGTGTAAGACTGAAGTGTGGTTTGCACAAAATCTTGCATGGGTGTAGCTTTGTAGGGTTAGAATTAAGCTTGTGAAACCAAAAAAGTATTCTGTACTGTCATACTGATATAATCGGTTTTGTCTTGGTCACTTACTTTGGGCACATCAGGAATAACAGAGCCTCATACTTCATTCATGCTTCTCCAGGCCCAACAGCATGGAACAACACTGGATCCCAGAACCACAACCCAGAATAGCTGAGATTGGAAGGAAGCTCTGGGAAGTGTCCAGTCTAAACCCTTCAACTCCCTGCAGTGTCACCTTGAGCTCAGGACTCTATTCACATGGGCTTTGGGTATCTCCATGATCTCTAGGCAACCTGTTCTGCTATTTGGCCATCCTCAGAGTAAAAAAAGTTTTTTTCTGATGTTTAAATGAAATTTCCTGGATTTTAGTTTGTGTCCATAGCATCTTGTCCTGTCATTGGATAACACTAAGAGGAATCTGCTTCTGCTTCTTTACCTCTTTACTCGCTCCCGTTTAGGAATTTGTACATATTGATAAGATCCCCTGAGCATTTCTCTTCTCCACGCTGAACAGCCCTAACTCCCTCAGCTTCTCCTTACACAACAGACATTTCTTAATTCAAATTTCTTAATCATCACAGTGGCCTTAATATGCAAGTACTGGTATAGAGAAATTATAAGATTCCATCCAACAGTTACATCCAACAGCTTACTGAAAGTAGGAGGTAGAGTTTTTGGTGCCTATTGACAAGTGATAGCTGCTGTTTTAATACCACTTAAGGACTGGTCAAGGCCTGAGAAAACAAGTTGGGAGATTAAGAAAAGATGCAGAGTATGGAGCATATCTTGGATGTCAGTCTGAAATACCTGCCAGCAATCATCTCTACTTTTTTACATAATCTTCACTGTTCAGTGTCCTCTCATATGAAGTAGGTGGCTATTCAGAATTCACTGCCTTTCCTGCACAGCACCAGTTACACATTCATGCCTGAGGGACAGTGAACTTTTTGCAATCCTGTTCTGAATTATACAGCTATTTAGCTTTCTCATTAAACCATTCCAAAACAAAACCCCAAAAAGCAGTTAAAATGCCTGAGAGCAGTACACCCCCAACCAGGCGACAGACACAATGGGGACTATACAGTAGCTGTCCAGCACCCCAGCTCATTACACAACCTAGCAATTAACTGAGGTTGCCTGTGCTCCCTCCCCTCCCTGCATTTGTTCTCTTGAGAGATGACAATCCCTTCTTCTCCTTCCTGTTCAACACTCTTGGAAAGACATGCCAATGACTGTAGGCTTTCCTTTCCCATAGCATTGCTGTAAAAAGCTTCTAACCACTTCCATTACCACTTCCTTCATGGCTGAAGCAGATTTATTCCAGGCAAAGCACCAGCTGCAGTACCCCTTGGCTCATTCAGCACACCTACCAATAGTTCCCAAGGCAGAAACAACATGCTGTGAGTTTGCTTAATGCCAGCACCTTTGGATAAGTGACAAGGACACCATGAGAAATAATGAACATTAGGGAAATGTAGCTATAGCAACACAAGTATTCACAAAGCAAATCCCCACCATGAGTGCAAGGAAACTGCTGTTATTGTATTTGTAAAAGTGCTGATAAAGCAGGAGTTTGGGCAATAACATCAGGAGAAAGCAGGCCTGGCCTGCAGTCTTGCCACAGATGCAAAAGCACCCCTATAGCAGACAGAAACTTAGCTCACACACTTTCAGAAATGTTGGATGACACAACAGATCCAAATCTGAGCCTTTGTAAGAAAATCCCAAACTTCCCCAACTTCCCCCAGCTCTTTATTTTACTGCTCCAAATTTTACTGCAGGTCTAGCACCATGTCATCAAAGGAACCATCTTGATGACACTCTCCTGCTGATCAGGAAGCTGCCATTGTTCCAGAAGCAGGAACTGAACCTTTCATTAACCTATGCTGCTTCCACCCTTTTTTATCCACTGAAAGCAGGCAAAACTTGTAGTTGAGTATTCAACAGGAACACAGACAATGCTTTCTGGCTTCTTTATTTTAATCCTAAAATGAAACAACTGAATAACTCTTGAGGAATTTTGACTTTCATTTGATATAAGAAATAAAAAGTTAGTTTATTCAACTTGGAATAGCACTACACATATTCCTCCAGAACTCCTGGGTTCCTCTCTTCATCATATCTATAATTCATTTTAAGACAAGTTCCTTAACAGTATCATGCCTCATTTTCTTTGTCTACTGCTTTGCTGTCTTAGAGAAGATGCATGAGTCACAGGTAATGCTTGGGAAGTGTTGAGTGAGTACTGAAGTAAAAGACAATGCAAAACATGAAATATTCTTCATGCTTGCACCTTTCAGTTACCACACATTCCCCTTCACCTCTGTGTGTGAGTTAGGACACATGTAGCATATATCTATCTCTATTATTAGGAAATTAGGAAATCCTGAATCATTAAAGGAAAAAAATCACTAAGAGAAAGAGTAGGATTCTGCTCAGGTATTATTTGAAAACTGAGTAGGAACAAAGTGTTATTTGACAGCTAGAAATCCTGCTAGTATCACCTAACTTGAGTCACTTAGCATCATTCCTTTTGCTTGACAGCAATTTTAGATCAAAAGACCCAAAACTGTTCCCATAGACAGAATCCACACAAAGCCTGGAATGCCAGCAGCACTGGGATGACCACACCTCAATACAAATACCCAACTCCTTCAGAGCAACATTGCTCTAGGCAAGAGCATCTCCTTCCAGAACACTCCATGCCAGCCCCTGCTGAGATTTTCAATGACACAGAGATTTCTCCATCTACTCCTCCTCTCAACAACATTCACTTAGATCCCTTGCTAAAAGCTGGGTGGCTGCTGGGTTATGCTCCTCTGCTAGACTTGGTCAGTGGCCCAAAAGGTTCAGATATCCTAGGAGTCCTCCTGGGATTTACATAACACTCCTTTGAGCTCTATCAAAGCATCTGATGAAATTCAGTTACTTCCTAGGAGTTCTGAGAAGAACACAGATTAAACTGGGAACACAAACAAGTTAGTATGTTAAAAATATCCAATCAATAAAATATCTTTTTCCTTCTCCTTTGTCAACAGTTCTGCCCTCTTAGTAGTTCCATTAATGGGGCAAAAGGTTTACACACCTCACTTCTGGTTGTGCACCTTGACTCCCAGTTTTTTGTAAAGTCCTTGAAGAATTCAAAGTACAGCTAGGCTACCTCCAGGTGTTCACAACTTCACTGATAATGGCCTGTAGCCAGCTGAAGTGATTACAGCCTTGGGCAGAAAAGAAGAATTGTTATCAAAGCTGCTGCTTTCTGTAGCTTCAGCCCAACTTGCCTCAAAATCATTACACAAGCACAGATGTGGGTAATGTGCCCATTATTCCCATGTCTATATCCTCACAGAGGAGCTATGTCCTCTCTGTAGCTTTACACATGTTCAATTCTCTTCAGTTTCCCTCCAAAATGCCAGCACTTCTCTTCCTGTCTGGCTGTTCTTCGAGCACTGATTGGGATGTGAGTGATCTGCTTTTAACTCTCAGTTACTTCTCTAACAGCTGAGAGCACCAAGCCTATATATTGCTGTTGTCTTCACTTCTGGAAGAGGTAGAATATACTCTCTCCAAATTCATCTCATGTCACAAACACACATGATGTGTACCAGTAGGTGAGAAAGCTGGCAAGATTGGAAAGGGCATCTGCATTGGTGTGGATGCATTTACCTGCCATGGGAGCAGGCTGGTAATGGATACAGATTGCCAACAAATTATGCAGGAAATGGGGTAAGCTGGGAGACTTTCCACCTTTCTTTAACTTTTTGTTGTAATGTTCTTTTTTCCTTTGTTCTCACCTTCTGGCAAATAATAGAATAATCTGCACTAAAATCAGACATCAGTTCAATCCTCAAGACACAGTCGTGTGCGTTTGCATGTGAGTACACGTATGTGACACTGCTTTCTACAGAACAGAATCAAAAATACTCAACCAAGTGTCCTTTTACAGCTAGTAGAGACTTTGTAAGTGTGGATTTCACCTTCACTCCTGTCTGGGCAGGAGAATCTTTGTGACCCAAAAGATGCTATGTGTATAGCATAGCATTGAACAAGGCTTTCTGTGTGTGAATTTAACAGCTTAACACTGTGTCATAATAGTTCCATGAACTCCTCATTGTCAGCAGAACTGCATCCAGCTCCAGTGCTGGTCAGAGAAGATAAAATAATGGTCTCACCCAACCCTAGACTCCAAAGATTCCATATAGCCTACCATGTTAAAGGCCTAAGGTCTACCCAGCTAGTTTTAGGTTTGTGCCCTGTGCTCACTACGCCTGTGCAAGCACCCGCTCACCAGACCAGCTTTCAGCAAGGGCCCATCTGTGTGCAGATCTGTGCTTGCAGAGTCCTGGCAGGATGGGTGCTGACAATGGCCTGTTAGAGGGGGAAATCACCCAGTGAGAATATGTGTGAGGGACCCACTGGGGTGAATTGGGTCACCTCATGCTGTCAGAAACAATAGGGACAGAGCTCATACAATGGCGAGCAGCCTCATATAGGAAGGCCTGTGGACAACTGGTTCTGCTAAAAATGCTTATCAACAGTGATACTACATAGCATGACATCACTGCAGAGATGAACTGGCATGTGAAGGGAGGCAGAGGTCTGAGCAGCTCAAGGCACACAACCAGAATCCTTAGAATAAAAAAAATTTCTCCTAAGTAGCTAACAGGGCATCTGCTTTGGACTTGATAGGCTGAAAATCCTCCCTGCTTTGTCCTCTAACCTAACTCTTTCTTACCAAAGAATAAAAAGATAAATAAGCTGCAGTAACAGGCTGCAATTGTTTAAACTTACCAGTAGCTTTAAGGTCCCATTTCAGCATCCTTCAACGTGTAGCCACATTCTGGACTCTCAGTTGCAGCTAGATCTATGGTGCAGCATTCATGATTGCTCCTGAAAACTTTGACCATCATTTTACTGATTCCTTCCTAAATACATTCTTTCCCATTACAAATCCTAAAAAGGGAGGAAGAAGAAAAGGAGATTGATTAATAATCGATTGATTCAGACTTTTCTCTCTTTATCAAATACCTCACAAAACCTCTGGCAAAAGCAGGGAATGCTCTGTTTTTCAGGGGACATACTGTTCCAATATCTAAAACACTGGGAGAAAATCTAGCTGATTATTATTTGCTCCATCTTGTGAAGGAAACTGCAGAAATGCTGTACACAGCTAGATCCAAAAAGTGCACTTGCAAAAATGAGAGGAAAGGGAATAGTGCTTACATTTATGGGATTTAAAAGAGGCAGAAAGAAAGGGAAAACCCATTCACATACATATTCACACAAATCAAATGGGATAATTATTTTGAATTTCGTGCAATATCCTTAATCTTTCCTTACCAGAATTAGCATGAATATAACTTTAACTTCACTACCTTTTCCTTCACTGAAGTTTTGTGCCCATTGCCAGACCTACACCTCATCCTAACTCTGGACACACATAAATAACTGCTCACTAGTGGGTTGCTGAACAGATCCACAACAATACATTCCAGGCTAAGGTACTACATGTGCTTTTTGCAAGTTTAAACATGATGGAGACTGGTATATCATGGGGGCCTAGAGCTGCATGATGAGCAGTTGTGACATGCATGATTTGGGTTTTATACTGATACTCTGACCAGACTGATAAAAAAATAGCATTTACATTCCTGCAAAAAAAAACCAATGACAAATTCCTTGTATTTCAGCTCTGTTATGTCCCACCAGCATTTCAAGCCCTTTGATCTCTGAACTATACAGCACTCAGCATGTATCATTATAGCATCATGTCTAGATTTTGTACTCTTGTGATTCTGAGCATAATATCAATAATTTCTTTTTTTGCTTGTTTTGGGGAGACTGTTTTTAAAATTTGTTGTTATAAATTATTTTGCAGTCATCACAAAAGGCTTGTGATCCTTCCAGTTCCCAGCAGATGTCACCAAGCTCTCAAGGATCTCTGGAGTTAGGGCAGTAGAAGCCTCTTGCTTCAGTGCCAGTCAGACACACTGTCTTTCCCTCTTCAAGAGAACAGGGTAAGGAGTTGAGGACACTCTTCCCTTGTCAGTGGATGAAACGCTGCTGAATCACCAGTGGGCCAAAGCTGTTATGATTTCACTGCTGTTGAACAGTTTTATCTGAAAGGAGTCAATCTCTTTTCACATACTGCCAGGGAATACCACCATCACAGTTCTGCTCTCCGGGATCTGACACATCTGTCAGAGCAGGAAGCAGATACAGCAACATGCCCAAGAAGCAAGCTTGAGTTACTGCCTTCCAGGCTACCTACTTAGATGAAGTGGCCTGCTTGTGGCCTGCACAGGGAGTACTGAACTAAACTGGGCACTAAAGACAGCTTTCCATGCCCATTTTGAAAAACAATTGCCAGTAAGCATTTTGCTTTTCTAGGCAGTGGTTCTCTTCTGAGTTTCACTGAGTGCTGAGCACTGTGGTCTCCTGCACAGTATAAATGCCTGAGGTCTCACTACTCAACTATGTCTGTTCCCCTGGAATGAGCCAGCTTGCCAAGAGACTCTCCTCAATGCATCCCAATTGGCAGAATAGCACTCTCAAGGCCATGCCATCAGAGGAAATATTCAGACTCAAAGAGATTAGATGCACAGACTGAGATGAACAGAAGTTGCCAAATATCCAAGATGTATTTTTGAGAATGAAGAGGCTGAGATGAAAATGAATGGATTTTAATGAGAGAAGGAAAGGAAATTCACCATGAATTGCAGACATCTATTGTCCTGAGAGGACAATGTTCCCCATGGCCCCAGAACAAACATGAAAGGATCACATATCATGAGGTATTGTTGGGGCTGGCTTGACCATGGCAGCCTGGGCTTGGATAGAACTTTTCATGGAGGGCTTCAAATAATTTCACTTCTGAGAGCATTATTTATGGGTTTTTTACAGACTCTGAAGTGCACATTGAGACAAAATGACTTGGCCTTATGGTGAACAGCTCTCAGAGCTGGGAAAGTGGATCCTGATCAGTATCAATGAACATCTGCCCTAGTGCCTTATTTCTGCAGCCTTGCACATGGGGACACTTGGCAGTTGGTTTTCTTGCACCAGCTCTCACAAATGACAGTGTACTGAAGCAATCATTGTCCACAAGAACAGCAGAGCCTGTTTATTCTTTGTAGCTGGGAATGGATTGGACATTGCTCCCTACAGAGTAAGCAGCAGCCAAGAGCATGCAGAAGAACAAACACAGTTTGGGCACACTTGTTGGTGCCCTGACAAGCTGACAACAGTCTCAGGGTGATTCAGCTCAGGAGATAGTTTCATTCCTGTGACTCAGCAGGTCACCCTAGTTAGTCTTATGTCCTGCCCACTGCAGCTGTCAGTGTTATCTTCTCCTCCTGGCCTATCAAAATAGCTTCCAGTCTAAACTGGAATATCTTCATTTTAAGGTGTGAGTTGTCTCTAAGAGCTGTGTATATCTTTTGAGAAGTTCATGACTGCAGGTGGAACACGCACCAGCTACTCACCACTTCATGATTACATGGTCCCAAATCTTATTCCTGAAAAGGAGAGAGGAAATAAAATTCCAGTCTGGGTTTTCTCTCCACTTCTTTTTTCCTACATCAACTAAAGTGATCTATATAATTATCACAAACACCTTCTGGGAACTTCTTCCTCAGTTGGGACAATGACTAAAAACAATATCATTGTATTTCCAGTGCTTTATTTTCTGACAGAATAATAATTTCTCTTCCTGCCATAAACATCTCACTTTGTCAAGTACACAGAAACAGCCAGCATCTAAAAGGTAAGGTAGACATTGTAACGCATTGTCATCTAGTAGAGAATCAAATTACCCTTCTTTTCTCCCTCCCATCAGCATCCATTGTCATGACAAACTCTTCTTACACACACGTGACTCTGGGATTAGAAGCACAAACCTCTGCCATTTACAGAACGATGGTTTTCTCCTTCACTACAGGGAGACATGATCACAACTGACACAATGCCTTTGCTCACACAGCAGCCAGCCTTGTTCAGTTTGTGGTGCAGCCCATGCTATTGAATGTCCACTGCTTCTGGTACCCAATGCAGCTACACAGTAATTCTTATAGCTGGCAGCTCTTTTGCAGCTGCCTGAGCTGCAGTCAGATCCATGACCTCAATGCTGCAATGAACTTGAAAGACCATCTGAAGGTTTTGCTTTTTATTTGTTTTGTAACTGATGGGAATTTTCCACTTTTGATGCTATTGTAAGGAATTCAAGCCATAAAGCAGAAGGGTAGCAGGACTCTGGTCAGCTGAACCCCAACCAATTCCAATCTAAAAGGCCCATATTTTACTTCTGACTCTTTTCTTGATCCATTTGCCTTCTCAATATTGTTCTATTTCTCATCTCTTAATTATAATTCATCATTATTCCCAATTAAAAAAAACAGATGAAGGGAAAATAATAAAAAAAAAAGAAAAGCAACAATGAATTTCCAAATGTATCTGAAAGCCAAAACTTCTTTGGTTTCCTGAAATCTAGACAAAACTGTAGAGGCCCCCAGGAACAATTCCTGTTTCCAAGCACTTCAATAAGTAATTTGAGACAGAGATACTTTATTCTTCATTAAAAAAGATTCCTTAGAGGCCAACTTATCTTGAATGGTCCTGCTGTAATAAAGTATTAATAGAAATCAATTTCCAATATCACTGTCATATCATGCTGTCAGAAGTAAGTGCACCTACCTACTGTGGCTCAGGTTTAGTTACTTTAGTCCTGCTGTAGAGAAGCAGCCCTATCTGTTGCCTGGCCCTATTGCAAAGCAGAACAGCACATGCCATCCCAAGACAGGACACAGAAATATCTGACTCCTTAGTTGCATCGATGGTCCTTATTTGCCTGTGTGTACTTCCTTGACAAAGAAATGAGTCTCACAGCAGTTGGTCACAGAAAATCTCCTTGTAGTGAAGATTTGTGGTTTCTCCCAGTCATGTAGTCCCTTCAGGCTTAGTTGCATTCCAGTCTGGGTTTTAAAAATTGCTAATGGAAAATACTTCCACACCCAGTGGCTAATTACTTTCTCCCTCAGATGTAAAATCTTGGGTTGGTTATGAATTCACTACTCTTAACTGTAAATTTCAAAGGATAGCAGAAAGGCCTAAAAGGGACAAATGAGTTCCTATAGTACCTATAGAATTGCTCTTATGCTTTTGCCTTCTAAATACTACTTTCAAGTAATTGATAATTAGGATTTGTGTTGATTCATGTCTGCAAACCTAGAGCATGAAAAAATGTATTAGTGATATTCACTGAACTTTCTATAATTCCCTTTATCCCCATAAGGTTCAGCATTGCTGACATCAAATACCTGAAAATGAGAGAGGCCATTCTTTGAAAATTGGAGATTAATTTAAAAAATAACCATTTATTTTTTCATTCAGTAGTGTTCCAATTGTTAAAAGTTATATGTTCAGATTTTCTTCCTCAGCCACAAGCATTTTTTACTTCATAAGCAGATGACTCCATGACAAAGTTTTTCAGGGGGAAAAAAAGAAAAAAAAAGGCAAAATACTTCTTCAAAGCACAGGACTTAGTGATGCTGACAATTCCTACGTGGTTCCCAATGGAACTGCACATAGGCCATAATTAGTAGGAAGTTTCTTGCTGGCACCCAAAAGCTTAGAGGACATGCTTTCCTTCCTGCCCTATCACCGCCAAAAAGGAAAAAGATATGAATATAAATGCAAGCTGTGATTGTGTTCCTGGAAGGAACTGTATCAGGTTAAGCATGCAGGAGGGGAGCCTTGGTGTTCTCCAGAAGGTTCCTCAGTTTCCAATATGAGAGGCCCTGGGTGTCGTCCAAACTCCAATATCAACAAAACAGTTGTGACCATCTAAAATACACTATACAGTCTGGAAAGCCTCATTCAGATCACACAGTTAGGGGCAATACAAATTCAGGGAAACTACTCTGATCCTTCTTATTCCCTCGCTGGACTCAGAGATATTTAAGAGCCAGAATCTTACAGACCTCATCTCTGTCCAGATTTTGGTTTGGTCGCCTCTTCCAGCACAAAACAAAGCACAATGAGCTCTAACAGTCCCTCAGTTGCCCATCTTGTCTGAAAGAAGGTCACTCCAACTGGGGCATCTGGCAAGCTAAAAGCAGCAGCACAGTATTTTGAGTGTGAAAGGCAATGCTGAGAAATTAAGTCATTTGGTTCCCAAGCACAGCTGGCTGCCTTCATGTCCCTGAGAGGACTAGGGCTTGGGGGAGGGGTATAAATTGCATGTTTCAAACTGTCCTTGTTAACTAGACATTTCATTTAAATTGTACTTAGCACCTGCCTCCAATTACCTGACTTCAAGGCCCATGTGTGACAGAAGCTGGAGCTCTGATTAAATCCACGCTTCCTACTAGTAAGCCATTAAGCCAAATCAAGGCTCACCGCTCCTTTGAAGGAGATCATTTGTCTTCATTAAAAATGTCCATCCTTGATTGCCCTGACAGGAGCTTCTCCCTGAAAGATAATAAGGTCTGTTATTGTTGAGAGGTAAAATAATGTATTGCAGCCCTCTAGAGAGTGATTTGTATTTATTAATGTTCTCACAAATTACTGTACCCTGATTAACCTGTGGCTGTGACAGGCAGCAGGGTGTGCTGCCCATCACGGCCATTCATGCTGGCCACTGTCTCTCCTGAGATCACTAACTGGTAACAGCACACAAGGAAGTGGCCTCCTACCCTTCAATGAAGCCTTAGCTCTGTCAGGGAATGATGGACAAAGCCTTAGCCAAGTTGTGAAAACCCTACTAATCACATCTTTGATCAGGTCCTAATCTTTGGTCCAGATACAGAGGATTATATAAACATCAACATCTTTGACATTAGTATGACTATAACACTACACATTCAAACCAGTGTCTTGTACTTATCCAGAGTTTCAAGTATTTTACAAAGGAGGTCCAACTTCAGTTGTGAGGAAAGGGAAAACATGAAAATTCAAAACATTCTCATGATCACCTGAGAAGCCAGGAAAAAAAGTGCAGGTGAAGAATTCATGTTTTCTGAACCACTAGCCATGCCATTTGGCAGATTGAAAACTGTACAAATCCTATCACACTGTTCTTTTGTGACAATCAAAATCAAATTAGAATCAGTATTCTTCCACAACAACATCATAAGTAAACCTTCTCAGAGGTCCTGTGCACAGTTGACAGGAAATATACAGGAGACTTAGAAGTAGTTGAATAGCTGCAATTCCCATTGCAGTGAGAGTGTTTGGTAGCCAATCTCTGGGTTCAGCCCTGAGTCTCTTTTGTCCACCCCCCAGAAATTTAGAGCTTATAGTTTGCTACAATGGCCAATAAGCTTACTCCATTCCCTGGCCCATAGGTAATTCTCATCAGGCCATTATGCTGGGGTTCACTTTCTGTGAAGAAACAGTGTCAGATAAACACTTCATAGTGCCCAGGTCAGAAAACAGGAATATGTCTGAAGATCTGCTCTCATCTGTGTTATCAAACTTCTGTTAGCTCAGCAGAATTCGAATAAGGACATTTGAGTCAGTCCTCTACAAATGAAGGAGATACAGTGTGGGAAGAAGCTGAAAGAAAGTAGAATTTCAGAGCAAACTCAAAAGGTATTTTCCACTGAAGCTTCAGGGCATAGCCAGTTCCAGTTGCTTCTAGTATATATCCAAGTCAGAGAACTCTGGGCTCATATTACTCCCTAAATTTACAACCAACGTGAGCTTTTTATACAGTGACAGAAAATGGATTTGTGCTCTGAGTGCTCTAAAGCAGAGACAGGAACTTCTCAAGCAGAAAGGCTCCATGGCCTTATTATGTTATGGAGGCAAGGGCTGTCAGGCAGCTGCAACCATGGAGCAAGCAGAGGCTGATAGTCCCCAGAGGAGCAGAGCCAGCAGCCTTGCAGAGTGTGCAAGAGCTCTGGTCATACAGAAAACACACTCAGGCTCAGATTAGGCCATTCTCTGCACGGGGATGTGAGAGCCAAGGGGACCCATCCTATGTCCTTCTGTAAAATAGTCTTTTGGTCTGTGACAGGAGAAAGCACTTAGTTGCCAAAACAATTCAGACCGCCTGCCCAGCTGAGGGATGGCCAAGGAGAAGTTTTAGTAGCCTGGAGGCTGGTAAACTACACTTGCAGATTGAAGCTCCAACTTTCTTCTAAACTTTGAATCTCTTGTTCTGGCAAGTCTCATTTCTTCAAATATACACTTAAGCAGTCGTTTGTTTAGAACTGATTTACACAGTGATATTAGCCAGGCGAAGAAGCAGAGCATGTGACCCTAAAATTCTCCAAATGTCTCTTTAAAACTCTCTTCCATAAATATCTGTACAAAACACTGGGTAATGTTTAGACAGTTGAAATGCCCTCACACTTGTTTTAAGTATCCAACTGTCAGGCCACAAAGAGTCTGAGTTTGCTGCAGCCATCCTTTCTGAGTATGGCTCTAATTCGTTAAGCCTAGCAGCTCAGAAGCTTTTATTTTTTATGATCAAATTCCCTGTCAGGTTGGCCACAGAAATAGCCAGCACTTTGTAACTCCTTTTACTACACATATCCTTATTCGTTGCCCCTTGCCTTGTACATCTTTCCTGGTGTTTCACTTTACTCATGCTTTGTAAGTGATATTAATTGTCATATAGAACTACTTGAAGCATTTCCACTGGAAGTTTCATTGTTATCTACTGGCTTCAACAAAGTAACACCTGAAAAGTACCCAGAAAACCCTTTTTCATAATTCCAACTTTTAAATTAATGAGGTTTGGACTTGAAAAATTGTCTTAAGTTCATCCATCTTATACAGCACATACACATCTCCAGGTGAACAGATATGTGAAATAATTTTAAAGTGCTGTCTTATAAAGCATGTTTATTGTTCTGAAGTGAATTTTTTTATAATTCTCTTTCTCTTGGAATTTTTTAAATTAAACATAAGTAACACCCTGGGATCTAGGCTGTTGAGCTCACTTCTATAATAAATCATGCATATGAGTATTCTGCAGCTCCATTTATTAGCAGTAGAAGTGATATGGGAAGACATTTTATCTAAAAGTACACACTGAAAAGAATACCTTCATAAAAGTACACACTGAAAAGACTTCACCTTCATACTGTATTTTACCTTGCTATCAGAGCTCTTTGAGCCAAGACAGTCAAACAACTGAGAGGTCAGAAAGAAGAGAGCAAAGTCTGATGGACTCACATGTGGCCTGTCAGTGCCTTACTGAGAGCAAAACCTCTGCTCTCATAAGCAGCCTGGATTCCTCATCATTCCTCACACGCAAGTAAAACCTGTCATCTCTCTTAATGTGGGGCTGAGAACTTATCAGCCACTTATCAGAAGCTGGTTGATCTGGCAGAGGCATGTTTTTTGAATGTCATGTTCAGGTGGCTTTTATCATACCTGTGTCATTGAAAATGGGGTAGTTCTGTGTATCCTGTGATTCTCTCCACACCACAGCATTCTGGATTTCTCTAGTCTCAGCTTGAAATCTTTAATTAGTCCATTACACCAATCCTCTGCCATTTCCTCACAGCCCAGGAATCCTTTGGTATCCTGTCCTGTTATCTCCAAGGCAAATATGAATAAGGGTCTCGATGATTGGATAAATAGTGCAGAACAATTATGTGAGGGGCTGCAAAGTGACTATTCATATACATTATGAATAGTATTGCAATAACATCTTTAATCCCTTAATGAGGGCACTTTGTCAGGCCAAGGGAAGATAGACAGACTGAGGGATTTTGCTGCTGTACACAGAAGCCCAAAGAATGCTCTTAAGCCGACGAACGTAACCAACATCAAAACATATTCTTACTTACTATCTTCATACTCCATGAAAATTGCCCTCATTTGTGCATGATTTCAGAAATGCTGATTTTATTTTCATGGAATGATCCTCTTGCATATATTTATATATTTATTGGCTTTAACAACAGCAGAGAAGGAGAGCTATAAACTGAATGATAGTTGAGAACAGCTGAGAGCTACACACCTTTGTTGAGCATTTTGGGCAATACTTTTCATGATCTGCTTACAGAAGTTGACACAAACTGGCACAATGCTGTGTTTGGAAAGTCCTCAAGTGCTGCCTAAAGTTACACTGGAAAGTGTGCATGTACCCAGTAACCAAGAAAATGCAGTCTAGGGAGCTGTTGGTCTGACACTGCTTTACTTCCCAGAGCTCTGGGGGATGCCTGCTAATGCTTTAACACATCTAGGCCCTTCTGGGGTGCAGGCCAGACTCCTGTCCATGATTAGAAATAGCATGCAAGAGGCTTGTCTTGTGGTATTCTGGCATTTCTGCCTCCAGACCCAGATGGAAACCAAACATGAAAGAACATCTTATTCCAATAGTTTAGACACTCTGAAGGTTTGGGTTATGTTTGGTACTAAAATTGTGGGATAAAAGCGGGCAGAGAGAAGAAGGATTGGCACAAACAATTTTTCCCTGTTCCCATCTAGACTTGTGTTATGGAAAGATGTTTGCTTTCTTTATTTAAACTTTCCTCTAAGATGTACACCTGACATGTCCCAGAATTTAGTGCTACTGATATCTGTGGCTGTTAGTGCATACTCACTTATCCCTGGTGTCATATGACAAATCAGCACTTACACTCCTAACCTTACAGGCAGCTAACTAGGCATACTGCTGGACAGAAGATGCAAAAACTGTTGGAATAAAGAAATAAGGGCAGCATTTTCTGTAACAAGCTAATATCACAATCCAGTGTACTATCTATGCAATTGCTTGGAACAGGGGGGGGGGAATGGAGTACTTAAAGTTTCTTAAACTCTCAGTGCAGTAATCATTAGCCTTCTCCTAATAAGACTAAAAGGCCAGGCAGGGAAAAGATGGAGTTCTGTTTTCTCAATGCATTGACCAGCATAAAGGATCTGACACAAGAAAAAGCTACCCAGAAAATAATAATTGGTAAAGATAAACACAATTTTAGGGTAAAAGAGAAGAAGCACAGCCAGTGTTTCCCCTTCAAGTGACAATCTGTTTTCAGCCTTGGCTTTTACAGCTTTGTGCCATTCCACTCTCATGACACACTGCAACCTGCCAGTACTAATCTTAAGTGGAGAGGGTAGTGTAAAAATTGGGGAAGTATTTAAAAAAGTTGTACCTTTCTCTCTAGATCCTAACCAAACCATCTAAATCTAAATGTGTGAACAGAGGCCTAGTAGGGGGTATCCAGGCCATCAGTCCTCCACAGCTGCAGTCAACCCAGCAACAACTGAGCTGGCAGATATGTGGAGGCTCTTTAGTAAGATTTCCAAGACTTCCAGCATCTGGCAGGGCTGGAGAACCCCAGCCTGTGCTGCTGAGCATTAACACACAACTTCTGTGTCAGACTCCTGCTGGAACTAGGGACTATAGACATCCATGAAAAGAATCACTATTAACAAAAGAGGGACTCCTTAAACCAAGCTTTTCCAAGCTGCCAAGATGAGCCCCAGAAGCCATTTCAGCAGACACTGGTTCAAGTAGAACAGAACTGGAAAGATGAGTCTGCATCCATTTGGGTATAAGGCAGGCAGGTGGAATATTGCTATCTCATGGCAATATAGAATAAGAATAATTATCTTCTTAATATGAAAAAATTTCTGGAATCTCTGTTGTATGTATTATTTTGCTTGCTATCACAAAAAATTACTTTATTTCACTGTGAATATTGTCTTCACCAGCATTGAGACTTCATTCTAATGGGTGCTGTGCAGTCCCTGCCTTCTAAAATTATTCTGTAAAACATCTCATTTTATGTATGTTTCCTCTGGAGATATATCCAATACTAAATATACCCAATATACCCTGCTCCAAACACTTATTAAGCTTATAATAAAATTATCTTCCACTTTCTTTGATTCTAAGAATGAGCAAAACCAAAAGAGATGAAGGAAAAAACCCAGTAACATTTAATTCATATGTGATGAGGTGGCTTCACTCAGCATAACCCTTCCTGTTGTTAAAAGAAGGATTTCCAGGTAGCAGTCTAAGTGACATTGCAACCTTTTTTTTTTTTTTTTCAATTTCTCCATTTCCTAATCTCATGGCAATACAATCTTCACAGGTAAATTATTCCAAGTCTCAAATCTCATAAGTTCAAACCAGATATTACAACCCTGCTTATATTCCATTAGCACTTCAGTGGACTCAAGTGAAGTTTCATGTCCAGCACTGTCCACATCAGAAAGAGAAACAAAAAAACCACTCCAGCCATTTGTACCATGTACCATATCTTGAGGAATAATGAACTTCCAAGGGTATTCCACATTTTATACAGTCAATGGCTGCTCTAAGTAGTGCCTAATCACATATTATAAAACCTCAGGTTTTGGTGGGGTTTTTGCTATGCTAAATCCATACACCATGAGAATCCAAAGTAGTTGTAAAAAGTTTTCATTTATTCTGTTGAAAAGGGGATTTACAAGTCTCAGAGCAGGAGACCTTCTTATTACCTGTTCTAGTCAACAATCTTCATCCTTTGATCTTTGTCCAATTAATTTCAAATGGCATGAGGGAATAAACAGGATTAGCCAGTCAGCCCCATTTCAAAGCTTTAATCAGTTAGTAAATGAACTTCAAGACAGCTAACCATTCTCCAAGTGGGGAAGCTCAGCATCACCAATGATGAATGCCTATATTTCGTGACAAGGTCTATTTCCATTTGCACTGAGACTTTCTAATAGCACACATATGGCAACTTGTGCAACTGCTGTGTTATGAATTGGATTGGAGAAATTGAAAAGCTTTTCAGTCCTTCTATGTACAGAGTGGGCACAATGCCAGACCTGGAATAAGGGAAGGTGCCAAGTTTCCAGTTGTCATGAGTCACTACTGCTAAAAAAGAAAATGCACACATGCATGCAAATATACGTGGATGTGTGCATGCATATAAAACATATTCTGCACCTTCTCACTGATACTCTGTACTTTCTCACTTTAGTCAAAGTAGCCAAATTCAGGACAGTTAATTGCTGCCTAAATTTTTTGATAAGGGGGTAGTCTCTTCCTTCTCATTCAATTTTGTGTTCCACAGAAGTGGGTCAATAGCACCTGTTCCCAAATGCTACAAAGCAGCCATGGAATAATCCATTATCTTCAATTTCATGGGACTCATCTGATAAAATTACATCTCATCTGATAAAATCAATGCAGAACAATGACTGCAGCAGGATTAAGAACAGTTGTAAATTTAATGCTATTCACACTCACTTTTAACTTTATTTTAACTAAGTGCCACGTTTCCATGGCTTTATTGCTTCCTGAAGCTGGCTCAGACCTTGCCAGCTTTGGGTATAGAAAAGCAGCACAGAAGGGTGTGAGAGAAAGACACACTTAACGCTGTTCTGAGTTTCACATCTGTAGAAATTTAGAATTATTTGTCTACTTGGGACATTAGAGGATAATAAGTTATTAAATTAATCTAGATATACGTACTATAGAAGAATTCAGAATTTGAGCATCATGTTTACTTGCATAGAACATAGTTTAGGCTCTCTTAAAATTATAACCACACCAAGCTCCAGGATTCTCCACCTGATTTAGACCTCTGTGTGATGAGCATGAATTATACTGCATATAGATCTGGCACTGTCATACCTTGAAGTTACCTTGAAAACGTGACAATTTAATAGATCACTACTTAAACAAAAAATATGTCTCTGAATGTTTTGACCCAGAAGCAGCACAAGGAATCCCTCAGATTAAAGTAAATACATATTTTTCTTTATTTCTGGTACATAATCCCTTGAACTGTAGTAAAATGAGACTTGAAAACTAAGTAACAAAATACAAGAAGGTGGTTACTGAGCAAACAGAGCTGCACTTACAAGGCAAAGCAACCAGTGATTTTCAGCAACACACAGAACTCTTATAGCTGCAAAGCATCAACATAAACAAATAAATCTCATTTCCTGGGAATTCCTAATGGAGCTCTACACCACACCAAGGAAGTACATAACATTGTTGGAAATATAGACCAAAGAGAAAAAAAATTTGCAGTCTTTTTTATACACTGTAACCTTTGCTAGGGCGGGGGGAGGAGAAAGAAAAATAAAAAGGGGAAAAGTGCTTCTAAGTAGGGTGAGAAGATGAAGGAGAAGACGGGGAATAGATGGGTGGGACCCCAGACCGAGTGTCTCTTCCCTTCAGAATTTGTTGCACATGTCAGCATACAACAAGCCAGTGGAATTGTTCAGGGCAGACCTTATTAATTACTGTTCAGTTGGTGGCAGATGATAGTGCTCACAACTGCCATTGTCATTATGCCACCAATCATCCCAATCCATGCACTTGCCAGAGCAGCAGCCTTTGAAAAATGCAAGGACAAGCAATGAGCTGGCATCTGTGATGGTCTACAGGGAAACTGCTTCTCTTTGAATTTTCCACCTTGAATTTTTGATGCCTTCAGAAAAGCATGCCATCTTATTCCCTATCCCCTCTGTTCTTTAAACTCCTGAACCTTGCTCTCCTTGGGGTGCCACACTGCTGGCAGGATGGATTGGCATGATAAGCTTTCATTCACACAAACCTGTACTGTTTATTTAGGTAATAACCTTCCACAACACTGGCATCTAGAGGAGGAAGCCAAAGCAAATGGAAACTCTAAATACTATTGTTGAGTGAAAGTTTCCAACTTTTTGGCAGTGGAACTGGGATGCTTATTTTTAGAAACTAAAATATTGACTCCATCCTGCCCCCCTCCTTCAAACAGATGGAAAAATAAGTCATGCCAACTTATACTGATGAAAAGCATGTCCAATACTTTGGGGGAAAAGCTCAAGAACAGTTTATACAAGGAAAACACTAGTCTGGCATTTTCTGGCCAAACCAGTGGCAGCTTGGGTTATCTGCAGCAAACGTGCCACTTAGACATACCCACAGAAATGTCAGGCTTTTCCAGCCTGCAAACTCATAAATGTAATTCTAGTCAGTAATATTGATTTTTTACTTGCTTATACCAGAATCTATTTGCTTAGCCCTTCTGCCTTCTGCTGCCAACAATTTCTGCCAGTGATGCATTCTGAGATGTAACTCAAGGTTCAAGTCTAAATGTCATAACCGTGCCAAGCCAGCTCTCTATGCTGGAATGGAGTCTTGCTGAACCTCAGGAGCAAAGACCATCATGACTTTGTTCAGCATGCCACAGGAAATGTTCAAAACAACCTGAAGACCGCAGCAGATGGTGCTAATTTTTTGGGGGGCTTTGGGGTGTTTTTGCTTTGGTTTGATTTGGTTGGGTCTTTTTGTGTTTTTTTTTTTTTTTTTTTGTTTTTTGGGGGGTTTTGGTTTTGTTTTTGTTGGTTTTTTTTTGTTTTTTATTTGTTTGGGGTTTTTTGTTTGTTTTTTGTTTGTTTTGTTTTGTTTCTTTTTTTGTAATTGCTATACTTCTAGTCTCAGGAATTAATCTAATACAATATTCTAAGGAGAGCTCTGCTTCTCATGTTTTGTGAGGATGGCATTTTGGAGATAAAACACAGACATATGATTCTGATGGCTGGGAGATTCCAGCTGAATTCTTAACCAAACTCTGGTTATTTAGAGGTTCACCCACTACTTGCAGACCAGTGGAATTCATTTGCCTTGCCTGTAAGCTCATACCCTGGGAGCTGCTTGTCATCTTCACCTTTTTATTGCTAAGTTGTTCTTCCAGTTCTCAGCATGCTTTTCTGCTGTGTTCCAGGAACAATAAGAAAGTTCCCTCATTGCATACTCAGTACATGAGTTTCCATGCTTGCAGCCTAACCCCATAAAGTCTAGAAAAAGTCAAGCTGATGTGGCCAAAGATTGCCTTGAAATTTACAGTGCTGCTTAGATTCTTGTAAGCAGTTTCTTAACAAAAAATTTCTTGTTTACTGACCATGATGAACACCATAGTCAAGTTTGTTCTTTGTCATAAGACACACACATGCTACTGCTGAGGTCTGCTTTTACTGTCCCACATACAGCACCTAACCCAGAGTCTTGTGTCAGAAGTGTGAAGAGACTTTCTTTTCCCAAGTAATACAGTTACATGGGATACAGTTCATTTTCATAATGAAGGTCATAAGAGGGCAAAGGATGAGAAAACAGTTTGCTCATGCTGCCCCATTGCAGCACACATCCTGTATATAATCCAGTTTACACCTCCACAGCTCTTTGTTTTACTTATGATTTTTTAAGAACAAACAAACTTCCAACTGGAACTGACTTCCCTTTCAGAGTGCTTTTGTTTTGACACCTTTTTTATTTGCTTCAGAAGCACACACAACTCCTTTTACATGTTTTGGGGGCCGTGACAGGACCCACCTGCTGTGGATGTCTAGATAAATTTACAAAGAGCTATTATCCCTATAGCATTTCCTAACTTGCCCTATACCTCCATGTATATATACTTAAGCATTGCATTGTGATCAACACCTAAAATGGTTTAAAACGCAAGGAGGGCTGACCCATTTAAAATAATATTCCTCCTCCTCCTTTGTGTTGTTTTCAGAAATCTGAGCCTTGGAAAAAAGCAGACCATGAGCAAGCTGTCCTAGTCAGTAGATCAGAACCAGTGCTAACATGATGCACAGACAATGTCTGTCTCTTCCAAGGGCAACACAGTTCATTTATGTTTAACTTCCATTGCAGTAAGAGCAAATATGATTATTTTCCATACTGCTAAAGAGTATTCATGTGTATCCCTTGAGAAATCCAAACCCAATCTTTCTTTTAATCTTTTATTCTGCAATGCAGCCACAAAGAAAGGTGGTACAGACTAGATGTTAGTCTGCCAGTCATAAATTACTGACCAGATCTATTCCTGTATCATGGACACTTTTACAGCTCAGTTAAAATGTTTTCATTAGTCTCCTAAATAATCTCAATCCATATATGTATATTGTACTAAAAGAGCTTTTGAAACCTTTTCTACCTTTAGAAGACTAAAACTGAAAAACAAATGCATGTAGCTATATTTAGATTCACAAAATGGGTGAGGTTGGGAAGGGTCACTGGAGTTTATCTAGTCCAACCTCCCTCCTCAAGCAGGTCTCCCACAGCACAATTGTGTCTAGATGGCTTTTGAATATCTCCAGGCAAGGAGATTCCACAGCCTGTCTAGGTGATGTTTGAGTTTCATATTTATTTTTAAATGAATTTCAAAAAGAATGAATTAAAAAAAAAAGGAAAATTGGTAAAATAATGTGGAAAGTATGAATTAGGATTTGAGCAAGCTTTTCAAACAGCATGACACAGCTTTTGTGTAATTCAAGTGAATGTTATTATGGTACTGTTGCACAGTCTGACATAACTGTAGGATTCACCACTTAGGCATTCTCCAACCTGCATGCTGGAATATCAGAGCAGGGAAAAAGATGGGTACTGGCTGCCCAATATGCCAGTGATGCCTTGGTGCAGTTGAAGTTTAGCTGATAAACTCTTTTGTGCCATAAATCTGAAGAGAGATTATTGCATGCAATGCACAGTCAGAGGGCAGCATTCACTGCTGCAGGGGGCACAGCCAGCAAATTTCATCCTTCAGGACATGAGCTGATTATTTTCTGAACCCTGCAGACTAACACACCCTCTACAGCACACAGCCTTCTGCTGGGTTCATCAGGCAGGCTTCAGTCTGATTTTCCAGGACCATAGTTGGAAAGAGACACCAATGTACAAAGGAGGAGGAGAATACACTGTGATGAGCCTTGGCATCCTCTTCCAATCATGAGGACAAAAGTATCATGTTCTAAAGGTTGTTCTTACTTCTCTAATGAAGTTAACTTTGATGGCACACAACAGCACTTGGAGGAGGAAAACCTCAAAACATGTGCAAGTGTGACTAAGCTTTTCAAATTTTGTTTTTCTTCTCAATGTGAAATTTTGTTTTGAAAATTTAATTTCTGTGTACAAAGTGCAGGCATTTTAAAAGATCAAAGTGAAGCAATGTTTTTAAACTACTGAAAAAAAACATTTCAAGAAATTCAGCCAATTTTTTTTTTACTAGCAACTTTCTAGATTTCACTTTTTCATTCCAGTAAATAAAATACCCAACTTTTTCTTTTATTCTCTCATTTTTCATGGGAAAAAGTAACCAGAAAACCCAACAAATCAAACACAAAAAATACTGCCACCCCAAAACCCAAACCACAACAGAAATAAATCTCTCAAAGTCCATATAACTGCTAAAGGAGATAAGAAATAGAAAGGGATTTTTTATAAGAACTGAACTGTCATAAAGATGTCAGAGTAAGGCTTGCAGGCATTTCCATGGCAAGCATTATTAAGCACCAGAGAAACAAAAGGAGGTTGTTTTTAACATTTGGAATATTTATCAAGGATCAAGTATATCTATCTGTTCTGGATCAATTTGAACTTCAGAGGCAGAAACCTCTTGCTAGGTTTCAACAATGATCAAAACTAAATGGGACATTGTGAACAGTTCCCATTTCAAAACATTTCAAGGTTTTGCACCCTGAGTTTGATTCTGCTTAAGTAAATCTCATAAAATCATAAAACATCTTGTAAAAGCTGCATAGAAAAGAAGCCTGTGCTAGCTACACTGCCCTCCAAGTCCCTGATTGTGTTCTATCCCCATGGTTTATCAAAAACAATGTCTCCACAACCTCCCAGCCTCTGCAGGAACAAGGAAACCTAGTCCAATTCTCATGTACTCCAGCAGAGGTTGGAGAGGTTTAAATATGGGTCTAACTGTCAGTAAGTTTCATTTCACATAAATAAAAGTTTTACTGACATTTAATCACTGCTGAGGTGAACAGAGCTAATTTGTTTCTTCCAAAGCCTCTTCTGGGTAGTCAGAATTTCCAAAATTTTTGTTGTTTGGACAAGAAAAGTGGCAAATTGCATGATCCTTCTCATCTTTATGTGCCAGGAAAGGATCATGGTGAGCAAAAGGAAAAGAGACAACTGTGGTAAACATGGTTTGGAACAAGCTTCCACTAAGAGCCTTTGGCAACAGATGAGAGCCTTCCACCACAATATCATTATTTCCAGTTAGCAAATTCAGATTTCATGGCTGCTCTCAGGAGACCACTGTCCTGCTACTATGAATCACTAACATCACTGTATGACCTTCTGCAATTCCAACAGCAAATCTGTTCCTTGCATTGAAGCAGAAAATAAGGCTCCACTGGTCACTCTTCATGTCAAAACCAGTAGCGCAAGAAGTGCAAGGCTTATTACTCATTTATTTACTCTAAGGACCAAAAAACCATCACTTCATTCCTCCTCTCTCTACAATATTAATCTAACATTTTTTTTTCTCATTTAATATTATCTGTAATACATTAGGACCTCATAGCTCCATTGTCACATTGCAATTAATGGTCTGTAAATGCACATATTAAATCTTCACTGTACACTTAACTCAGCCTTTTATTCCCAGCTGCCCCACACTGGACTTGTCTGTGCAGCAATACTGTGGAGTTATCAGTTTAAGGTAACTGTTAAGCTAACAGCCTTTAAGCTGAGGCTCCTTGATTGATAAGGCAGGTCCTAGAGGGGATCTTGTGTGCTAGCTGCACTTAATTTGCATTTAGTCAGCTCACTGAAACTGGTATGGAAACTCAGTTGCTCTGGAGAAAAAAATCAGTGGATTGCATTGCATATTCACACAGCTCTTTCTGCACAAAATCCCCTTTTTGATCTCTCTCAACCCCTCAGACTCCCTATTCACTCTCTTCCCATGCAGAATCTTTTATTTCTTGTCTCTGTTTCCTTCCTCCCACTTAAAGACTTTCTCCTCTCATTGTCTGTTTTATATCCTAAACTTATTTATCAACAGCCTTTTTCTTGTCTTCCCATTCCTGCACAGCACTGACAGTCACATTTGGTCTTTTGAGCTCCTGGGCTTGCAACCACCTTTTCCATTTCCCCCCCCCACACAGTCACATACCATTGTACATGTCTTGCTCTAAGAATCCTTGGTAAAATCTCTGTATTTTTCTCCTCATTCTGGGTCTTTTCTGCCTGGCCCCAGTGATCCTGCTTGAGTGATGGGGAGTGATGCTGCTGCATCCAATTTCTTCCTCAGAATTTGTGTATGGAAAGAAATATCTAATAACCAGTTGCCAGGATGGAAGAGGAACATGTATAGGTTCCCTCCTTACATTCTTTTTGCCCCTACACTCTGCATTTGAGGGGCCATTTCCTGCAAAACTGATTTGGAACTATTTGTAAATGAGGCCCAGAATGCAAGACTTTTCACTTAGACTAAAAGGTGAGGAAACACAAGGTGTCCTGACTCATAGACACACATTTGTTTCCAGCTCCCCCAGAAATGACAAGGAGCTGGCATCGTGCTTAGCTCTGCATCCCTACAGAACCTCTGCTGATTGAAAGGACATAGCAAAGCAGCCACATGGTTTTTGTTTATTTCTCTTTTATCAGTCTCTGTCATGAACCTCTCCCACTCCACAAACAATTGAAGTATCAGAATTTCATCTAATGCTTTCCATCCCTTCTTTTCAAAGGCTCTGCTCTCTCAACACCTTCCAGCACATCCGCAGATGAAGGTTCCCCTGGGTCAGCTGCCAGTCTGCTCCAGCCTAAGCCTATCACAAGTCTGGCTTTAGAACTGGGCACAGCTGTGGGAAGGGAGCAGGAAGAGAAGAACCTCCCTTCTCTGTGCTTGAGACCCAGCCAGGAAGCTTAAGGCAAGGTCTACTCCACAACAGCATTTTGGAAAATCTTTGAAAGTCATCTTTCTGAGTTTGTTCTGCAAAAACTACAAACTATTTCATTTTGTGGAGCTGTCTCAAAACATTTCAAAGCACTTATCTGTCACCATAGGGTTGTATGTATCTCTGTGTTCCAGATCCCATTGCCTGTGTAACTTCAACAAAGCATTTCAGATAAGATCAGGAAGAGGAAAACCAATTTGACCAAGGAGATTCACATTATAAGTTAAAGACAGTTTGAAAACTAATGTCTATTTTTATATTGTAGAGAATTAGCATGCTCATTAGGTAAAAAGTAAATTCTTGTGTGCATATTTTTCAGGGAATGCTCTTGAAAATCCAATTGTATTAAAGCAACAATAGGGTTTGAGTTTTTTTAATGGACCAATCAGTAATTACTATCAATATTTTACCACTGAGGCACAAGATCAGATTGTTGTGAGCCTGTTGTTTTTCAAAATCACATTCTCTAATGTTTCTGAGCCTTCTACAATCATTAGGAATTATTCTTAAACTACCCTTGTTTTCCAAGGAAATGTTTAACACATCCCAGAGACATGAAGCAATCAGCCAATGGTCAGAAATTGAATTTCTGTTGTCTGGAATGCAAGGCCAGATTTCATTCATAATTCTTTCCTTTCTATTTTGAAAAGGTTCCATATTTGAAATTCCTTATCTCACATACTTTTGCCCACATTTATAAACAAAGTTTAGATATACCTCCAGTGAGTAGATTAAAACATTTGCCTGCCTTTTGGCAACTATTGTCATCAAAGCATTGAGATACAGAGATTTTCTTGTATAAGAGAATGATCACTGTCAAAAACTGGTATAAGGTGCAAATGGAAAACAAAATCTGTGCAGCTGTACAGTTCAACATCTCAGTGGGCCTTGAAAACATCTATTTTTTTCTTTGAAAATAGCTCATAAATGTACTGCTGGCAAAGAACCACGTTGTTACAGACAAGGCTTCTAACCTGGCTGCAGTAGAGGGAGCTGTTTTACCAGCTAAGGCAGAGAGAGCAGGTTGGGATTCCTGTCTTGGTAGGTGCTAAGGAGCATTTTCAGAATGAAGTACATGAATTATTTCCTTTGATAGCTGCATAATTCTATTGTTCTAGACTATTTGGACTAGTAGTATCCAAAGGCTGTAATTAAGCACCGATTTCTGTTGAATATTAACTCCCTACTCTTTCAGCAGTACAAATACATACTATAAGATAATGGACTGAGAAATAATGGGGTTTTTGTCTAGAGTGCTCTACCCTGCAAGTGAATCTCATGACATCCAAGGGCCTGATATGCTAGATAGTAGCTTTCAAATATCAACCTAGAGGTGCTCATCACCTCAAAAGAATGGAACATCTACACAATGAGACTGCCACACAATGAGACCAGGTTCTGCAGGTGTATACATAGTACTCTGATGAAAATCCAACAGTGATGGGGGATTCTTTGGTAAACTAGAGTAGATAAGGTACAAGAAAAGCAAAGTGTATAACGTGCCTTGATAGGTAGTGATTTTAATCCACCATTTGGACACATTGTGTTCATGAAGTCAGAGGTCAGTGGATTTTGTTGGAAGCAGTGTATTAAGAACAGCAATAGTTCTATCCTGATGCTATGCTCATATGTAGCACATTTGATGCTATTAAATTGTCATGCCATCAATTGAGGAAAATAAATTCTAGGATAAAATACAGAGGGATCAGCCAGAACAGAAACAAAACAGAAAAAGAGTTGTAAAATAGCTGGAGAGACATTTCTCTTTGTTGAAGTATTGCCACATTTCATCCTTGTCATGTCCTTTCCCATTTCTGGGCATCAAAGTAGTACAAATGGCCAAGAATACTTTCGATACATCATGTGCTGGCTGGTAGGGTATACTTTTTTCCTGGAAGCAATCATACCACAATAATCCAGGATTTTGTCTGCACTTCTGCAATACATCTACCTGTGACCAACTGCACATGGGCCACCCAGGAGCTCCAGCTGAATCAACAAAGCACAGCAAGTTACCTCTTTCAGAGCAAGGGAAAAAGAGATGAAAACAAATTGCACTGGGGCTTCTTGCTATATATTGGTACAACATGGACCCACTTAAAGGCCCTGCCACTGAACTTCAAGGGGTCAGTAAGTAAGCTACTTACTGCTATCTAAGGATAATAGCTACCAGTAAAAACGTTTAGGCTCTGCAAGGGAAAACAGAGGTAAGCCACGAATCTGGAGTTCATCTAATGGCTTTCTATTAGAAGTCAGGAGGGTCCAAAGATGTTATGCTCTGATCTGTGATGAACTGGAATCACATGAAAATTTTATGTCAAGTATCCTATTAACTATTAAGAATTGATATCTGAAGAGACTTCTGTTCATAAGAACAAAACTAGCCATTTAAATTAAATTCAGCAATATGTTTAATCTGAAATAGATGTAGAAGGGCAAAAATAGTTTAGATTTAACTGAAAAGAAAAATCCTATTTTGCACTTTTAAAGATGTTACTTTTTAAAATTACCTTAAGGGTTCCATATTTGCAGCAAAATGAAGATATTTCAAACAAACAAATATTATTTGGACCACTTTACTGCATGGCCTCTGGGCAGCGGATGTTCAGAATGTGGTTTGCTTCTCTCCCCACCCTTCCTGACCTCCTCCCTCCACCTATGGCATTTCCCTTCCTGGATGTGAGCATGGTGCCATAACTCCATGTGCTTCCTGCTGCTTGCCACCTACAAAATGGTAAATTACAGAAAACCCCACGTACAGAAAATTAATAAGAAACAAATTTGGTTGATCGCATATTTTTCTAATAGCATTTTGGCTTAGTTCTTAGGGCAGAATTATGAAAAAAAAAAAAGGACAGACCCAAGCTGAAATGACTAACTACTGGCCTGTACAGAGTGATTCCTATCTCAGAGAGATTTGAAAGGAGTCCAGCAGAGTCCAAGAACCTGCTTCAGGGACACTACACATAAAGAGCTGGTGAAGTATAATGATGCACTTGTGGCTGTGGGCAGCCCGACACCTCCTCTCCTGTGAGCTAAAACAGAAAAGCTGGGCAGGCTGCACACAGCTTTTAGCAGTTACCTCCATTGTTAAGATGCTGTTCATAGGTAAAAAATCACTAGCCAGTTCCATTCACAACTCTTTCAAGCCATCTTCTCAGTATATTTTTAAAAATTATTGCTATTTTTGATCATTTTCAGCTTGGAACAGAGGCTCAAGTTTCACAAAACATTAATATGTATTACTTAAATCAATCTTTGTTCAGCAAAACACATCAACATATGCTTAGTTGTAAGTATTGTAGTCTTAGCTGGATTTTCAGCTGCCCTTAGGCACGGCCTCAGTGAGTGCTGCCCTTTTGCCTACCTGTCAGCACAGCAAGAGCATTAAAGCCTCTGCACCTCGGGGCGCCGCGCACGCGTTGAGAACGCGGAAAGAGAACAGCTCACACCCGGCCAGACACTGACACAGGGATCTGGTATCAGGACCTGATGAAGTTCCTGGTGTTTCAACTCTCCCTGCACAGCTCGAGATGATAGTTTGTCCTAGCAAAGCTGTGAGCCTTTGAGCAAGCAGTGCTCCTGATTCGATTTCTCTTTAGAAAGGTGAACACAAAATGAATTGCAATATACTTTTCTGGAACTGGAAGAAAAAGCCTCAAGCCAGTCCTCTGTGTAGCACTCATATTTTATATTAGCCTTCATCACTTGTATGTAAAAAAAAAAGTGTATGTGCAGTTTCCTTCCTGTATAAAATTGCATTACTACAGGAATTATTTTTAACTTCCTTAATTTCTAAGAAATAATTTGCTTGTATAATTCACATAAAGATCCACAGGTTCTGCTAATCTAAATATCTCATACCTGAGCCTGAATCTCTAAGAAATTAAACTTAATAACATAAACCTTTAATCAAACCCAATAATATCTGTATTTTAAACATCAGTTATTATCTGGCCTAGAATTCTGCTTGTATCCACAGATAAACAGTGTATTCTGTCAGGCAGCATGTAGCTTACTAGATCCTAGTTAATCACAGTCCAACAGATAAGTAGGATAGAATCACTGCAAAATTTCCATCTCAGAGGGAACTTTTTGCTGCACTTAGTTTTAGAAAAAAAAAATTTGACAGTATCTCATCTTTAATCAGTACCTAGAAAACACCTTTGCCCCAAGTTTTCACTCGTGCATAATTCTGCTTGCTACCAACTAGACAAATTTTGTATGTGAAATTTTAACTTTATGATTCTTACATGCTTTTCAGGGTGGAATACTGAAGAGAGAGTACTGATAACACTCATTAGTAATCAGATAAATTGATTATTGATTATTAAGAAGGGGGTTTAAGCACTATCTCTTTTTAAAGAAATATTTTACAATCCATTGCAAATTTAAAAATTAGATTGAAATAGCACAAACACCAGTGGAAAATTTCTTGAACAGTTTGTCACGCCAACTCACTTGCCACCTCCAAGCTAAGTCCCCAGCTGTCCCACACCCTCCCATACAATCTTTATCATGACAACTCCCATTCATCATCCTCCAGCTACACATCACTGTCGTGGAAGGAAGAAATGAATAAATAGAACCTCTCCAAACATACACTGAGTTCACTGATAGTAGTAACTGTTGATTGCTGGCACTCCCAGAGACACTGACTAAGAGCTGGCTTTCCTTGTTGCCATCTCTAAGAGAGAAATTGCTGTGTGCACACTTCCCATCTTTCTACCTGCAGCACCAATTACATCTCTGCAGTGGTTTCTGGAAAAGCCACTCTTGAGAGATCAGCTCAGTTACCTTGAGAGGTGGTACCCCTTCAGATTCTTTCCTGCATTTGGAAATTCTTGCAACTGAACCAACTAACCTATAAACAACCCCAAATCCATATAGAATTTTGGATTGCTCACCTTAGTAAAAGTTGCAAAACCTCTCCACAACCTTAAAGAGATCTGAAGATCCATAGCTACATTCTTGACCAGAGGGGCTCAGCAGCTACAGAAGTGTGGATTTACTCAGATGCAGAAGGGAGCATAGCACCTGGTACCAGGGCTACCTTGACTTTTCAAATGTTTGCAGCTGACAAGCACAGATAGACATGGGGGAATGTCCACAGCAGGGGCAATCCAGAATGCATCAACTGCTATGAATGGTCCTTTTTCATTTTCCAGGTAAGAGGCAGCAAGTAGAAGGCAGTCATGAAGAAAAGGGAATGACTTAATGCTAATACTTACATGCAGATTCCAACAAACAGTAATGAGGTGTGCATGGTCCAAGAACAGAAGCAGAACAAGGAAAGGGAAGGATGCCTATTTTGGGATGCACTGCCACAATTTTAAGAAATTTGCTCACGGTATATTTGCAAAATAGGACTGTAAGAACCTCCAAAGAACACAATGTGGACTAGATGAAGCTAGATTGGTTAAAGTTTAAAAGTACTTCAAGGAAGAATGCGCTCAGGAAGCCCTATTTACTTGCATCAATAGTTGTATAATAAATATAACAAACATGTATATATGTATCTATGTATGTACATAAATGTATGGTGAAAACATTTCACAAACATCTATTTCAAAACTTTTTACAGCAAGAAAAGTGACATTTCTATTCTCCTACTATGCAATCTTTTTTTAACTAGAAACAACACTCTTCTTGAAAGGCAATGTTATTTGATAAAAGTCAAGTTTAAAGAAGCTTAGATGATGAGACACATCATTTGATTCTAAAAAAATCTTCACCTTTTATAATTAATATTAGAAAAATGCTGGAGCTGGGGGGGGGCAAGGCAATTTTGGCTTTCTGTCATGGAAAAAAGAAAACCCAAAAAGAAAATTCACAGGCCTAAGCAAGCTGAGTTGAACAGCTCTCATTTCTTACTGCAAAGTGTCCTCCAGTCCAGTTTTTTGCCTTAGCAAATGGGTTTCTTCAGTAGACAGTATACAATGCTACCTGCTGTCATGAATCACTGCCACCATACCTGAACCCTGAGAACTACATTTTATAAGTGGATCTTTATATTTGACTTTCATAAAACCACAGCATCTCTTTCCCTTCCAGGCTCAATAAACAGCTTAGTCAAGGTTTTGACTATCTGTTTCATTTAATTACATATGCCTTGATTTATGGTTCAGGAAAGGCTGTAAATGAGGACATCACATTTGCAATCCAACCTCAAAATGTTTTCAAAAACAGCAACAAAAATCCTCACATGAAGTCTTATGAAAACAATCCCCAGGGGAACCACATGCAGTGCAGCCTAGTCAGCTTCTGTGTTTATCAAACAGGAGAGATGAATGGCCGACTTTGATTTTTTTCCTAGGTGTGCAAGTAAAGAGTATTAGGTTTGCTTATCCCAAAATGTTTACCTTCATCTGTCAGTGCTGGGAGCTGAACAGGTCACTCTGTGCCCCAGGGGAGGCACGGGCCAGGAGATGTGAGGCTGAGCTAATGTGGCTTGGCAGAACTACATGGTACCAGAAGGGCTGAAGGCCGTGGACTGTCAATTAACAAGGATACAAGGCATCAGAAATCATAAACCAGTTTCCAGGTGCTCAGTAAACCCCCCTCATTCAAACATCAGAGATTCCAGTGAGCACATAAAAATACAACAAAGAAAGAGAGGTAAGACCCCTAAGGAAATGAATACCAAACTCTCTTCATAGCACACCTGAATTTTGGAGCCATTAAATGCAAATTCTGCCTGGGGGTCCATATTTATCAAGTGTCCTGTTATATCAATAGTGGAAGAAATTCTATCTTTAAGCTTTCTGTTCCTTAAGTGATTCAAGGCCAAAGACATCCAAAACAGCAACAGATCTGGGATCACCTGCACCCAGAGCTGTTGCAAGGCACCTTATGCACTCTCACATGACACCCCCAGTTATGAATGCATAACTGTCAGGAAAAAAAAATGTCAGGCAGGAATAATCTCAAATAATTAATCTCATGAACAGCAATTCTAAGGGAAGTTCCAGGATATGTGGTAAATATGCAGAGAGTCCTGTAGGACTCTTTATATAATTTGCATTAAGTGAAGTATATTTTGGTTCAAAGATAGGAAAACTTTAAATTATATAGGACCACCATAATAATTTATGCAAGACAACACAGCTATTCCTGCAACAGCCTTACAATACATGGTTAATCTGTAGTGTCACTTTAAAGTTATGATGGTGTCTTTTCAAATACCTGTCAGTGACAGAGAATCCAGCATACTTTTGGCAAATTATTGCATTAGGGAATTATATTCTGTTCTAGAAACTGTTAGCATCTTTTTTATCAACAGATTAAACAGAAATCTCTCCCTTTTATAGGTGTTTTGTTTTATCTTCAATAAGATTAATATTTTGAGCTTCTAAAAGCCTTTTGATTGAAGGCAGGTGCTTAAGACTTCCAATCATTCTTTTCAAACTGTAAAGGAGTGGAAAAAGAGACACAATAGTATTGAATGAATCAGCACAAGAACTAGTCACACCCTGAGCTCATCAATACATTTACTTTCTTTTCCAGCTAAAAATGGTGTGTTGGGTGTTACTGATTCACTCTCACACAGTGCAGTGGTTGAGGTGAAACACCAAGCAGGAAGTTCAGGTTCAGGATGGAATTTCTGATCAAACTGCAAAAGCAGCCTTTAGCACAGGCAGCAGTCTGTAATGGGGCAGTCAATGCAGAAAGAAAAATGACACTGAAGTTTCTGCTCTAGGAAAATCATACCAGTGATGTGAGCTCAGGTGTCCCAAGCCCTTGGTAAAGTTTTGGTTTTTTTTTTGATAGACTATTTTGGAACATTTCATTTGCATAGCAAAAAGAGAATTTGAAATATCTGTTTCAAATACTGGAATTCTTATTTGCCAATCAGCCCCAGGTGTTTTGGTGAATGTTTCATTACGTAGTAATACAGAAGAACAGAAGCAATAAGCTTCCCTTATCCTACTTGCCATTCCTGTGAATATATTTGGGCAGCAAGCAGGGATTCAAACAGAAAGTTTAAAACAACTCTTTCCAGTGGAAGATTTTCTCAAGAAAAATGTCCCTTCTATGTTTCTTTCTTAAAATCAAACACACTGTTTTTGTCTAGGTCACTCTGCACTAAATCACTGGGCCCACATCTCCCCCAGAAAGAGTGGAGAGGAATCTGATCATTCCCACAATGGCTCACTCACCCCTAGGCTGACAGGAAAACTTAAGCCCTTTTCATGAGGCTTATGAAATGGCTTATGGGCAGGAGGTGCAGAATAGAGGCCAGGGAGTGTGATGGCCAGGGTAAACCTGCAGCAGTGCCAAGCAGCTCACTATACCCAGTGCTGTGCAGAGCCTTTGTACACAGTTGTCTGGAGATGGAGGCACCCTGCTTCTGTTCTCACACACTCTTTATTAAATGGGCTTTTGTTAAGCCTATAGTTAAGATTAATGCAGCTCAATGAAGTACCAGCTCATTGATTCCACATTTGATGGGTAAATTTCAAAACCAGACAATTAATTAGGATATCTCACCCCCTACAACTTAATGTCTTTATGAAGTTGAAAGAAGTATTCAGTAGCAAACAACTGTTGCTGATACTAATTTACCATATATTGAAATGCTTTTGATTCAGATATACAGGAAAAATGTGATTTAAGGAACTGATTACTCTGAGATAGGAAAAGCTACATTTTACCATTCCCTTAATACGAGCCACTGCATAGCAAAGGCTTATGCAAACAGCATCATTTTAGGATTTGCATTCACACCACCTTTAGGCACAGAAATGTTTGGATCTAAAATTCCATCCTCATCTCTCTTCCTTATAAAAGACGCAGAACCCACACTGGAGCTAAACTCTTACACCATGCACACCTCACCTCTCCCAGTTATGGCAAGAGAAAGCTGGGTAATGGCTTCCTCTGTTCTATACCTGCCTACCACCAGGAGCAATTCAACCTCTAAAAGCCTTTTGTTGTTTCAAAGTGGCAGTGATAATAACATAAGGTGCCTTCAAAAGCAGACTGCAATTTCAGATGAATGCCATTAATTGCTGCATTTCATACTGGGCCATAAAACAAGAACAGCTAAAGTATATCACAGGACTTACAAATCTGAGTGGCTTCTGTGACTCTTGCAGAAGGAAAACCCATTATTTTCAGAAGACCAAGATGCAAATAAAATAAATGCCAAACCTGTGCTCAAAAGCATTGTAGTTCTTTCAGTTGTCATTGAAAGCCAATTTCATGATTTTGTGCAGTTTGATTTCTGATTTGGGGATTTGACAACACTATATATATTCTCCCAGTAAGGAATGGAAAGTAAATTCAAGTAAAGATCCCTTTTGCTTACTGAACCTCTGTGTGCCTTAGAGAGGTCATCCTCACAATCCCTGCCACTGTATACTCTCTGCTCTACCCCTGACTGTGATCCCTGTAACCTCTATGGCTGAACCAGCTGCTTGTTGAACTGCAATGAGACATCAGAATAGGCTGCTTCCCCCAGGAATATGCTGGAGATTGGCATGCTATTCCAAAATTCATAGCTAAATCACTTTCCAAGCATGCTTTCCAACAGCCTGAGGACTCTCTATGGTTTAATAGCCTGTTAGAGGCCATGAGGTAGAGTTAAACAGATTTCACATAGAACTCTAACATCTTAGCTCAGTCTGACTGATTGGTAGGCCTGGGCACAGTGGCAGGGGAAAAAAAAGCACTGAAGAAATGTCACAAAATACCCTTTTCTCTCCCTTACCAAGTATTGCAGCTTTGAAACAGCTTGTTCAAATAACTTCAAATTCAGTAAAATTCTCAACTGCCTTCAGCCCACCCATGCCCCATTTGAAACTCAACAGAGTAAGAAGGAAAGTCCTTTAGTAGAGATGCCAGTAAAAACTGGATTTATAGAAGAAAGCAAATTTTGCTCTAACATAAAGAATGTAAGATTGTGAGTTAGACTTACAGAATAGCATTCACTTAATTCTGAATCATCACTATATCCTCCATAACAAATAAAATATCAGAAAATGCACCCAGTTCTACCAACTTATGAAGATATAGAAAGTGGTTGTTTCTGCTTCTGAGTTCCTGCTGTACAAATCCACAAGATGCACAGAGTAAACCTGTATTCACTTCATTTTACATCCAGGCACTGGAAAGCCAAGTGACTCATCCATTGTCATTGAAGGAATGGAATGAAACTCCAGATATATTAAACCCTGTAACTGAGCTTTGTCTGCTCATTTGTGTCTGTCCGTTTGTAATCTTTTCCTTCACATTAGTCAGCATCTGAGCTATAGCAATTTGAGATCTCTTGATGAAAAAGTTGACAAAGTAAAAACATATTCTTATGCTACAGTGGAAGCATAGGTTTATCGAAGGGGTAGAAAGAACTACATGCAGATTATTCAGAAGTTATAAGCATTTCTCACATTTCCTGTTGATTCAACTTTTGAGAAGTCAGTGAACTGATTTTTGTGGGTATTGCAGGACTTACATGAGTTGAAACTTTAATAAAGTTTCCAAAGGGATGAATCCACTCCCCTTTTGACCCTAAAAATATCTGTAACCTAACAACTACACAAAACAATAGTGAAGTGTGACTAAACGTGAATGGCAATGTACTGCTGACAAGCTCTGACCATTAACATTTTTCTTTCTGTTTAACTCAGCAGGCTAAAGGCAGCTAACAGAAGCTGTCTGCTGTTATGAGCACTCAGAAGCATTTCATTGTGAGCACGCAAAAGAAAAGTAATTTCTCTCTAAATTCGAAGTGAAAAAGAAACTCAATTCTCTCTCAGAATGCTACTTTCTAGGTTTTTATTATTTCTTTACAGATTAATTGTGGACAAATGCAAGCAGCATATTTAGAAACAGGACAATTTCTTCTGTTCAGATCTTTGGAGCCTGCAACCTAAGCAGGTGAAATAATTGAGACATACAAGGCCAACATCTGTTGTGCAATTGTAGTAATATGATTAGTTTTGCCATGGTGTTACTAAAGGAAGAATGTAGTCCTTTTATAGCTTAATTGATCACATTTAGATGTTTGGTGAAGTCTGAATGCAATTGGAAAGTTTCTTTAGGGGTCAGAAGTGAGTTCCCCTCACAGTAGTACATAGCTTCATTATTAACTGATGTGCTGAACTCCCTTAGGCTTCAGCATGGTGTGGGGAGGCACCGAATTCAGCTCTCCTCCTTCCTGGGGGAAATTACCAGCTACTCTGTTCTCACATAAGTGGTGTGTCCTGCTTTGCTTGCAGGACAATGAGCTCTGCTCAGTTCTCTGCAAAAAGACTTATAGGTGCCTATATTCAGGAGCTGATTCATGGCATGGATGGATGGATGGATGGATGGATGGATGGATGGATGGATGGATGGATGGATGGATGGAAGAACCTGGCTGCTGTCTAGAATACAAACCTCTGTTTCAGAGAGAGCTCTTTGCTTAACAGTTCCAGTTGGTTACTCTGTGTGGCTTCCAGATCCTAGCACTGGTTGTTTTGATTCCCATTCTAAAACATCTATGTTGGCTCACAGGTACCAGGAGCTACACTTAACATTAAATTGTGGATTCGATCAAGACCTGTGAATTCTTTCTGTGCCTTGATCTCCTGTAGTCTGTGATACAATGGTTGGTGACTACTTTCCTCTATGATATTACAGAACCAGTCAACAAGAACTATTCCAAACAAGTCAACCCTTAATAAAGGGGCATTTCTAAAAATATTGCTACACATTTCTCTGTCTAAGATATAACAAGAATCAGATTAGACTAACCCTTTGGCTGCTGTAAATCAATGCATACTATTGAAATTGATGCAGATTCCCATCTGATGAAAACCTGGCTGGTAAGATCAATTAGAACAATTCTCTTAGGAGAGAAATAAAGATTGTACAGCAATGTCCAGGTATAAGAAATCCTCTTCTTGTAAATGTCATGTTGGGATTATTACTGAAGGGTTCTATGGTACTTAAATATAAAGGGGCACTTTTAAGTACAAAATTTAAATAAAGAAAAAGCAAAGGCCATGCTCAGTGAATTATGAAGAGTCCATGAAGGGTGGTAAGTGTGAGAATCCAGTCCCTGCTCATAGAAAGAGCCCTACTGTATGTTCCTACAAATATTGATGTTTGAAATCCAAAGCACATGTGATGCATTAGTGTGAAACAGCGATTACATACATGCTGCTCTCTGCCCTGCAGTTCAGGAAAAGTCCTTATGTAATGAAGAACTGAAAGACTTATGAGGGAATCCAATAGACTGTTATCGTGTAAAAATACCAGTGCTCTCCAAAGTCAACTCACAGTTCCTCAAATGTATGCCGGTGTGTGTTTTGTTTTCCAATAGGCCTGAGAGAGAAGGAGCTCCATTCATGTCAGACCCTGTTAATCTCATACCTCCAGCTCAGTCTGTGTGAATGGAACAGTGACTTGGGAAACCACTGCTTTTCTTTCCAGTCAATTCTCAAACACATAAAACCTACCACAGGAGATCCAAACACACTCAAACAATAACAGGCAATTTTGCCAATTACAGAAACTACTTATGGGCAATAAGAAGGGAACTTTTCATCCAACTCTGATTTTGGGTGTTGGAAAATTAAGAATTATTTCTTGATGTTTCCTTCATCTGCTTCTGCCAATAGCCTTCTGAATCCTGGCAGTTTTCATCATACACTAGGCAAATGACTGGAGCAATTCTTGATTCAAGGATTTAAGAATTCAAGAACAAAAACTCAAGCAAAATGTAACGGAGCGCTGAGGCTGTATTATCCCAATATGCTATAGATGAAAATGATTTCATTTAATGGACATCCAAAGAGTAGGAACAAGCCCACGGCTTTTCATAGGTCAAACTCTGAGTTAAGGATAAGATTTTTGAAACTAAGCAAATTTCCCGTTAACTTAATGGCAACTCAATAACAGTTGTGACTGCCTAAGTATTTAATTGGACCTCCTAATCTAGATCTAGAAAATTCTTACTTCCAAGACTTTGGGAATGTTTTATTCACATGTCTTAACTTATATATTAAAATCCCACTATATCTAAAAAATATTACTGCTATAGAAATAATACCTCTGCTTTTGAGAATTTCTCAGGAATTGTGCGCAAATCCTTTGTTCTGATTCCAGTAAGACATGATTGGTATTGTCTCCTGCAAACTTTAATGCAGAGTATAAATTGTGCCATCACTATCACAGAGTGTTATAATTCACTGTTTCTGTAGCCAAGCTAGCAGCACTACCTGTGCTTCTAGACCACCTGTGTCCCAGTATTATGGTGCTGGTATGGAAAAGCCATTGGACACCTGAGATAATGTGGCCTCTGACTCATACAGAGATGGAAACACAGAATAAAAAAGCAAGAGTCCTTTATATTCCATTCAAATAGATTAAGTGTGCTTTCACTGAAGTCTCAGTGTAGAAACTAATCTGTCTTCATTTCCAAATGGCTTTTGTGAATTTTTATTTTGTCAGTATATTATTTGTAACTCAACAGGGCATTGCTAAGTCACAGTGCTCCTGCAGCAGCAGCTCCTTGATCACACCTTTTTACAAGAGGAAGGGGCAATCTGTGTTACTGTTACATCAAAGGAGCACAATAAGTCAGAAGACTTACACAGGTAAAAACTTTGAGAAGTGCTGGCTTT
>WBNO01032441.1:12003-30721 GCA_013400575.1 Peucedramus taeniatus | reverse complement strand
AATCAAAATTTTAAAATAATTATTTCAAAACTTCTAAAGTTTGAGTATAATTTCCTCTATCACTGTTTTTCTCATTTTGACAAATTAAATACATGACAAAATGTCACGTACTACCAAATTTAAAAAACAGACTTTTTTTCCAAGAAGAAACACTGAAAATCAAAGGGCAAAAAGGAAAAACTTCTTTTTCTTTCCTAGAAGAAAAACAAAACAAAAACAAACCAAAAAACCACCTGCAAAACAAGCAACCCACCTATTAAAATATAGATTGAGCCTGGACTGATATTCATTTGAGAATGTTTTTGATTTGTATTATCATTACGAGGTGAAAACAGTAGGGAATTTCTTTGCTCTAACTATTGGATAAATTGTAACAGATCTTTGAGTATGTATGTTTTAAAAGGCTCCTCTCTCAAAAACACTTTGTGTAATTTGCTTCAACATCTGTTGGCCTGCTGAGTTCTTTCTTTAATCACATTTCACTAGACCTGTAATTAAACCCTCTTAAAAAATGTATCACTTCAGGTGTCCTAATGAAGAATCTTGAGGAAGCTGGTAATAGTTTGCTAAGGGAGAGTAACAAAGCTCCTTCTCTTCTTACAACTATTTCTTGCAAGATTCATTCTCTTCAGCAGATGGAGGGCTGCAGTAAAAGACAGCAACTCAGGGCTGAAGAGGTCATAAAACTCTCAAGAGCAGGAAATTACATAGGCATATCTGCCAATGAGGTCTATATATGAAAAGTCATTAGGCATTCCCAATCTCTTCAGTTCCTGCTTCCCCAAATAAAAGAACAGTATTTTAGGAGTAGTAAACCCGAATCATCTTGTTTCAATTTAAGCTTATTCCTCTATTTTCTTTTATATGCTAAACATATAACTCATGCCAAACACAAAAAGTATCCACCTGCTACAGAGAAACCAATTAGATGTATAAGCAAGTAGGGGATTTTCCCCCTTGAAACTTGATCCTGCAGCCCATGGAGAGTTTTGAAGCAGTAAATACCTACTACAGTATTGATACCACATGATTTGGCTTTTGTTTCAACATGAGTGTTAGCCTCCAGGTTTAACAACCTTGGAAGGCCCCCCTTCATTATGCCACAGATATCAGACTCAGGGAGAAGAAGTCACCCACCCTCGAAGAGCTGTGTCACTCACTGGGTGACCAAACTCATCATCCTCCTGGCCTGGGGAGTTCTGTGAGCCTTCTTCCTCTTGGGACTCCAGGCTTCTCCATCAGGGATAGGAATAAACCTTAACAGGAAAATTACTACTGAAGCCACTAGGATTTTTGCCAGAGTAAGGAAAGCAAATTTAGACTAACGTCCGTAGATATAGCTGTGCACAATGATCAGCAACACGTGAAGTTGCTTGTATAAAGATTAGCAAAAATCAGTCAGAAGAACCCTGATGTCCATGGGTAGTCACTTTATTTGAATGCACTATGAGGTACTATGAGAAACTGTATGAGTTACTAATAGAAGTCAAAAGTGGAAAAGTAAAAGTAAACATTGAGAAAAGATAATTACTAGATTCTCTTTGCAATTTATTGAATTATGACTTTGATTAGTACTGAGTATTAAAAAGATTAAAAAATACTGAAAACAGTAATTAAGCTAGGATAAAAAAGGTTGTATTTCCTTAATACGTGACATTTCATCAATAAATAAAAGCAAAACTTGGAGTGGAATATGCTCTGAGAATGGTAAAAGGAATGGTATCTCTTTGAAGTAAATGCACCAAATATTCAGAGTGATATCCTTATCATAAAGACTGTGAAAATCAATTTAGGAATATGCAAATAAAGACTGAAAACAAATAAAATTTACTGTATAACTGATATTTAAATATGACAATATTTACACATATGCATGTATCGCTCAGTTGGTCAGAGCCTGGTGCTCATAATGCCAAGGCTGTGGATTCAACCCCCGTATGAGCTGTTCACTTAAGAGTTGGACTTGGTAATCCTTGTGGGCCCCTTGCAACTCAGAATATTCTGTGATTCTGTAATACAAGTACCTACAAACACCCTCTTATCATTTTTATAAGAGGTTACATACTGAATGTCAAAATAATAGGTTCACAAGTATTTTCAATATGCAAATTCAAGATATCCCACAGCTCCTTCTAAATATTTTTAATTTATTTTGCATCCGTCCTACACAGCTGGGACAGTTTACATTTCTTTTATAATTATTTAGCAGCAGAAGGGGACTGTAAGACCTGGCAACTTCTTGTACATAGAGCTCTGTGCTTCCCAGACCAGCAGCTTCCCCCCAATCAGTGAGAGCAGCAGAGCTGAGCTCTTCAGGAACCGATGAGAAATGTTCTTCAAGAAACACATATTCAAAAGTCTTGTTGAGTACAGCAGACTGCTGATCAGAAGCTATTGGTCCCAAGACTGACTATTATCTTTTATATTTTGATTTCAAAGACTAAATCGCTGAAATTCAATTTGCTCCCAAGTGAATTGTTTACTAAGCTGCAAAAACCTCCACACTACCTGGCATTATTTTGAAATTAAATAGAAAATAAATGCATGCAAAAATAAACTAAATGCAAAATATAACCTTGTATACCACACATCTAGAAGTGCTTAAGGGGATTTTGGGCACTTAGCTCCCACTGACGTCAGTGGTAAATGCCCAAGATTAAGCACTTAGGGAACTGTGCAGTAACAGTTGCAGAATGCATGGCATAACTGTAAGTTATATTCATCTTATTCATTAAAGTTTCATATTTTCAGTTTTGTGGAGAGCGTTCCAAATGTATTGTGGTTGTTTTAAAACCAGACGCTCCAAGCTAAATGGAGCAGACGTCTCATGGAAGTTATTAAGTAAAGGATTACAAAACTTTTAAGTTTTTTTTTCCTAGAAATCTGCTCTAAATATTAGTGCAATCGTATATCTTTCAGAAATGACACAATAATTAAGCTCAATGGCCTGATTAAATTTCTAAGACAGATAACTGTTCTTTAGGAAAAAACCCCAAATCATCCAACTGATGCATCTAATTTATAGAAGACCTTAAAAAATAAATCATACAGGTCATTAATTTTATATCACAAGAGGCCTTTATATTAGATTAAATGCTCAGATGCATTTATTACAAAAGAAAATTAACAGGTCACATTTGGCTGCCTTTTCTTGGTCATCATTTATTTGGAAACAGCTCTTCAGTGACTTGTCATATCTTTTTCAAGGTAAACTGAGGTGATGAAGGATTCTGTGATTCTGTTTCTAAACTATACCCTCTACAATTTTCCATCAAGGAAAGAATCTCAAAAGTTATGGTGCTGGATTCCACATCCTAAAGAATATGGGCCTCTTCTAATACCAGAGCTTAAATTTTGGAGTACTGTTGGTCGTAGGTCCCAAAACCAAGCTCAGTTACAATATTAAATCATTTTTGCTGCCTGTGACTAGGTTGTGTAATTTAGGGAAAGATCAGGTATGTTTTACATGTAGGCCAGAAGAAATATTAGGGAGTCAGATAATTTTTCTTTTCCCTTTGCACACTGAGGCAAAGGACCTCATGCTCTTATTGAACACCATCTGAAGGCAGCATTTGAAAAAAGGTCTTAGTAATGTAACTATCCCTGGGCTATGGCATTTCTCCAGTTTTCTTCTCCTCTAATGTTTGTAGGACCCTCATTATATCCTTCACAAAGATGTAAGAGATGCTGAATGTAAACCTAGACCCTTACAGGCCTCCAGTTCCCTGCCAAACCTTTGCTCCAGGACAGTGGGGGTCTCTGCCTGTTCCTTTGGCCTCATATAACTTCCATTTCTTGCTCACAGCATTGAAGGAAAAATTAAAAAGTAAAAACGGGAGAAAAAGGAGAATGGAACTGCAGAAAAGTGTTTAAAAATCTAAAATGGCAAGTAAACACAATCCATAACTAAATTAATAACTTCAGCCAGAGTGGAAGGCTTTTTTCTTTTTTTTTTCTTTTTTTCTTTTTTTTTTTTTTTTTTTTTTTGTTTTTTTTTTTTTTTTTTTTTTTTTTTTTTTTTTTTGGTGATATTATTTTCATGGATTTTTTCTTTTTCGTGCTGCTTTTGTTGTTGTAGTTGATTTGTTTGGGGTTTTTTCCTTTAAAGCATATGTTAGTATTCTCATGGAAGCAAAACATATTCCCTAATTTAAGAGACTGCAGCTCTACTCAGCAGTAAGCTTGAATGCCATCTTGCTGGTAGAGTAAAAAACCAGTCTTGGACTGCCAAATATTTAAATGGAAGTTCAAGAGCTGTTGGAGGATGGTGGAGTTCTGACAGAAATTGCAAAGATGCGATTTGATTCTGTTTTAGGGTGTAGTTCTTGTACATTCAATTTTAAGTTTGTAGTTCCATCACTACATGTAAAAGCATACAGTTTCTGCTTTGAAGGTTAAACATCAAAACACAAACTAAAACCGTGGGCTGTTTCTTCTTGTTTCTACACTAAATTTGCTGTGTGTGATCTTGACAAGTCTTTCAGTATTCAGGTGCTCCTTTGATAAAATGAAAAGAAATAATAACTGTTATTAGCTGTGGCAGTTTTATTGCTAAATTCATCAGTCTTTAAAAACAACTTTAATAAATGGTGATGATGGAACCTATGGAAAACATTACAAACAGTTACTTCAAAATTCAAATCCATTCATTCTAAATCCACAAATGGTAAGCAAAATACATTACAGCATAAATACCAAGAGAGATGGGAGGGAGAAAAAGCACATGACATGATTTTAAATCATGAAATGTACATGGAAGTTTCCAGTTTTGAGTATGTAGAATAGATTGCTATCAGATGCCAGCTGGCTGGATGAATATAAACAGCAGGAATAGGAACTTCCTACTAATACCTTCCTTGACAGGTGGGTATCAAAATCCCAAACTCAGTAAGAGCAGAGATGCCTCGTTACGATAAAAAGAGCAACTTGAGGGAGATGGGCACCTCTGATCAGAAACCTGTTTCAGGATTCCTGGGGATGTTGAAGACTGGAGCAATTTGCATCAGCAAACAAAGGTAAGTGATTTACCATGTCAGTTAACAAGTTAAGGGAATACAGCCCACAGCTGCAGAGGGCAAGGAGAAGTTAGGACAGCAGAACATGTTTTAAATTCAGCATCCCATGTTTAATGAAGCATTATTTTGGGTTATAACTTAGTGCTTTCTGCTGGGATTTACTGCCTCAAGGATGGTCAGAGGCTACTCTGCCAAGCTACAAACTAAGCCACTATTACCACAGTACAGATGGAAAGATACAGGAAATTACCATAGGACCAAGCAAACTTAGCCTGTAGTTTTATTTAACCCTGTTATTCGATTTTTTTCCTCATTTCCCCTCAGAAAACATGTTTACAGAACATGGAAACAACTGGATCTTTGAAGAAATGCCACAGACCAGAAGGGTCCCACTTCGCTTTCCTGGCCTTTGCTCCCCCCATCCTGTGATGCCTGGCTGAAACAGGTGTTCTGTGATGAAAAAGGAAGCTCCTGAATGCCTAGAAGCATAGCCCAGCAGACCCAGACAAAAAGTCTTTTCATTCCTCATGTATTTTTTTACAAGGCAGCCATTGATAATAGCAGTCACCTGGCAGGGAGATAAAAGTTGGGAAGCTTTCCTTCCCAATTTACCTGTTCTATATAATTTAGAAGTTTCTAACATTACTTTAACTGTGCAACAGACACTTCCTTCTTCTTTTTTGTGATTTTCAGGAGAACAGAATCAGAGAAGGTACCTTTTTTCCCCTTATTTTATTTTTTTAATAATTACTTTTTAATACTGAAAAAGAAACCAAATTAGAATAGCAAATGCAGCGTTTTCCCCTAAACGGACACAGCTTCTCTATAGAGCTCTACAGAGCTTCTGAATATATCTTTTCCTATCTTCACTCTCTGGCTCCCTACAGATTTAAATTACAGAAGCAGAATATTTGTCCTCAAAGTAACCTATTTTTTTAATTCACATGGATGTTTTGATCTCTCTCCCTAGACTTCCAGGCTGAATAGCCCCACAGAATTAATACAGCTGCTAAAATGTATAGAGAGAACTGAATCAGGTCTTTCATTCCTGCCCAGAAATTATTCTTATAGCTCTCACGGTTGACTCATGGACTCCTCTGCTTGCTCCTCCTTTTCCCATTCCAAGAATTTCAAGTACTCTAAAACCAAATGCACTTCCTTTACCCTTACAAATAAGCAAATTAAATTATCATGTATTATAAATAAATAATAAAAACATCAGCAAAGAAACAGGCATCCAGAACCTTTCAGCCTCCAAATCCCAAACACCATCAAAGTGTACAATGAACAACTTTGAGGTATGGAGTAGGTTCTCAGCACTGAGGTAAAAATCCCCCCCATCCATTCATTCTCTTCCTGGGAGCACACAAGCCATGCTTGCTGCCTGTGGGAAAGTGGCATCAAGCTGTCCTGTGACCAAAATCCCACACTGCAATACATCACATGCACTGAGCACTGCTGAGCACACTACAGAATTAGAGACAAGGCTTTGTGGGCTGAATTGGCTCAAGCTGCTCTTTTAGGAGTAAACTGTGGCTGTGTTGAAGCATGTGAGGGTAGAATATAACCTCTTTCTTTTTCTCTAAATTAAATTCTATATATAAAAGGTCCTATAAACACTTTAGCAACACCTACCAGCATGTTCTAGCACAAGTCATTTTGGTGAAGGCTTTACATGTGCACTTCTCTTCAAGCGCACGCTTCAGTCACATTTTCAAGTGCTGTGCCAAACTGAGGCTTGCAAGGGTAGCAACTATTTTTCTTTTTATACTGAATTTAAATATTTCAATCTTTTTTCTCTTTTCCTTCTCCTACTTTATGGCAAACCTCAAAATGGATACGAATTCTACTTAGAAATTAAAAATTTCCTTTGATATCCAAACAATAGATTATTGGAAAGAGAGAGACAACTGGCTGGCTCTACAACTAGAGCTGCTGGCTCTAGCATCAGTCTCAGACTCTCAGGTAGAGAGATGAAGTTAAAACTACAGTGGATTTATTATGATCAATATTTGGTAATATTTTCTGCTGTCATAATTATGACAGCAGAAAATATTACCAAACACTGGACAATCTCTCTGGCCACAGAGCTTTTAAGCTTCACTAGGAATGCTGGCTTGGTATGCACCCCCACTAGGCTGTGCCATAAAACAGCAGAATAGGGATAAAATGAAATTCAAATACAGGCATGGGAGGGTCAAAGTTAAAGCTGAAAGAACTAATTTTATTTTACAACCTGCTCTAACTAGAGCAAACTTCTGAAGATAAAGCTGCATATAACTTTCTATTCTGAAGACTTCACCTTCAGTTTATTATCTATACATGCCTAGGGATAAAAATGTGATTCATTAACATCTCTGGGTCATCCATTGAAGCTAACGGCAATGTTTTTGTGTAAAAAGCAGAACAATAAACCATAAATTTGTATTCAAGAAGCAGCATGCAATAAGTGTTTACACTTAAATTTGATGTGAGCCATGTGTGCTTATTGCTTCTCAAGCTCAGGCCACATTTCAGTCCCTTGGAGAGAGATCATAAAATCTAAGTGAATATTTAGTTCATGCATCTCCTAAATGGGTCTTCCACATCACATTAGAAAAAAAAATTCCAGTGCCCAGCTCTTAAAGAACAACGCAACATGCATTAGAAGAGATTACTCAATGCTGTTATCTACCACAACTACACAGGGAGGTCAGTCTTTTCTGCCTGCTGAAAGATCCTTTTCTCAAACCATTTCAGGATCTGCAACAAGGCTGCAAAAATTATTGTCTCTGCTGCAAATGTACTGGGACTTCTGGGTCAGCTATATTCCAAAGTCCAAGATCAGATGAAAATCTTAAACAACTACATGTTTTTCAGTCCACTCATCTGTAGGACACCATTTGTACAGAATGATACTGTTAAGCAAGTATTTAAGCACAGCTCTAAATAAGGGAAGTTTTCCATAACTGAAGCTTACATATGCAACTCCAAATGCTCCAAAGTGTGCAGTCTGTTTGAGGTTTGGTTTGTTATTTTTTGGTGGGTTGCTCCTCCTCCTCCTTCCTCCCCTCATTCCTGCTGTCCTCCCCCCTACCCCTCCTCTCCTTTTTGTTTTTATTGTTCTTGTTACTTTCTTCTCTTGTTTTGCTGGGTTCCCCCCCCTCCTCCAACTGATGGCTCTATTACCTAAACAATAATGTACATTTCTTTTCAAATTAGGTGGGAGGAGGGAAATACATATACCTTGCAAGATAAGAATAACAGCTTTTTAAAATACAGCTTTTTAAACTTATCACTATTTTTGCAGAACAAACAAAACCCACCATCAGTGATAAAACAGCACGTGCTGAAAAGCACCAGTCTGCTGATCTATCAGTTCTGCTTTCAGCAAGATACTTACTCTACAGGAAACTGCAGCATGATTTATAACATCAGAGGCACCGTATTATACATGGATGGTGTATATATACATTTGTTATAGACCATTTGTCAATATTTTTCCTTAAAAGGTCATGAAGATACAGTCCCAGTAAAGGCTGCTATCATATTTATCAAGCAAAATAATAATCTACATCTTGCAATTATTGTTTTCTTAGGATGATAAACTTTTAGAGCAATCACAGTATTCTGGTCAGCAGGGTTTTAAACTGAGTGCTTTGGAATTCTTTCTTCTGACTAGCAATTTCTGAATCTGGATTGTTATTTTTAAATTTTAATTACAAGAAAAATAATTTTATAGTTTGTGGAATATCATTGGTCTCTTCTCTCCAAGAACTCAATGATAAAACCAAAAATATTTGGACACAGTCTTTTCAAGTTGTCAAAGTGCCAACAGGCAGAAATCTGACCCCGTATTTCTCTATTTGTCTATCCTTCAGACATGCTTGTGTTTAGGAAAAGAACTTATCACACAAGACTATAAAATGCAGCAGTTTGGGATATGTTATATAAAGAGAGAGAGAAAAAGAGAGAGAGAGAGAAAAATCCCTCTCCTGATGCACACCTGAGTGAAGAGGGAGTATCAGAAATGGCAAAATCTACAACAGTCCAAGAGTAAGCCTTGTGGTCTCTGCACTAATCAGAGCCTTCAGTCAACTCTAATCTGGATTTTTTTTTCCAGACAGGTTACTTGGTGAGAGGTCTGATTGGGATTTAAAATCTGAGATTAGGGAATTGAAGGATAGGAATGCAGAGAGAAACTACACCCCTGAATTTGAAGAAATGAGGGGAAACTCAAAAGATCTGCTATTGCAGAAAAATTCAACTCATACTTTGATGTACAAACGAGGAATCTTTAATTCTGGCAAAGTTGTCACTTTTCAAAACCACCTTCTTATTCGTAAAACTAGGATATTACCTGACTTCTACAAAACTAGGATATTACCTGACTTCTACAAGGTCTTCCAAGAATAAGAAAACTATGAATATAAAGCACATATCCATGATTCTAGGAACAATCAAGCAAGCTGTAAGACAACTGTGGTCTGAAAACAGCAGTGGAGAAGTAGAGCATACAAATTGCTTGCTGACAAGTGATGGGAATCAAAAGTCTGGGGTTCAACATGAGAGCACCTAAACAAAATTAAGAACACAATCTGGATCCAAGCTTGCAGTACAACACAATATCACAATATGAAATGGCAGAACTGCCAATCCTCAGGTACCTCAGCTGAGGTGGAGGACAATTCCTCCTCCTTTTGAACACTACACTGCTTTCCAGGTGTATGGGGTAAGCTCAAAAGACAGTGGTAGTGTCTTTCCTCCATTCAAATTGACAAGTTTTCTCTAAGAAAAGTAGTTTTTATTAACAAGTCATTAATGCTGTTCTAGAAAATGGCTCTGAATTGAATCGAAACCAGCGTTACCAACTCTGCAATCATTGTCCATAAAACTGCACATGAAACAAAATGGGCTGAAAAAGCCAAGTATATTAAGTTAAAAAAAAAAAAGGAAAAAACAAGCAAAATAAAATAAAATAAATTTTTAAAAAAGTCAAACCAGATAAAGACCAACAAGCCTTCAAACAAAGCATGCTAGATTATTTTTTTTTTGCTACTCTAGTAACTCAAACTCCATGCCCCCGTTACATTCTGTGGCACATTATACTTGGGACTGCTGCAATTTCACCACATGCCCAAAGGTTGTTAAAGTGAAGCACATTACTGATGGCCTGTGGTGCATGGGAGCACGTGGAACAGACTTTCATGACACAACTGCTTCTCATCTCAAGGGAATACCTAAGTATTCTGACCTAAGTAACCTCTTCTTAGCTATACTGTCCTAGGTAAGAAATTGTTAGGACAACTTACAGCTGTTATTATATCATTTGTGCATTGAAAAGATAGAAATGTCTCCAACAGCTTACAGGAAAAGTTTGGGAGGATAAATTCATTAACATTAGCAAAACTGAGAGCAATTATGTTATTGCTTAGTGTGATGTTTAACAGGGGAAAGAACCCTTTGGTTTACTGTGGCTGAATGTAAACATGAAAAGCTGTGTGCTTCTACAGTCTACAACTGTACATTTCAATATTAAGTCTTGCAGAATTTGCATAATAAACTAAAAAGCATTGCATTACACATTCGTAGTTCATAACTTTTTTTAAAAGAACATGAATAACAGACGTAATAAAAAGTAAATGGAAACCAGAACTGATGACAATCTATAATGGTGATTCATGTTAACCACTTTATTTGAGACTACAATTTAAATCAGTGTATATATAAGTTTAAATGGGAATCAATAATAAATTGTATTGATATTGAGGTCAGGTTTCTGCAATACACCAAATGCTAAACTTCTAGTCCATAAATACCTTCACTGCAAATAAAACATAAATCTATTATCTTTACAGCAGCTACAATCTGAAAAATGTGCTCTCTTTTAATTTTGTTGCCTCATGTATATCTTATTAACCAAGAAGCAACCTGAATGAGAAATACACTCTAAAGGTAAAAAAAACCAAAACCCCAAAAGCCTAGCTGGATGATCAAGACAACTGTCCTCTTCAGCCATTCTTATCTTTCCTGTCATCAAATAAAAGTAAGCTTTTTTACAATATAAAATGGCCTGCTCTTACAGGGCTTACACAGCCAAATTCTCAATAGCAACAAGTCTGAAATAGAGATGACTAGAACGTTAATTTCCCAGCCTCATCAAAATGTTGATCTTATTCAGATTAAAAGTGAATAGTCAATGCTTGCTGTAGGAAATTGAATTTAAAAAAATGTAAATACAGAAACACATAAACTTCAAATCAAAGTGCATTTTATTTGAGTTTATATCTAATACAAAAAATTCTAAGTTAAAGGTCCAAATGCAAAATTTGAAATGAGATATTTTATCATCATCAAAGCAAGAATCTCATAACTACTTTTCTGTCACTTGCCAGTGAAATACTTGATAAGAGCACATCAACTTTGACATAGTTTTCCAATTTCAAGTAGTTTTTTCTTTGAGCATTTTTTGACTAAACCTACATAACACCTGGCAGTATTGAACAGAACTCGGCTATTCTACTTTTCCAGAGTTTTTATATTGTTCTAAGAGGATTTATAATGCTCACAGGTTTTAAAATACTACATTCATCCTCCTTATAATTTTATTTTCACCTCCACTACCTCTTCTGAAATGTAGTCTTTTCTATTTCTCTCTCTCTTTTTTAAATCCCTCCTGACTAACAAGAGCAGGTCTGTTCCATTTGACCTAGAGCATGGCCACATCAGCTGCTGAAACAGTGCAAGTGAGGAGGAAGCAATCTCTGAAACAAGCAGGAAGGGCAAGGAGGAGATGCAGGATGGGGCAAAAGAGGATGGACCCAGGAACTCCGAAACGTGTTCTGCCACTAAGAAGTTCCTTACAGAGGGCCTTGGGTTTCTATCCCAGGGGGCTGAGGTTGAATTGCAAATGCACACTTGCAAATTCAAATGGAGAGTCCTTTTAACCCACACAGGAAAGCAGAAATATGCAGCTGGAGAATATCATGGAACAACTACCAGAAAAAAGACTCATGCCGGCTCCCAGCTCTCTATGGAGGCCAAGATCCCATTTTCCAATGGATTCTTAGTTCAGCTGCTGACTCATAAAAGAAGAATCTTCATAGTGATGAACAAACTTTAACACTTCACCCTTCAGGAAACACTGAATTTACAATGGATGATACTTGCCTTTTACAATCAGCCTAGCAGCAACTCCTGTGAGAAGAAAAGATGCAATTATTCAGCAGAGACATAGTTTGTAAATTACAACTATAGGGAAAAAAAAGGGTAATGTACGAGTAGAAGAAAAAATTAAATACAACTCTAAGTGCTTATTACTAGGTAACCACTGCATCCTATTCTGCTACTAAATGAAGCTAAAACTTCCCAGAGAATGTGCCCTATGACAGCAGTTAAGGAAAGCTGCAGTAAATACTATAAATGTCATTGCATCCCAAAACATAAGCAGCCCTTTGACACAGTTCAATTACATCTGTAAAGCAAAGGAATGGAGATCCTAGCATCAACTCTGACACAACATATATTTGAAACACTGCCAGAGAAAGGTTAAATTGAAAGGTTTATATATTCCCTTTGTGGAACTCTTCCTATTCATGTCAAGGATTGTTCACTGAACAAAACGGCATGAGATAAGTGATTCTGCCTTAAGACCAAAAAAGTCACTATGAGAATATGTTTAAAAAAAGGTATCTGCTTATAATGGAACCTAGACAGTGTTCATATTAAAAGGTAAAAGTTCTAAACAAGTAAGAACAAAATCTGATTCAAAAAGCTTTATTTCATGACATAAGAACACTAACTACAGCAGAATTTTAAATGTCCTTAACTCATCTACAGCCACAGAAAGTGTATGTTGAAATCACATTAAAGCCACATATATCATTAGAAATGAGAGACAGAGGCCTCAAGCTAAGGGAGCACTGGAATTCATGCTTGTATTTTATCAGGCTGCAGAGTTCAAGGCAAGCCTCTGCGTACTTAAAGCTATCCACACAGAATGATTCCAGATAGCTGGGTGACACCTACAAAGGTCACACTGTCCAGCCATTTGCTCCAAGGCAGGAACAGCTGCCTTTTTTGACAGAATGACATTATGGACATATGTTTATCTAACCTGTTTCAGTGATGAAGAATACTCATAGATAATCTGTTCCTCTAGCCTTATCATATAGGAGTCTGTCTTACTGCAATTTCAGTCATTAGTTGATGCTGACACAGGTTCCTCCTCTGTGGAAGCCTTTCACAAACCTTAAGATTGTTACAATGTCATCTCTTAGTTTTATTCTCTATAGCAGTGTTCTTTCATTTTTTCTTCACATGACAGTCCTCAATTAGTCCACATATTTCTTAGAGTGCAGTGCTTGAAACTGAAGAAAATACACCTCTTGGGATCTTGCCACGGTTGAGTAGAGCACTGGTGTCATTCTCGTGATGTCTTGTACCTACCTTCATATCAATCCTTACATCTCTCTTGATGGATCACCCCATCAAAAAATGCTACTTTTGAAACTGTGTGTTCAACACAAGCACCATGCCTGGCCCTGGATCTGGCCTCAGAACCTGCTCCATTTGCCAGTTTCAGAAGACTGGGTCAAATCTAACCCAGAAACAACTCCAAAACACTGCCCTTTGGTTGAGGGACATGAGCAGGTTACACAAGCTCTTTCAAACCCAAACACTAAGCATAACTGATTGCTCAATGCTGACTGCAAGGAGTGCTAACTGAAGTTCAGTTTATTGGTTGGATGAAAAAAAAGAAAAGAGGAGAAAGCGGAGGAAGTGTTCCATGATGAGACACAGCACCCAGCACTCACAGACGTTACTTCAGGGCAATGTTTTATCCTCATTTGTGAGAAGCCACAACCAAAAACAATCCTCATGTGTACTTAGCATGGTCTCTCTGCATATTTCTCCATAGAAAGCAAACTCATAGGTTCTTCTTGTTCCTGCTGTGATTATGCAATTCTCCAGTTTAGTAAATACAGCATCTGCCAATTGCACCACATTAACACTCCCAGCTCAGCCCTCATCAAACCTAAAAGTTGGATATAATTCCACACTGCTGGCAAGCTTGCAGCATTTCCTTGTACTGGATTGTAAATGCTCCCATCAAATTACCTTTGTTCCCTCTGTAGAGAGTCCTGAGAGTCCCCAGGAGAGATTACCTTAACCAAGGCCGCCTTAAATTCCACTGGTATTCATTTTTCTTAGGAAGCATGAACCACTGGGAATGCAAAATACCAGTGACCCCAGCTGTGTTCTCAGACTAACAGACTGCATGCAGCCTTGGTAAGTTTTGAAGCTGGGGATGCTACAGAAATTTCTTTTTTCCAGGCTTTTAGGGTTACAAGCAGCAGAACTGTGCAGTAATTCACACAGTCCAATGAAACCACGGTAACTTTTATAAAAAGCAGGGTCAAATGATGCTTTTATTTTTATTTATTTTAATATCAATCTTTTATCTCTTTTGTGGAAAAAAAAACAGTAGGATTCAACAGAGCATGTGATAACTGTATCTGGCACACTTCAAAGCAAAGCAACTTTCCAGGCACTGCATAGCAGTCCTGCAGGAAACACAAGTTTCAGGTCGAAAGCTCCATCTCCTGAGGTCTGTGCAGGTATCTCCTGAGGACCTGCAGCACTGCTTCACCAAAATTTGCCAAAAAGTCCTTAATGAAAAATACTAAGGTCTGTGACTATTCTCCTCAGGGAGTCTCTCATCACCTGACATTATGCATTTCTTCATCTACCTCCTTCATGGTCTCAGGAGTCTCTTCCTTGAAAGGAAACAGCCTTCCTAAACTGCATTTTTTAGAGGAATCTGGTATTCAGTAAGGCAGTAAATGTCACAAGATTTTGCTCTGAATGGCCTGTATGTATTGCTAATAAATTTTTCACCAGACAAAAAACTCTTTCAAATTATATTCATCAACTACATTAGTTTACATTGTAGAGAGATAACTCCCCTGTTGTTTATCATCAGCTCTGAGTTACATGTCAGACAAAACCTAACATCTGAGTCAAGTATTTGCTGGAGTTTTGGTGCCTGATGAGGATATAAACTCTGAACACGAATATTCAGAGCCAAACAAAAACACTTTTTCCCAAGGGATTTTTAAACTTTCAATGAACTACGGGTATTGATCTTGCTGTGGAAATGAGTTTCTGTAAAACTGAATTTAAGATCTAAGTGAACCTCACTATAGTCTTAATTTACCCACTATTTACTAGCAGTATTTCAAACCACTCTTTCAAAGGAAATGACAAAGACAAAAAGCACAAAAAAAGCGGAAGAAGCAGTATGGAAGCTGAAAAAAAGAGATGACTACTTTAGAGAGGAATCTTAGTAAAATATATATGATATACAGATAGGATTTGCTCTCAAATTTCACTAGGATTCTCTAACCCAATAGTTCTTGTTTACATATCAAGTACAGAAAAAAAAAATACTTAAAGGCAAACAGATAAAATACACCTGATATACATGTCGTCTAATTTTGTATTTCTTTTGGTACTTATAAGATAAAAGCCACAGCTCCTAAAGTACAATGATGAAAGTTTGATCTGTTATGGATTTTTTTTAACAGTAAAATTCAGGCAATATCAAATTGTTACAATTTCAGCAGTAGATAAATGCTAGATAAACTCTCCTTAATAGCAGTTTATCCTATAAAAATAATTTTTCCCCCCCTCTGAATGCTGATGTCTGGGGACAGCAGAAGTCCAATGAATATAAATTATATCAGGATTCTGAAGCATACTTTGACATATTGTAATAAAAATTACAATAACAGCCTCCTAATTCTGACTGATGACATTTACAAAAGAACATAACACTTTCAAGACTTTGTGGCAGCACTTCAACAGTGAGCCCTCACTTACACAACTGGAAGCCTTAATTGTTTTGTGAGCTTTCAAGAGACCGTCTGTTTCACTTCACTTAATTCATGTCATATTCAGTTTCGCTACTGTAAAACACATACACAGAAACCTCGTGTTTAAGAACCTCCCTCCTGGATTTCTGTCACCAAAAAAGGGAAGTTCTGTGCGCGGGCGCAGGGGCGGATGGATGGATGGGTGGATGGGTGGATGGGTGGATGGATGGATGGGTGGATGGGTGGATGGGTGGATGGGTGGATGGGTGGGTGGATGGATGGATGGATGGATGGATGGATGGATGGGTGGATGGGTGATGGACGGACGGACGGACGGACGCTGCAGGGAGCCGGGCCGTGCGCGGCCGCCGCTGCGCCCTCTGGCGGGGACAGCCCCGCTCGGCCAGCGCAGCCTCGCAGCCTCGTCTGGGTTCAGGAACCCCCAGGGGCACCCAGGTAAGTTCCGGCATGCCTAGAAAATTATTTCACTTGAATTGGTCCGACTTGATTTTCTGCGGTAAGATAATTCTAACGAGCTGGCAAAAAACGCCTTTGCATTTTTTCCCACGTCTGTTGAAATCAGAGCTATCCCGTTGGCAGAGACCTCAGAAATCCTCCCTGGCTCCAGCTCTGCCAGGGTTTACTATACGTTTCCATTTCTTGATGCTGTTATTCCATTCATTTTCAATAAGGGGTTTTGTTATGAGTATTTGACAAAAAGGTAAAAAAAGCATCTCCTTAAGAATTTGCAGCTACCTCAAATATTTAAAAGGTTTTATCTGAACTGATCCAAATGGGTACAGTAGGTGCTAAATAAAGCAAAACTTTGAAACATCACTTTTTTTCATTTTGACTCACAAAACCTGAAGCTCAATTTCTGGCTTTCCATATTTTTTCTCTTCTCAGTGATTAGACACAGTCTATCATTGCCTCTTCCTCGCCCACCCCCCCAATAGCTACAGTATTACGAACAAACAAACAAACAAAAAAGGAACTAAAACTCAGATTTTGAAAATAACAATTAGTACTGTAATAATATAGATTTTTAAAAATCAAGAACTATGGAAAAGATGCCAAAGTTACAAACACCTAGATTTCAAAACTGACTTCAGATTGCCCATCTTGCTACTTGAAGAAAACAACTACTTGCTGTATTTACTTCAGAATGTATTAAATATCAAAATAATATTTGCCTGATTACAAACTCCTTCCTACTTCATATCACATTCAGGAAGACACAAGACATTAATAAATGATTTATGAATACGCAATCCAGTGGTAAGCCCTCTATTTAGCACCTCCTGGTACAGACATTGATGACTACTACAACCCAATAGCATAAATCAGTGATGTGTGGTGTTTATTTGCCTACTGATAAATTATGCTTCATTTAGTCAGCACTAATATTTTATTGGCTGGATACATTGGCTGGAAGATAATAAACTTTGTGAGTTCAGTCCACTACCACACAAGATTGCAATTCTCTTTTTTCTAATATCACCACTACACTTTTTTTCCCCCCTTACAACTAACATTAACAAACACCAACATTTGTTGCCTGCAGCCCTGAGTAGCAACATGAGGTTTGCAGCAGTACATGAAAACTCCTCCTGGCTTTTCCCTTTGGCCCCAAGTGACATGTGAGCCCCAGCAACCTGCTGAGCTGCCCGTCATTCAGCAATTCCAAAACTCAGTGGTAGGCCCCTGCCCGGGAAAGCCCTGCTCTGTCTAGCACATAATCTCACTGGACATTAATAAAAACTACTCAGTCTCTTGTCTGAGTCAGTTACACAGTGACCACAAAACTTTTCACACTTGTATCAAACCTTCAAGAAAAGGAAGAAGGGGCAGTTCTGCTGCACCAGGGAAGCCAGTAGGCATGTTCCATCTATTAATAATCTAGCTGGTATTTCAAACACACAGGCACAGCTTTTGAAAATACCTGTAAGCCAGAATCTGCTGCAGAAGGGTCCCCTGACACAGGAACCCCACGACCTTTCTCACTATCCGCAAATGTGCCAAGATTTCCCTTGGCAGCTTTCCCCTCCGCAGCATAGGAGTGCAGGATACACAGGGCTTTAGCGATCAAAAGGGACCCCCATGCTGCAGGAAACAGTGGCCCAAGAGAAAGCACTACAGGTGCTGCGTCTCACGCATTAACAGGTGTCTCCGAGAAGGACAGACAAGAGGACCCCGACGCTTCACAAGCAAAGTTAGTCAACAGAGCCTCTCGCTCCTAACGAACAGGTCCCACAGCGCCTGGGGCTTCCTCCTTTATCTTTCTCCTTCTTTCAACGCCCAGTTTCCAGGGAAGGCTGCAAGCTACTGACTTCCGCGGGGGAGGAGAGTGCCCGCTAGCTCTCCCAAGCAGGATCTGCAGGGAAACTTTGCCATCCCTCCACGGCTCGCCGCCGGGAGAGCTGGGGGCCCCCGGCGCGGGAGGGCGGGCGGGGGAGGCTGAGGGGGCGCCTGTCCCCGGAGCTCCGTCCCTCCCTTCCCGTTCTCGAAGTGAGCCCCTCACGCCTCGTACACGGCTGGGGAGGAGGCTCCGGGGAACCCGCGGAGGGGCTGGGGAGGGGAACAGCACCGGCTGCCAGTGATCGCGGGGCAGATTCATTAAAGGAGGAAAGTCCGGAATTCTCATTAAAATAAGAAACGAAGTCACACAGAGCTCTTTCCGGAGAAGTCAGGGTAGGGAAGGATGGGAAGCCGGGACCCCGGGCCTCTCTCGGGAGGAGGGGGAGCCAGCCCCGAACGGCGTTTGCCCTCTCCGGGTACACGGCCCGTGGAGCGGCAGGCAGAGCCCACACGGCGGGGGCTGCGGAGCCCACCCGGCCCCCGACCCCG
>WBNO01032441.1:0-10919 GCA_013400575.1 Peucedramus taeniatus | reverse complement strand
CCCCGGGCCCGGCCGGAGCCCCGCTGCTCCGCGGGACGGGGCGAGCCCGGCCCAGCGCCGCCTGCTTGTTCAAAAGTTGCTGTGTAAACGTGCGTCAGTTTCGCGGATGACAACTGCAATAACGCCCAAACCCCCTAAACCCGTTCTGCGCTCCCCCTCTCCCCCAGAATTTCGCTGTGTTTTCGGGTAAAGCAGCCTCCCTTCACACACACCCATACCCCTCCCCCTTCCCCCCTTTTATTTTCTATTTCTTTTTGCAAACCAAAGAGTTGTTTATGTACACTCATCACTTCAAAAGTGCAATGACTGGGAGGGTTCTCCCCTTCCAAAAAATTATCTTCATGCTTGATTAAACGCACCGTGAATAATCCCATCCCCTACATTAATCTGTGAACGACGGCACGGAGACAGAAGCGAGCAGAGGGCACATCAATCAAAGCCAGACAAGCGAAAGGGGCACCGGGGACCGGGCGGCGGCTTTTTACCAGTTCAGCAAACTGTGGAGCTGGTAATCAGCTGAGCAACATGTAGAGAACCGTGGATGCACCAGCCTCTCAGCACTTGCTACCAAATAATTAAATTAATTAGGGCGACAATTAATCAAATAAATAGGTCTACGGAATGTCAAACATAGCAGATAACTAATACTTAATCACAAAAGAACAACCAGTAACAAGACCGTGTTTTTCTTTAATTTGCTGCTGCTCCTGAGATTAGGAATTCATCAGGTCCATTGTAAGTGTCTTGCACTTGAATCATTGATGTGTTTATGTGTAAATCAAAGCATAACACCCATGGGTTTAAGAAGTATATTTGAAGTATAAGGAGAAATTTTCTAAATGTTTTCAATGTATATTGAAATATGATACTGAAGGGTATTATCAATAAGGTTTATATTTGAGTTTGTAGTGGGCCTTTCTAGTTTCAAGTTTCTTGGACATACCCTTAAACAAAACAAAGCAAAAAGCAGTCCAAGTATTGCCAAAAAATAACTGCAAAAAATATATTCTATATTATCTGTATAAGAAAAAATAATACTGGAGATTTATGCATCGGGAATGAAATCCTGGCCTTGCTGAAATCTGTGGAGATTCAGGGAATGTTACTATCTTATCTTCCAGGTTATCTGGATTATGCCACAGACTTTTGTGCAGATTTGGTCAATTTAGCATTAAAGCTTTTGCTGCTTCTTAAACAAACTGTAAAACAGAGGTTTCTTCATGCTATTGGAATACATTTTCCTTGACAGTTAGTCAGGTTGCACAGTTTACCCAAAGTATTGCTGAAGTTGCTGAGAGGATTGTTGAGCTTTTGGCCTTTACTGGAAGGGGTAGGGAGATAGTCTTAAAGAAGGGCTGAGCAGTCTTTCGGCTGTTTTTCAGCAAAACTATTAGCTGAGAATAAGAACAATAACATCTGTAAAACCTTTATAATCTGTTTTCATCTTCTTTTATTCTTTTTAAAAATAATAGTAAAGATGAGATTATTGTAAAGTTATAATAAGTCTTAAAATACAAAAGATTTGAATGATTTGAGAAAAAAGTTTACATGTTGCTAAAATAAGTAAAAATTTGTCAAGGCCCTTATGTATAGTATAGAGAAGCCTAAATGAGGACAAATAAATTTTTTTTCATTTGTTCTTTCCTTCTAAGTCCTATGGTTTCAGATTTAAATTCTTCATAGATATACTACAAAAACTGCATGCTGAAGAAAGGGAAGGATTAGCAAGAGACAGCTGAAGCATGCAGTTGCAGATAAAAGTCCCACAGGTCCTAATTTTCTGTGTTCTGTGTAGTTGTGGGACATTTTTTGCTGTGTGCCTACTGCAAGGTTAGCACAGTCACAGCATTCAATACATCTTGTTCTCCACAGGAAAAAAAAGAAAATGTGTCCTCCGAAGAAGTCTGTATGCATTGTGCTTCTTGTACTACAAAACATAATTAGAACATAGCTTATCTTGGTATAATTGTGTGTAAAAGTTCTGGCAAGACTTTTTATTGCACTGAGAAAAAGCCTGAGATGAAAGTTAATAATCAATCTTACAGTGATTAATGACAACATGGAAAGGCATTCATAACACAGAAGTTTATGCATTTGTTGTTATTTATAAAGCATAAGTAAAACTGAAAAAACAATTTCTTGAAGGCTATGTGGAGTGATGAGCTTTTTTTACCTGGAACACAGTGCCTGTGATAAGTGCTTTTACCATCACCATCGTTGCACATTATCCACCTCTCTTAGGTATATATCTTGCAGTGGCAAAACAGCAGTGGTTCCATAGAAATCAATAAGAACACTTCCACTTTCACCAGTCAAGAATATGGCATTATAATTTCTCTTCCCATGTAATCTATCCCTGTTTATAACATCAATCACTCAGGAAAAAAGGGTGGGAACATTATTTCTGTTCATCATGTTCTACTGTCATACTGTTTGCAAGTGCCTGCTCTCACATATTCATTTAAGAATTTTCTTTTTCTTTTTTTTTTTTTTTTATCAACATAGTCTTTTCTACACTATTTCTGGCTTTATTGCATTACTGATTCTGAAAAACAGAGTTTTTAACATTTCTTTGTCTGTTTTAACATGTTCCTAGCTATTCTGCTTTGATAGATATAAGAGAGATACTTCTCAACTGCACTCCAGTGCTGGCCTGGATCAATAACTGCTTTTGCATTTGAGGAGTCAGGGGAGGATGTCTCTGCTTAATTTGGGAAAAAAAGAAAGTAGTAGAAATAGTTGCAGCATTCCTGAGAGAGAGGAGAATATATCTGTATTCTCTTCCAAGGAGAAAAAACAGTTTTCCTGTTTGGTGAACTTGCACTTGCTGTTATTCTGCAAAGGATTGTGTCTGCAAATTAATAGACAGACTACAACCAGTAGTATTTTCTGCTGTAACTGAGTGGTGTCTATCAAATAACCTACTTTCCCAACTGCAAAGAGAAAAATATCTAGGTAATTAATTTTGGAACCATAAATAATACTTGATCTGCCAGGAGTAGATCCCTGTCCCCCACAGGGACAAAATGGATTATGGGACCCTTATGGAGCAGGTAGTCCACAGCTTGATGTTATGAATATCACATAATATTGAAGCTGCCCATGGCCTTTAATCCCTGGGGGTGAATTTGCCACTGAGATTCACCTCCCTCCCTTTGGAGCTCTGCACTGCTTAGGGCTCAAGAAGGTGATTTGTGTAGCTATTGGGGATTTGGCTGAGGCATTAGGCTTAGTGTTGTCAAAAGGAGGTGTTAGAGCTGTGAACTTCCAGCGCTGCTCAGCTGGCAGCCGCCTTTGATTTTGCCAGTTCAAAGGAGGAGCACAGCATTTTAGTTGAATCACTAAAGGGCACTGCAAAACTCAGATGTTAAGCATGAGGCAGAGAGGCAGCTTCCTTGTTAAGCAGGGAAATACAGCAACTTTCCAGAGAAGCTGCACTGCACTTTTAAACAAGCCTTTGCTTCTTTCCCTTTTACTCTGCCTGGGAAAGAGCCTTGAGTCTCACTACTCAGGATAATTTTCTGGGAAAAGCACTGAGGTTCCCTTTCTAGTTAAGTCACATCCAGTAGGCTTCTGCTAGATTCCCTGTAACTCTCTGCAAGGTGCTATATGCAAAAACATGAGTTTGCAAAATTGTGCCTAATTAGAATCTGTCCGTAGTGTGGCTCTAAGAGCTGTGTGGTTAATGCCAGTGCAGCTTTGTACAGCAGAGCTTTCTGCTTATCTCTAGGACAGCAGGACTGCAAACCTCCCACATGCACTGCCTTTCGCCTGTGCCACGATGCATGGTTAGGGAGACTTTCTTTTGGGGTAAAAAGGGTTCAGATTAATGGAGTGGTAGACACTTTGTGATGTGGAAAGTAGAACTCAGTCTCATTATCTCACACTCTGATAAAGCAGTTCACTGGAAATTTGAGGAGGGGAAAAATTAGAGGAACATTTCAGCAAGCAAGGCAGCATGAAAAAATAATAGAGTTTGAGGTTAAACAAAAAGTTTAATCCAAAACAGTTTTGACATTTATTTGAACTTTGAAATTATTTTAAAATAATGGAATCGGTTTTGAAATGGAACATACTTCCAGCATGAGAAACCAAAAAGTTCTAGCTAAAGATCAATTATTTGAACTCAAGATGCTTCAGACTTCTTCTTTCAATGAGTCTGCCTTTGCAACAACACTGACACAGGCAAATGCTGCACCAAGCAATGCCTTTGCCTGCTTGTGATCAGGAGCTACGAGGATATTACTCAACTTTGAAAGCCACGAGGCAGCAAATACCAAAACAGGGCCTAGGAGTTCCAAGTAACACACCCCATCCCTGTGACTCCAGAAAAGGCTGTGGTTGTGACCCTTACTCGACTTATGTCCAGTACAGTGATAGCTATGGACTGGAGGAACTAGAAGGTTTTCTGAACGCTTCTGGCAGGACCAAGTTTAACAGAAAAGTTAGTTTTTCAGTATAGTACTGGTCAGCAGGCTATAGTGAACCCATAGGAGAACTGAAAGAGGCTAAAGGGTGACACAGAAGAGAAAGCAAGCATGAAAATGAAAGTGAGAGAAGAAAAAACCAATTTTGTCATTGACATTTTTCCATTGCTGTGATGGAAACCTTATTTATATATGGATGCAGACTTTTGTGTGATGAACCTTACGTGCACAGGACCCAAGCCTTTTTTCATGGATGGCTACAGGGAAAGTGGGAATGTGGCAGAGCAAGTCATTAGTTCGCATTTAGCCAAGGTAATGGGGCTCAGCACAGGATAATATTCAGAATGGACACATTTTTTGGTTGGCATGGTGGTAGCAGTAGTCACTGAAGTAGTCAAGAAAAATAAGAACAAAAATTTTCAGCTACAATTAAAACCAAATCAGCCTTAAATATAGCTTTTTAGTGGCCACATTTTCGAAGAAAGCAATCTTTACTAGAATCTGCAGAAGCATGCCAAGTTATTCTTCACTAAGCCTTTTCTTACTCATGATCTGGAGCTGGTAGGAGGGCCTGAGCAATTACTATGGCCCATACAGTTGTGAGTAGAGTTAACATTTTTAATCATTTGAGACCAAAGAAAGAAATCTGCTGCTGAGCGCAGCGGGGGAAGGCAGACTGGGTTTAGGTCTGGTGTTAGAAAAAGTAATTGGCTTGGGATTAGGTTTTAGGTCAGGAAGCCTAGGCAAACTTTAAAGCTAGAATGATCTTAACAAGTGCTTAGCTGAGACAACTGACCCAGGAGTAGCTGTGACACTGACCTGTAGAGGGTCAATGCCTGGTGTTAATGATGGTTGTGGGGGTGGGGAGAGAGACAGCTGCAACAAGTAGCCAAAGTTTGGGAGTTAAGTATTGAAAACACCTACCACATTTTTGTGCAGTGGCCCCAGAAGCATAACAATCTGTTGCACATCCAGCAGCTTGTTGTCCATTTGTCTTTCCAGACTTGCTTGCACATGAAACCCCACCACAGATTTCTCTAGCAGTTTGTGCTCAGGAAGACCTCTGTTGCTTGGATTGCCCCAGCTTGGTCCATTATGGGCATCAAGACTGTGCAATATGTCTAAAGCACAGCTCAGACATGATGCTTTTTCTTCAATTCAACACATGAAAGAAATAATACTATTGAACCACTGGCTCCCTTAAATGTGAGGACTAAGGAGCACAGAACTTTGGCTTCCTCCCTGCTATATGGACTGATGTCTCTAGGCACAGCTGTCATATCTGATGAGCCATAAACCCTGAAACCTGCTACATCAGGTACATCAGGTACAGTGCCAGCATCCCCAGCACAGAGATTCCAGGACCACACTGAGGTGGGCAAGCAGGGAACTGGCCAGTTAAACTGACCACAGGGGCCACAGCCTGTGCAGGCAGGGAATGGAGTTGGTCAGAAACATTCTTTTTTAACAGTGGTTGCATTGAACTGAGCTGAATCACATTCAGTACAGAGCTGATCTGGCTATGAAGAAATAAGAAATACAATTACTTAGAAGCTGTGTTGTCTTAGTTTCACCTTAGCATATTTCCTGTATGTTGTGATGGATCTTAAAATGCACTGCCAGCATTCAGTGTGTAGGAATGCACAGCTGATGTGCAAAATGCCACTGTTACTTGTGCTGATAGCAGGCTTAAGGAAGGGATATATCTTCATAGAAAAGTATAACCTAGCAGGTTTACTTCAATTCAGCCACTGTGGCAATACTTCCTTTGCCAGGGAAATCTTTAGGAAGGGAAGAACTCTCCAGAAGCAGCTGGCTGCTAAATCAGATGAATGTCTCCTTTTATCTTGTTTTGAAGTGGTCCTTTATTGGTTATCTTGGTTCTGTAGTGATTCCTGTCTTCAAGAAACACAAGAATTATTTAGTCAAAGGTGGGCATACCCATCTGCTGGGCAACAGGCTTCCCCCAAGCAGTGAGTTCTGCTCTCTGAGAGCTGCCGCCTTTCTCTCCGGTAAGGCTTCCCTGTAATTTGCCCCTGTATGTTGGTCCAAACTACCCTTGAACACTTTAACTGCTATATAAACATTAAGATATGATTTTTTCTGAGTTCTACATGCACCATGGAGCCTGGCTGTGTGCCTAATGAGAAATGGTAAGCAACTGTCCAGTGAAGGGTAGCACTTATTTGATGATTTTTCATGTCAGAAATCTACCCCAGATAAGTGTTTATTGTGAGACTTTGATCTCAAAGATTTAGCTCTCCCTGCAGAGCAAAAGCAGATGCTTGGTAAGCTGTAGCTGTAGTCCTGACAACCCTTTCAAATGTCTAGACAGTGGAAAGAGATGATTACATCCTCTTTTAAACTCAACTGCAACAATTCAGCACGCTTACCATGTTTACTTCTGGATGAACCTATTTACACTGCTTTATTTCATGACACTGCAAGTATCTAATACTGTTGAAAGATGCAGGATGATAAGGTGGTTGGGATAAAAACCTGCTTTCATTAACAGTAATAAATCTGACAGATGTACTAGGCCACATATGGTCCTTATATAGACTTCAGCACTGACCTAGAGATTAAGGAGTTTGATAACATGCATTTGCAGCTAATACTTATCATTTAAGAGCCTTGAAAATGTTAACACTTAGAGAAAGCCTATTTAATTAATGCTCATTGAAGAACACATTAAATCCCAGAGACAAGGCTGGGAAATGTCCAACATTGCTGATTTACTTTATGCCATGTATTGAACAGGGGATGAGAAAACTGAGTTATCACAGTCATAATGGATGAAGTGCTATCTTAGTCTTATAAGACAATAGACTTAGGAGAAGAGATCTGAAAAGAGAAGGGAAGGAGATTTCACCTTAGTCAGCATCCTCAAAATAGATATCAATTCAGCAGTTTCTCCAAACAAAGCCATGGAAACTGGAAATGTTACTGTGTCAAGTCTGCCCCTAGTCAACCACATCACTGAAGCAAGTATGGAAGAAATTTCTGGTAATGGGATTCAGGACTGTATTAGGTGCTTTCCAGTTTTGTAATTAAGAACCTAAAACTTTTCCTTTTGGTAGAGTAAAACTTCTGATTTCCAGTTAATCTGTTGTGGAGTTTAAAACTATCTCAGGTGCTTCTGATAAGTCAGAAGTACTTTTCACTCTGGGAAGCCTAACAGGATGGTATTGCCAACACAGATTCACAGAACAAACTCTTTGGATGCTAGAGAACTCAGAAAAGTTTGTGAACCTCAGAAAATTTATCTAGTTCAATACAAAATTTTTAACAAAGGTCGAAGTAAATATAAACTGTAAATATATAAACCTTTGTCAATAGCAAGTTGTTGATATCTTCATAAAAACCCATACCATGATATTCTTCTTTATTTTTGTAGTCAATTGTCCAGGCCAGAATACCTGCTTATGTGGAAAGCTGAGGTTATTATTGTCGAACTGTGATCTTAAGCTTGATTCAAGATAGTTTTGTGGACTACTTTGTCAAGTTCTCTCTCTTCTAACATTCATTTTGAACAGTCTTATTTCATGTGATCTGAAAAATCAGTTTCCCAGTAGTGTTTGTAATATGCCACTAAGTGCAATGTAATCAAATCAACAGGAGTTCTTATTTTTGAGCATGATTTTCTGGATGTATTTAATGCTTGGTTACAATTTCAGTTTGTTGCATCTATTTCATTCACATAATAATGAAGAAATGAGTCTGCAAAGATGTTTCCAGTATGGTCATGTCACCAGTTCAGGCTGGACTTCAAAAATAAGTAGGTAGTAAAAACATACAAATTAAATCTATCTATTTAGTCAGTAGATATATGAGATTTTTCTGAGATTTCACTTCTGTGCTTCACCATGAAGTCTGATCTGAGTTTCCCAGCTGCAGCTGTCAAAGTTGCTCTGCTAACATCAATAATATATTTTATTTTATTTCTAGTCTAAAATGAATCCTACATACAGAAGACATACTGTGTATATGAAGATTGTAAACCAAAGGTTTTTTAAAACGAAAAGAGCATCTAAAGCTGGCAATGTTTGAATCCTAGGAAACAAAAGGGAAAAAATAGGATAAATTTTAAATTTGGAAGCCCTTAGTGAACTTTTAAGGACAGATGACACATGATAATGTTAACTGAAATCTCTTTAACTCATGAAGTTATAATTCAGTTTCTCCTCAAACCATGTTGCAGTGCTGGCAACAAGTAGCTCTTTAGCAATATCAAATAAGCAGATGATGCAAAAGAAACAATTCCCTTATGTTCCTTTCAGTAATAAAATAAGTCTATAAAGCTAATACCTTTACACACAGTCTCAGGATTTTATTGTAATCTTATTAGTTATTTTTGCAGCTATAAATTTCCACATTTAGTGGAATGTATCTAAAAGATGCAGGTCAATCAGTGTCACAAGTCAAAATATGTTCTGAAAAATAAATTTCTTTTTTTTTATAATCCATCATCCATTTCTTTCTGCCTTTTTTTTTCCATTACATTTCCCTTGTTTCTTTTTTTTTTTTTTTGCTCATGAAGAATGGTGCTTTGAAGCAAGAAAGCTATAAATAGTAGGCTGTGTAAATAAGTTTATGTCAAATATACTTCAGAGATTTACACTCTCTTTATCATTCAAGTGAATTGTTTTTCTGAGGTTTGGCAGTAGTTGTTTTATCCAAATGTTTTTCAAAGTGTTGTGTTTTAATCCCAGTTGGCAATTAAGTACCACTGAGCCACTTATTGACTGCCCCTAACACATTCCTGAAGGAGAGAAGAATCAGAAAGACAAGGTAAACCTCATGGGTTGATATAAGTACACTTTAGTAATCGAAACAATAACGATAATGATGAAGATAATAACGATAATAACAGTGGCAATAATAATAACCACAACAACAACAGTTATAATAGTAATGATAAGGAGAGGGAGAGAATAATAGAATAATAGAATCCAGGAGAAACAAGGGAAGCAGAATACAATTGCTCACTTATATCCAGCGCATCCCTGAGCAGTGACCAGCTCCTCCCAGACAACTCCCCCAGTTTATATACTGGGCATGATATTTATGATGTGGAATATCCCTTTGGTGAGTCCAGGGCAACTGTCATGGCTGTGCTCCCTCTCAGCTTTTTGTGCTCTCCTAACTAGCATACATGAGACACTGGGAAGTCCTTGATTTAGGGTAAGCACTACTTAACAACAGCTAAAACACTGGTGTGTTATCTACATTATTCTCATACAAAATTCAGAAAAGCACTGCACTGTACCAGCTACTAAGAAGAAAATTAACTCTGTCCCATCCAAAACCAGAATAAAAAGAAGACTAATTGCTTTTATTTTTTATTTGAGATTGTGGCTACATCTGAATTTTTTTTTTTTTTTTTTTTTTTTTTTTTGCTTTGGAAAGATAAGAACAGAACAGCATATTTTTCTAAATTCAGAATTTTGTCCAACACTAACTGTGATCCATTCCAATGTATGTAGCTTAGTAGTGTTTCTTTAAGTCATTGAAACACCAATGGAAAGTCTTACCTTCCCCGTTTATCTACATTCCTTGTAAATTCAGTTAAATTGGTCTGAATGGCAGTTAAATATGCAGGACCATAGGTAGAGGTCCTTGGCTAGTCAGTCACATCACACTCTGGGTTCAACACTGCTAAGTAATTTTGCCAAGAAATTAGAAAACTAAGCCAGGGTGTATAAAATGAGAGCAAGTTGCAGTCTTGGGAGAAAAAAACTCCAAATGTATGCAAGGGACTTGGGCCCCCTGATTTTTCAGTTGTCCATACTAGTTCATCACAACAATTGTGGAATATTTTCACTTTCTTGTATGGTTGAAGAAAAAATTCCTTCTGGAAATCAATTTTAGAGGTCTACCCCGATACCAGGCAAAGTGGTTTTATCTAGGTAAGATATCTGAGCACAGTCTTTAGATTTTTGTGAATTGAAATACTTGGATGTCCAGGAGAGTTATGTCTGTTCAAAACATTTGAGGATCTGGAATATAGTGGCAACACATGGCTGTATTTCAAGACCTTTTTCAGAACACCCCTCTGAGAGTTACAGGCTTGCCTGGAGTCTTTCAGCAGGTGAAATGGTTATTCAGGGAACAATTAATAACTCTGTTTCCTTAATAATAGCCAGCCTTTAAAAACCTGTCATTCATATTTTAATGAAAATGAACAAAATCTAACATGTTACACTACCCTTACTTTTGTTGAAAACAATCAAATGAAAAATAAGTATATCAGCTGGCATTACTTGGAGGGTTTTACAAAACTGATTTGTGAGGGAAAAGGGAGGGTAGGGGATTCCAAGGTGTGTATGTGTCATGTACATACACCTCTGCCTGCTGGAAAATGTGAGACCAGGCTTCTCTGGTAGCAAGAGAGTTGTGAGCTAAGTTTTTCTCATTTGAAGTTGGTCCAAGTTTTAATTAGCACCCTCTTGGGTTGTGTATACTGTCTATCTGGACACATCCATTTAAATA
>WBNO01032433.1:112268-132707 GCA_013400575.1 Peucedramus taeniatus | reverse complement strand
TATTTTAAATTTAGTTTTTTAATACAGGTTTTGTTTCAAATCTCACAGTGATGCAAAGCTAATTTAATATTTTTTTAATGCTGGTTTTGTGTGCTTCTGTGTACAGTTTGGTGAAGCTTGCAGATATCACTGTCTTTTTTTTTTTTTTTTTTTAAAACCTCTTCATGCATTTCTTAGTTAATGATTTAGCTGTGTTTACACCTTTGTTTAAATAGCAGCTGGCTCAAGACCCAACCAGAGTTGCATACTGGGTCTCCAAGACAGTGTCATTAGCCTAAGCAGGTTAATTGATTTATTTGGTATGCCATCACACCTATTTACCTCAAGCCAGTCAAGCAGCAGAGGAAAAATGCTCCTGTTAAAGATTAAACATTCCACACTCCCTGTTTTAGAGTTTGAAAGAGCTGGAGCTCAGCTGTGCTTTCAAAGATGCTGGAATTAAATGGGAACATTTGATGTGCTTTCTTTGACAAAGCAGTGTCTGTAGGGGCAGAGAGGGGGTCAGAGGAGTGTGTGCTTTTGTATTATTTTTTAGAAACAGTTCAGATACAGAGAGGTTTCACTTTTCATTCCTGCACCAGGAGTTAGATCACAACACTTTCTGTTCCCTTGTCTCAATTCCATTCCTATCTCAGGAAGGCAGAAGTTCTGGCAGGGCTTTTGGCTGGGATTACCCAGCCCTGTATTTAGTGGCCTTCAGCTGTGACCTGCTTACATGGTCAGTATTTCCCATGCCAGGCTGGATCCTTCCCCAAACTGCTTTGCTCATATCCAAGATCAAGACTATGAGGGACAAAAATGCTTTGGAGGTTTCTCCTTAAATGCCTTTTTTTTTTTTTTTTTTAATAGGAAATGCTGTAATGGGGAGTTTTTTTGAGGAAAAAACCAAACCTTGGAAATAGTAAGCTCAAGGTTACTGCAAGGTCAGAAAGGTGCCTTTTATGAAAAGGAATTGTCTTAAAAATTTAGGGTACTCTGAACACCTCAATGTAGAGTTTTTGTCCAACAGCTGAATTCCAAGAGGATTTAGCCTAAACTGAGCATGTTCCAGAGTGCAGATGCAGCATTATATGGAGTCAAACATCCACCACTCTTCAGTGAGGGAGAGCCATAAAGGGTTTTCTGTTCTGTGAAGCTCCTGTGACTGCAGCAGATTTTGTGGGGTAGCCTGAGCCTCAGGTAGCTGAAGATGCTGTGAAAAGGTGTTGGAGGAACCAGGTGAGCAGGCTTAGCAAACAGCAATCGATCAGGTGAGGCCACACAAAAAGTCACAGGCATAACCTTGCAAAGAGTCATCCATAAATGAGAAGGAAATCTGCATTTTGTCAGCATAAACAGGTCCTTTTTTCTGCATTGTGTTGGTTCCAGCAGAGCTGTGGCTTTTTTATAACCTTTCCTTTGTGACCACAGTGATCTGCTCTCAGCACTGGAATGTTTGCCTCCCCTGATCAGCCAAGGGTCTGGGGGACATCCACAGTGGAGGAGCAGTGTCCTCATCACTAATCCCCAACCTGTGCTGGACATCCAGCACTTGTTCATGGCCAGCCTCTGTGTTTGCACACCGTGGTGGAAGGGTTTTGGGTGGAACAGAGGATAAGAAACCCCTGGAGTGATGAGTCTGGGCAGGGGCAGCACACAGGGCAGGGCACTCGGGATGGGATGTGGGGAATGCATAATGTCAAAATCCAGAAACAGCTGTTAATCAGTGTGATTTTTTAAAAAAATCAAAAAGAGAGAAATTGGAAGGTTTACTGAAGCCAGTGAAGGTTAATATCACCAGTCTGAAAACAGCAGAGCCATATAGGAAGAGGCTTTCATAAAAGTATTGTCCTTTTTTCTTGTTAATTATTAAGAATCATTTGTTCTTGTTAGCTCATTAATGTGAAATGTATAAAAGCTAGAGAGTAAGCTACCTTCTAATTAGTTATACTGATTAAATTATGGTTTGGCTTTGTTTTTCTTCAACACTTCCTGTAAAGAAAGCTACACCTCCAAAAGGCACAGGGAGCAGCAGGTTAAAGCTGCATCCATAAATGCTCATTTTTCATGTAGGATATAAAATATGAGGTAGACTATTTTCAGGAGGCTGATAATGTAAAAGGAATGACATTACATTTGCTGTGCAGTATCAGGGACCTACTTTTATCCTTTGGAATTGTTCCACTTTCTGCAACCCTTAATCTGCTTAATCTGTGATATTACAGGCTTGATGTTACATTAAAAGTATTAAAAATCTGCAATTGAGTTAACTTTTTTTTTTAAGGGGATGTAATAATAATTTGCTTAAGAGGTTCCTGGTTCATGTAATACCAAAATAATGGAGAATTAAAAGGCACTCACAGTTAGAAATATTTGTGCTTTATTTTATATAGTGCTATGGAAATGAATTGCACTTTACATTTGAGTTTTTGAAGGGCATGATTGTAGATATGTAGCAAAAATAGCTCTAAATTGAATTAAAAAGAATGAACTTTTTATGAAGTATTGTCAGAAATGTGGGAGCATGAAATCAATGGATTACAATCCATTGCATTTTTTGTGGAATTATCTAGATTTTGCTGTCGTTATCATATGCCCCAGTATATCTTGCAGAATATTAATGAATATAAAAATAACTCCAGAAGCTTGCAGTGAGATCACAATTGATGCAATGTGATGTGATAGAAGAATCGATGCAGCATCTCACACTTTCATCATTCTGCATTGGTTTGGGGCAACTTTTTGTGGTTTTATTTTCTTTTTACCATTTATGAGCTGTTCCTAAGATGAGAATCTAAATGGCAAAAATAAATTGCTCTCATAAACATCTGACATGAAATATTTCCACCCAGTGGAACTACCCAGTTTAATGTCCTGTTACTGTGATTTTTGAAGAAGAAAATATAAGCTAAAATCCATTGTTTTTCTTCTTTTTGGATCATTCTTGCAGGGTGGATGTTGTGTATTGTGCCATTCCTGCAGCAGATGTTTGTGTGGAAGAGGGGATGGGAGGGAGCTCTGCACATGGGACAGGACAGGTCCCTCTGACCCAGGCAGCCCTGGGGAGTCACCTGGGAGTGGTGAGCACCAGGTGTCAGGGAGAGGCCACCCAGGGAAAGGTTTAGAAGCAAGTTTATAGTGCAGGGGTGAATTTATCAGGGTTTATTTTCTGCCACAGAAAATAAACACAGCACAACACCAAATTCCCACAGTAATGAGTAAGAATAGTCTGCAGTGAAGGAAGGCTTCTGTGATAGAGCTTGGCAGCATCATTGCAAAAATGACTTCTGGATGTGCCTTTTCCAAGGAGAATCTGTCCTTGCACTGTTAAAAAGTGTCTAATTTCCATTTTGAATTTCTGGTTATGTTGAGATTTTGGGGAGCAGGGGGTGTGGTGTTTAATTTCTTTTCTCTTGCCTTTTTTGGTGCTGCTTAAATGCCTTTTATTTTTTTTTTCTATTCCCTCCCTCCCCCCATTTTTTTCTTTTTCTCTTTTTTTCTTTTTTTCTTTTTTTTTCTTCCTAAATTAAGATTTGCATTTGTGTACCATGCAAGCCTGTGAGCAGGTGCTGGCTGAGGCAAAAGCTGCTCTGGTGCTGAGCCATGGGGATGGAGGCTCACAGTTGACCATTACTGACCAGTGATCCTCATGGACCTGCTGGGATGAGTCCAAAGGAGAGTGATGATGTTGCCAGGGCTGGAGCACCTCAGTCAGGCTGAGACAGTTTGGGTTTGTTCAGCATGGAGAAGACTCTGCAGAGACCTTAGAGCCCCTTCCACTACCTAAAGGGGCTCCAAGAGAGCTGGAGAGGGACTTTGGACACAGTCATGGAGTGTCAGGACAAGGGGAATGGTTAAAAACTAAAAGAGAGTTGGTTTAGAGTAAATATTGGGAAGAATTTCTTGACTGTGAGGGTGGTGAGGCACAGTTTCCCCAGAGAAGTTGTGGATGCCCCATCCCTGGAAGTGTTCAAAGCCAGGTTGGATGGGGCTTGGAGCAGCCTGGTCCAGTGGAAGGTGTCCCTGCCCAGGGATGAGCTTTAAGGTCCCTTCCAACCTGAACCATCCTGTGAATCTGTGATTGATTTTCCTGCTGAAATACCAGCAGGAAATTACACTTGTGACTTGGGATAATATTTACAGGGTAGTCCCTGCAGGTGTTTTATTAGAATACTATTTACATGGAATTAGCAAATTTGGAGGAAGTGGGAGAGTTGACATTACCAGATAAACCAGATTTTTTGGCAACAACAGGTTATACCTAAACCCCTGCATGTGTTTTCTTTTACTCCAGAGAAGCAATCTCTTAATACTTGTTTGCAAAATTGGACAAAAAGAATGTCAGCAGTGGATTTATTCTGAAACGAGTATTTTGTGTTTTGTGTTTAATTAATGCCTTGGAACCAAAATGCCATTTGTTTGTGCCCGTGGGTGTTGCTGGGGGAGCTGATGTGCTGTGAATTCCCGGGCACGTTCGCTGTGTGCTGGCTCCGAGTCCCGGCTCCCTGATGTCTTGGGGACCAGCTCCTTGTTTTATTTATCCCCCACCGGCTTTTGTGTTTCAGTCTAATTTGCTGGTAATGGGAACAGTCAGATATTCATCTGTGCTAACACATCTCTGCTTTAACCAGGGCCCTGCGCTTTGGTACGAGCCAAGCCCAAAATGTCCAAAAAGGCAGCACTTCTGAACTCTCCTACTTTTTTATTGGAATTCTGACTTATTTTTTGTGTCTGTTGACCGAAAAAAAAAAAAAAACAAAATGGGGAGGCTGAAAATTAATGTGTGTTCTTAATCACAGTGAAAGGTACCAGGCTGCTTTGAAGGCAAATTTTGTTGACATTACAGATTGGGTTTTTACATATGCAAGGGAAAGATAAATCTTTAAAACATCCTACTCTAAGGCAAAACCTCAAATAATAGAAGAGGACAAAATCTCTTCCGGAGCGGTGCAGTTGCATTGACTCGCAGGCTCTGCAGAGCACAAGGCTGCCCCGCCTGCTCCAAAAGGACCGGACCAAACCCCTCCAGTCCTCCCAGTGCTCCGGGCAGCAGCTGTGGGGGTGCACGAGTCCAGCACACGGGGCTGGCTGGCTGTGTTTGCACACAGGCATGCGGAGCTGGTGCTTTCCCAGTGCCTGAAGAGCGCTTTCCTGGTAATTCCAGCTGGGATCATTCCTTTACAAAGAACCGCTCATGATCTTACAAGCACCGCGTCGAGTTGAGACGGCTTCTAAAGAGTGGGTCTGGCGCCCTGGCTGGTGGCTTTGAAATGCTGAATGTTGTTGTGGGATCCTTCAAATCAAGGGGAGATGAATAAGAATAAAATGATATGCGAATTCTGAGGGGTTTCTTTCTGTTGTTCCAATGTAGTGGCTAAAACTTAAAAAGATGACGTGTATCAAGGTTGCTAAAAAGCATTTTAAGTAGCTGGCCAAACTGGTGCAATAGAGATCAATCGTATTTTTTTAAGTTTTCAGTTTGTGAGGATTGGTTTTCTAAAAATACATGGGGTTTTTAAGTATAATTACTGAGACAGAAAACGTCGTGCTTCTCTTAGTCTCTCATATAAATATTTTTGCAGCACTCTGTTGTTGCAGCTCCTAGAAAACCCGATTGAAGGCTGGGGGCAGTTTGTGTTTCTTGGATGTTTTGTTTTGCTGCTCCTTTTTATAGCCCGGACTCGGGAGTGAAAGGGGAGGAGGGGTGGGAAAGTGTGGAGGGACAAAGCCAAGGCGGCTGCAGGAAATGGGGGTCCATTCCCACACCTTCCTCTGGACATCCAGCTCGGCTTCCCAGCCTGGAGCTGAGCCCCAGGCTCCAGCCCGAGGTTCCAGCAGTGCTGGGCTTCAGGACTTCGAGTCTGTGGCTGGTTTTGGTTTTGCTTAACTCCAAGGGGGCTGAATTATTTTTTAGCAGTAGGAAGGATGAGAAGGGATGCCTTGTTTCCTGCTGAGGATGAGCAGGGATACCATTTGTTCTCCTCCTGCAGGACACTTCAGGGAAGAAATAAAGATTTCTGTATTTCACGGCTCCATCTTACTTTTTGTTCCATTTTTCTGGGAGAGATAAATTAACAAATAAAACTGAAGCTCAGTTCTGAGCAGCCTGATTTACAGCCCTCTTGGGTCAGTCCACATGAGAGTGGATAACCAGACACCATTCAGCTTACATGGGAGAGTTTTATCTGCTTTATAGCTAAAAGAATGTTTCATGAGTGCACTTACACTTGTATGAAGTGGCAGTGTCTTTGTGTAAACAGAGTTCTGTGTAATCAAAGAGTTTTGTTTTGATCAACTTACATTCCTTTTGACTGACAAAACCTGAAGAGGGGAACAAAAAAAAAAAAAAAGTCCTCCTTATGCCTTAGGCTCAGGCAAAAACATCTCCTCCAGAAGTGGGTGCTTCCATCTCCTCCTGTCCACTCACATTCCCTGTGATTAAGCCATGAAATCAGCTTTAGCAGATCTCAAGGTTGCATGGGCAGCACTGGCCTGATTAAATCTGTGGATGGGCTCACATGACTCGGGGTGCAGAGTTGTGGCTGGAAGGCCTGAGAAGTCAACAGGAGCTTGGCCTTGGAGGTCATCCCATGGAGGACCAGGTCCCTGCATAGCATGGCACTGTCACTCCTTCCCAAAGGTCAGGATAGAAACCAGCCCGTGGCTGGAACACAGGTGGAGCAATGAGAGGTCAGGTTACAGAGAGCTCTTGTCGGATCTTGTCTGTGAAAGGAGACTTGAAATGTGTTACAGATACTGGGATTATTTTGGGGTGCTGAGAAAAGCTGCTCCTCCTGCAGGAGCTGTTGTGTGAAAGCCTTCTCTGGACTTTTCTAGTCAGGTCTGGAAAAGCAAGGTTGCTAAAACTGTGGAGATCCAGCAGGAGCTGAAGAGGCTTTGCAGTCCCAGTTTGCAGCAGTTGCTCAGGGTGGGCTGAGGCTGTCTGGGTCTGCTGGTGTCCCTGGAGAATGGTTCACTCAGCAAGGGTCTGGGTCTGTCTTCTGCATGGTGCTCCTCAAAGCCTCAGGGGTTAACTCATGGATTGCTTGAGATCTGACTTTTCCAGAGCTTCCTAATCAAGGAATGCTGTGAGAGATGTTCCAGGGTTTTGATCACACTTTCTTATGGAGTCTCCTGCAAACACATCTGCTTCAGGCAGATCCCACCCGGATTTTTATCACTGATACAAATTAGTGTTCCTAATCAGACAGGAAAATGCAAGAAAGTCCATTGCCAAATGGAGTTAAGCTATCAGATTCCTCACCAAATTCCTGTAGTTTCTTTCTGCACAGGGATCAAATGTAATTATTTTTCTCAAATATTGTTCTCTCTTCTTTTGTAGGAATCGGAGTTTCTCTGCCTGGAGTTTGATGAGGCCAAGGTGAGCCGGATGCTGAAGAAGCTGTCAGAAATAGAGGAGAGTATGACTTTGTTGACTCAGACTACTTAATCAAATAAAGAGATTGCAACTTACAGAAAAATGATCCTTGGTACCTTTTCATAATTCCTATTTCAGCACATAAAATAGGAGGCGCTGGTTAAATCCAGATTACAACCCCAAGAATGGGCTAAATGACGCTGTGAAGCTTTCTCATCCCCTCCTCCCAACCTGTTTTCCAAGGCAGCAGCAACACTGTTTCCACAAAGCTTTGCATAATCGGGCCTTGGGGTGTAGCACAGCTTTTCTGTTTATCTCCTCAGTCACTTCTGGAGTCTTCCAGATGCTGTGGATGCTGGGCTGGATGAACAGCAAAGGTAAATTGGCCAGTTGTGGCAGAGGAGAAATGGGCAGTACAAACAGGCAGATTAGGGGGAAACTCATGTTTATACTTCCAAACCATGGGCTTCATAGGACAAATCCACTCTGTGAGCTCTGTCTGCTTAGAGTTAAAGCCCAGGAAAGCAGATGAAGTGCAGGGAGTTCAGGGAGCAGAGGCACAAACACACCTCTCTGTACCTGTGAGCCCCGTGCTGCCAAGGTTTCAGTGGTTCCCAAGGGCTGGCCAGCCTGGCTGCAGGAGCCAGGGGACAATCAGGGGAGCATCTCCTGGGCAGTGGGAGGTGCTGGTTTCCAAAAGGAGCAGTCCTGCATGCACAGAGCACCTGATCCAGCTATTTGCTGGCGAGCCTTCAAAGCCACCTCTGATCTGCTTCCCCAAAGACCATCCACCCTCTTCACCTTCTGGCTCTTGGGCTGTGGTGGAGCTGCTCACTGTGTTTGAGGGGCCAGTGCTTTATCAGAGCACAGCTGAACTTGGCTGCTCTTAGTCCTGTTTTTCAAGGCTTGGTTTGACCTGAGAAAGCCTCAGATGGAACCCAAGGTTTCTAAGTGTGTACACACTCAGCTCGGAATGTGAGTAAAAGAAAATGCCTTGGCAGGCTGAGGCCTTATCAGTAAAACACTTGTGTGAGTGAAGAAATCTGCCAGAGGCAGGTCAGGGGCACAGGATCTGCACTGCCTGCATGGCTCCTGGCAGTTGCAGTGCCCACATCTGTGCTGGAACACCCAGCTGCAGAGCAGCTGCTGCCCCTGTGCTGACAGGGGCTCCCAGAAGCGTTTCCAGTTCCCTGTGTTTCCCTTCAGGGCTGTGACCCTGCCAGCCTGGTCACAGCAGGGTGTCCCACCACACTGAACTGGCTCAGCAGGAGCTGAGCCTGAGCAGGCCAGCACTTGGACAGAGCAGGATGGAGGGATCTCCTTCCAGCAGAGCTGCCTGGTGGGCCATAAAAAGGTGACAATCCTGGCTCCTGGTGTGCTCTGTCACTTGACTGGAAGGTGTGTACACACGTTTGGTTGGAGGCTATGTTGCTTCTTGCCATTTTATATTTGCTTCATAAGCAACCTCCTCCTGAGCTAAAATTACATTGAGGACTTGTACCAATATAGAGATGACAACATAAAATGTTCTCATGCCATAGCTAAAGCACTCCTCATTGCTTCTCCTTGAGAATTTATTGCTTGTGGAGTTGCCAGATTGCACTTGGACACGAAATCTCTTCGCAGCAAGGGAAGGGCACCTTTTCCCATCTGCCTGGTCAGAAGGGGAAACATCCCTCCAGCCAATTTGTGTCCCTGCACAGGGAATTAACATTTCCTTTGCTGTGCCTGTCCCACTGCTGCCTTTTCTCTTACAACCTCCTGGTTCTGCCCTCTCATCTCATGGAGGCCCCAGCACCTCTGTTTCCCCAGCTGCCTTGGGCTGATCCTTGTCAGAGAGGAACTGGGCTGTAACCACAAACTGCTCCTCTTGCTGCTCCCTGAGTCACTGGCTGCAGCACCACTGTGAAATGAGTGCTTTGTGATTCTCTGAGCTTTCTGTTGCCTTTTTCAACTAAGTTCATTCAAGTGCTTTCTGTGTTTTAGGACATATTTTAAAAAAAATCAAGGTCAGGGAAGGATCATGATCTTAAGTAGCTTGCACTGTGTCAAACATACTTATTGTTTTATTTTAACATGGTCAGAGGATAGGAAAATGTGCTATAAATGGAAATTAAAGAGAAACAAACTGGGAACAGATGTCAGGAAGTATTATTTCATGCAAAGAATAATAAATATGTGGAATGGCTAACAAGGCAAGAAGGCTGAGGCAAAAAGTCGAGGGGACATTTAAGAATTAATTGGATGCTTTCTCAGTTGAGGTCTGAAGGGCTGTGTTTTTGTGGGTGGATGCTTCTCTCTCTTCCTAATCTTCCCTCCCCTGGATACCTAACGGTCCTCATTTTCTTCTTGGCGGATCTTTCTAAGCTACTGTGCAAAACAAAAAGGAAAAAAGAAAAAAAAAAAGCACAGAGTGTCTTGAGGACCACACTGCTCAGTCCTTGGTAGTCACTGGACAGCAAAATTGTTCCTGCTTCACCAGGTTTGATGTGGCAGGGAAGGGGATGCTGTGCTTCCTGATGCTGTAATCCCCAGCTGCTGCTGCTGGGACAGGAGGACAGGTTTGCTCCTTGGCAGGGCCGTGCCTTCCTGCTGAGGTGGTTTCTGTGTGTGTCCATCCATCCTCCCCTGCCTACGCTGTTCCAAGCCTGGTGGCCACTTCTGGCTGAACCTGGAGGGGACCAGGCCTCCAGTGCCACTCTGCTTCCTTGAGTGAAAGGCACGAGCACCCGTGGCTTCTGTTGGGATGCCACTTGCTATCTGTGGTCCTGCTAAATATCTCAGTGGTGCTGGCACATGACAGCTCCTGTTCAGGAGAGGTTTCACAAACCCTCCCCCAAAGTCCAGATGTAACCCAGACTCATCCTGAATGCATGGCCAGGCAACTCCTGCAGTGGCTGGGGCCACACGTGGCCGCTGGAATCCTGCACGGATCCAGCTGAGCCCTCTTGGGCACCGGGGCCTCATCCAGCTTTGGAGACCGCTGTGGTTCTTGCCATGGCCCCAGCTCCTGTGTCCATGTGCTAAGCCAGGCCAGCAGTGTGGCACCATCACCTCCTCCTCCTCCTCTTCCTCCTTCCTTCAGGGGAGCAAGCAGGCGTCACTTCACAGCAGGGGAACGAGCAACCCAGCACGGCCAGAGCGGGAAAGGGAGGGAGAAGCAGTGGGAAGAAGGGCTGAAGGAGGGAGTCCCACCTGGAGGAGGCTTTCCTGCCCAGTCCTCAAAGGCAGCCAGGGAAGGAGCAGGGACACAGCTCCTGCCACGCTCCGGTGTCCTTAGGCTTAGGAAGCTGTCCCCGCAGCGGCGGCGCTGCTCCGCTTTGCTGGCGGACACAGACCCCGTGTGGGGGCTGCCCTGGGGCTGGGGCACGCTTGGTTCCCCCCGGGCTCTGGGGTTTGATCCAGGCCGCCCCGCGGTGGCTGCGGCAGGGCCGGGCGGCTGCAGCTGAGGCAGGACCAGCCCCGGCGGCAGCGGCACCNGGGCCCCGGTGACTCAGCCCGCACGGGATGCTCGGCCCGGCCCGGCCCCGCACGGAGCGCCAGCAGCGCCCGCGTTCTCTTGAAGCCTTCGGCTCCCTTTCCGTGTCACCTGTGGCTCTGCTGGAACGCCCTGTAGTTAATTCCTGCAGCCTCCCCGTGTTTTCTGGGGGCTCCTCCAAGCTGCCGCTCGCTTTCATGATCCGGGAGCTCCCTGAAATGTCTGAGTGCTGCCGCCTTCAATCGCACATTGCCCCGCTGGCCAGCCCCGCACTCGCTCTCTGCTTGGCACATTGCTCTAAGTGCAGTTTTCTTTTTTCTTGGTCTGCATATGCCCAGAACTGCTAAGGTTTTAAAGTGTTTTTCTAGGATATCTGTATTTGGGGAAAAAAAGAAAAGGCACTCCATGTTTTTCCAAATCTAAGCCAAGCAAGTGCTGTTTTTCATATTGTTTTGGGCCATGGAAAGCAGCAGATGATGGTATCTTTATTTAGTGTTGGTGTTGATTTACTTTCTGATAATTCAGGTTGCTTAGTCTCATTCTATTTTACTTTTTTTTTTCATTTTTTTTTCTTACAGGTCCTTTTTGCAAGTGTAAATAATAGTGTGTATGCTCTTATTGTGTTTCACACAATGGGAAGGATTATGGGCTCCTTTTATGGAGCCCATAATCTCCACATCTTACCATGCCTGGACTTTTTAATAAACTGATTGATATTTTGAGAGATTTTCTTTTCTGTGTGTCAATTCTTTACTACCTATTGATAAAACAAATTGCTCACCATTTTCCTGAGGAGATTTCCTGATTAAGGTATTTACTGACCGTTTGTAGGTGCACAAGTATCTGAGAAGTTTTACCCCAAGGATCACACTGGCCATAGATTGCTCACAGAAATGTTTTCTTCTCCTTCTGGGGAGTTTCAACAGTTTATTCATTCATTCCAAATATTTATGAAGAGGTCCTCAGTGCTGGGGACAGAGGGAGCCTTTTGAATAAGGGGAATGCAGTGGTCCTGTAGCAGCAGCCACTGATGACTTTTTAATGTGTTGTGTTTCATGTGGCTTGAGACTGGAAAAACAGACGAGGGCTCCTTGCCTTGAAGCTGGGCCTGTTAAAATCCTCCTCAAAAATGATTCCCAAATCCCAGGGAAGTGTGGCTGGGGGTGTCATTTAATCCAGTGTGGAGACCAGAGCTGTGCTCCTGGGTCTCCCTTAGCCTGCCTGCACAGGGGACAGGCAGCCATCACCATCAGTGCACCTCCCCTCAATGCACCAAAATCCAGCTGTTTCCACCCATCCAGGTCACACTGGTTCAGCCAATCTTTGCCAAAGCTGTGGAAGAGGCCTCCTCTCCTCAAAAAGGACACGCAACACCAAAGGTGCCTTTTCCCAGTAGCGTGAATCCTGTGGGTGATTCCCCAGGGCCACAGAAGTCCTGGAGGACACAGTGTGTCACCTCCCATGGAAAGGTGACAAGAGGGATGCAGCTGCAGCCTCACCTCTGAACTGCCAGTGCCACTTGGGAAATGTTATTTTAGGAAATCACCTGAGCTTGTTCAAGCACAAAATTGTGGGTGGTGCTGTGGAGCTTCCCTCCAGATGTGATGGGGCTGACCAACCCCAAGCTCAAGTCCCCAAATGCTTTGCCCTTCCTCCTTCCTTTCAGAGGTAGGAAGGCAGATCTTGCAGTGCAGGAATTTGCAGGAAAACAGGTTTGAAGGCATGTCAGGGGTGGAGATCCCACCTGGGGATTTTGACCCTGGGGCATTTGCAGGGTTATTGCAGCAATGGGAGGTCCCTGAAATGCGGAGCTGTCAGAAGCCATCTGTAGGCAAGGAGGTACAAAAGAGATTTCCCCAAAGATGTTTTCCTGTTGATTATTTTCTCTGCACACAGGTGACTTGGTACTTGCATTTTAATTCCCTTAGTGGCCAGCAGCACTGGAACTCCAGCACTCAGCCATTAGCTCTTGTAATGGGATGGTATTGGAGAACACATAAAAGCAGGTAATTGCATAAATGGCATTTTTGGATGCCAGCAAGTGCCTCAGACCCTCGAGGAGTGACATTTTACAGGAGTGGATGGGAGAAAAACAGCAATCGCAGCACAAAACCCAAATCCATAGTGTTTCTGAGGAGCCTGGGAGGCAACAACCATTTCCTGAATTTTCTGGCCAGTTGCAGCCCTGGCTGAACACAGCACTGCTGGGAAGCTGTACAGTGCATTTCAGTAATTAGTGGCATTTTTCCTGCCTGGCAAATCAAACTCGGAGGGCATTAGAGCCTTCATGGCGTCTCTGCTCTTGGCAGCAAAAGGGACAAATAAGCAAAGCCACGTCAGGAGTGGATGGGTGGCTCAGGCAGAGAGAGAGAGAAAAAGAGGTGTCTGCTTGATCCCAGCCACCTGCCTGCAGCTCAGGGCTCTCCCTGCACTCACAGAATGCAGCAGCCACCCCACCACCCTCTGAAAAACATGTTGTGGCCTCCTCCAGGCATCTCCCTACAATAAACTCACTCCTGCAGGACCTCAGAACAAATCTGCATTTTTCTGTGGCCGAGGAACAAGGTGTGTAGATTTAATCCCCTGCTCCAAGATCCTGTGAGGCAATAGCATGCAGAAGTACAAGGTTAAAAAAATGCCTCTAGAACCAGTGGCTGGGAACCATAAATACCTTCCAGGCAGTCCTTAGGCACATCAGGAGATGAGCAAGCAAAGCAACTGGAATTTATAAACTTGCATAATTAATTAGTCTTTGCAAGGAGAACAAACATTCCCATGTTCCAGCTCTCTTAGGGCCTTTGACAATTGGGCTCCTTTCTGTAAATAATGTTATGTAAGTTTATACATTTCAGTTAGTGCTTGTTCTAGCCTCTTCACAGCCCAAGGATGTTTTCACTCCAGTTTATTATTTCAGCTGTGGACAGATCATTTTGCCCTGGTGCATCTATAATGGCATTTAAATTAAGATGCTTACAAGCAAGGTAACAGTAGTGAAATAGTGTCTGGAAAACATTGGTACATAACCCAGAGAGAGTGAAAGAAATAAATTAGCTTTACACTGCAGCACTGGACAAAGTATCTGCACCCTTCCCCGCAGGGCAGGACAGGATTCCTCTGTCTGAAGATAAAATCTGTGAAGGAACAGTGCTGTACCCGGGCTGTGTTGCAGGGCTGCTGGAGTAATGGCCATGGATGCTTTTATTCCAGAGCACGGGAGCACCTTTGAGTCATCCCTCAGCCCTGCAACTGCATCGTGCTGCAATCAGAGCTGGCTGAAATGCTTAACCCCAACGGCTTAATCTCCAGCCATTCCAAATTAGTACAGCTCCATTAACTCCAGAGGACTATTTACATGGGGGAGGTTAAATGTGTACAGGATCAGGCACAAAAGCTGCAGTGATTCCGTACTTGGGGCAGTGGTTTACTAATTTACAAAGCTAGATCTCTGCAGGTTTCTGAAGATTTTATTTATAGTGAGCACATCCATGTCAGGGGGGTTTCTCCATCAAGCAGCATAGGGAGAACCCTTCATCTGCTCCGATTATGTGGCTGATCCCAGTCCCTAATCCAGGAGATATCTTCCCTCCATGTCATTCTTCAGTAACCTGTAGCTATGAGGCTGGATATTAAAACTTGATTTGTGGATTATTTAATTTCCCTTTGTCCTGTTATTTATTTCTGAAGTTTATCTGCAGATCCTACAATGACAGGAGAAAACCTTTGTGATCTCCTCCTTTGATCTATGGTAATTCTGATGCGCCCCGATGGGCTGGGCAGTAACAAGTGTGTCTAAGTCAGCACTGAGGCATGGCAAATACCTGTGGCCTTTGGGGTGGCTTTTAGGAGCACAAATCCACCTGAAATGGTTACAGGAGAACAATGACAGGTCTTGGGGGAAACCAGGTGAGTCATGAGCACCTGGCTGAAGAAGCCATTGGTGGCTGGATGCAGGGCAGGGAGCTGGGAATGAGGCCCCAGGGTGCTGAGTGTGCTGGACAGGTCCCTGCACCCAGGGCTTGTAACTGCTGTCCTGACAGAGAGCCCAGAGAGCTGGCACAATCCCCTTCTGCATAGAGCCTCAGGAGTGCCTTGGAGGGTGCTCCAAAACAGCCCAGGTAGGTCCCATCCCAACGCTGCCACCATCAAAATGAGCCCAAGCACTCCCTTCATCCTGGGTTTGGTGACCCTTCTGCTCCTGCCACCCAAAGAAGGAGCAGCCAGGAGCACCAGCCCCAGGCCTGGTGGTAAAACACTCAGTGCCTCTGCCAGTGGTGTGCAGCTCCCATGGGCTGAGCAGGATTTCACTGTGGTAGCAGCTTTGCCCAGGGTTGGGAGTGTCTTGGAAAACCTCCTGCACACGGTGTTGGCACAGTTTCCTTTGCCACCCAGAATCAGCCGGCCTGGATGCCAGCACCCTCCCAGACAGAGGACTGGTTTTAACTGGAGTTACCCAAGCTGGCACTGTGACAGTCCAAGGGAGCCTCATCCAGGAGGTGCCTGAAATCAAGATGGTTTGGAAAAATCTAAGTGACATGTGAGGACTGGCAGTTTTCCCTCATGTGGGATTTTGCTGGTGCTTAAAACTGCATCTGCTAAAAAGCAAAAGCCAAGCAGAAGGGGTTTAGCTGAAGTGGATCCAGTATACTTTTTCCTAGGTGTAAACAAAGGAGAAAAGTGACTTTGACTCTTCGCCTTTGAAGAGTCTTGGATGGAGCTTCTTTAGTTCTGCAGCTCTTCAGGTCTTGCTGCAAAATGCTGTGGGATGCCTCTGAAAGAGAGGTAAACAGAGGTGCAGGGAGCTCATGTTTCTGGGACACAAAAAAAAGATGGTTTCTATAGAGCAGGTGCCTTTTTGGTTTTTTTGCAAAATAATTATTGTCCAGTTCCTGCTACTATAGAAATTGAATTTCAAGTGGATTCTTCTCCATCTTCTTGCATCCTGCACTCTGCACTGCTGTGCCTGCCTTGTGTCTGCAAGGAAAAGGAGCCCCACACGGAGGCAAAGAGTGTTAGTTACTGCAGCAGTGTCTGAAAAAGGCAGGTACATCCTTCCAGAGCAGGGAAACTGATTTTAATCCAAGCACTCAGGGAATAATTATTCTTGGCAAATGTTAATCAATACCAGCACAGTGCAGCTCTGCCCACAGCTTGCAAATGGCAGCACACAACACAAAGGTGATTTCCTTTCCACAGCCTCTGTCCTGCCCTGCTGTGCCTGCAAGGGCAAAGCTGCAATGCTCCAGAGAAAAAAAAAAGTGTTCTGAAGCACATGTGCCAATCTCTTCAACTTGAGTGGTTTTGCCAAAGCTGTACCTGCCAGCCTCAGCTGCCCCATGTCACCAAGGTACAAAAGCAAAGGAACTGGAGCAGAAGACCTCAGTAGCACTTGCTGTGCTGGTTGGCCTGTGTGTGGCAGAGGCAGAAGGTGGGGAAATGACTCTGTGAGGAGACCATTGAAATGTTGTGCTCACGTTGCTGGCAAGCCTTGCTGACAGACCCTGCCTACCCTGGGAAAGGCTCTTGACTTGTCTGAATTCCAGGCTCAAACATTTGGGTGGGGAAAAACAAGCTCATTCCTGGAGGAACTGAGATGCTCCAGCTTGAATTGCATGTCATCTTTGGCTTTTAGTTTTTTTCTTACTGCTGCTGAAGTGCTTGCATGCCACAGGAGAAATCTTTAGTCTCAAGTCATTATTTAAATTTTAGCCTCTTGTCTCCTGTTCTCATTCTCTTTGGTCACAGAAGCATGCTCGGGTTTGTCCTGTGCTCTCCAGGTGTCCTCTAGCCACACCAATCTGTCCACAAAAATCAGGCAGATCAGTATCCTGGATAAGCTTTGGTCCAGCTCAGAAAATTAATTCCAGCTGTCCTGCCCTTATGGAAGGGTTTTGACTCTTGAGAGCCAAGAGAGTGTTCACAGGTGGGGAAGAGGTGTTTCAGTACCCGAGTGCCTGCCGTGTTTTCAGCACAGGGGGTGGGTGCACATTTTGGAGCAAGGGCTGGGATGTGGGTGCACGTTCTGGACACAGTGTGAGGGCTCTGGGACAAGCACTTCCATAATGCCAGCGACTGCCAGCCGTGCCAGACTCAGGGAAAGCAGCTATTCCGTGTTTCTGCCGAGCCGGCGCTGGTCCCCTGTGCAGGGCTGCAGCGGGGGACGAGCCAGCCGCGTTCCCAAGGGTGGCTGCAGGCAGGTACCCGGGAATCCCGGCAGCAGAGAGGAAATTCCTGTGCCTGCTGCTTTCCCGTCGCTGGGGGAGGACGTGCCGGCAGCTCCGGGAGTGCTGGGATGTGGCTCCCCCAGGAATGCAGCACATGGACCCTGGGGCGAGTGGCCCACAGCCCGTCCCCTTCTCTCAGCACCTCGGCTCTGTCCCGCCCCTCTCGCTCCTGCTTTGCTGCAGGGACAGGGAAGTAACCTTGAAGATTTTATAACCTGAATCTCGTTCCTACTTCTCCTTTGCTCCTGGCAATGTACCAATTATTAATTAACAGGCAAATGCTAGAGAAAAGGCCAATGTACATAGCTCATTTCCATTGGTGTAAATGCAGCAGTCCCCAGGTCAGCTTTTATTACAGTGAACACAAATACTGTGAATAAATAGCCTGGGGGAGAAAAAAAACCCACAAAAAATCCCCCAAAAAACAAACAACAAAAAACCCAAAACCAAACCAAACAAAAACAAAAACGATTTTGAATTTGATAAAAAATAAGAGTTGAATCTTTTAAAAAGATTCTCTTTTCTGGTTGTCATGCATGCCATACTACCTATGGAAAAACTCAGGCAACAAGAATTTGTGTCACCAAGTGATGTGACACTGATGCCCTGAACACACAGCTTCCCAGTACCCAGCTCCTGGGAAATGTTTGGTGCTCTGCAACTCCCTGACAAGGGCTGTACACAGCATCTCATCATTTGCATCATGATGCTGAGTGAAGGTGGTGCTTTTGAATACGCAGGCAAAAATGTTATTCCAGATTCAGACCAAATTAAAGCTGCTGCAGTCAAAAGGATTTGCTCTCTTTCCCAGGAGGGGAAAAAAAAAGGTGCAATGATTTACTGCTGTGTCTGTAAAGCCACAAAACTTGGCTTTACAGACCTGAAACATGAAAACCCTGGGTTTTCTTCCATGGAAGAAAACTGCACAACAACTTTTTTCACACGTTTTCCAGGCCTCCCTTGGTTTCACCCCAGCACAAGCAGCCATCCAGGAGAGGCTACACATCTGTGCTGAGATGTGGTCCCTGCCCCACCCAGGACCTGTGAATTGGCAGCACCAGGTAAGAAACATCCCAGGGCTCAGGACTTTGCCTGGTGTGGTGCATGGATTTGGATCCAGAGAAGGTTGAGTGGCCTTCTTGGGAGAGCTGGGCTGCAAAATGAGCCCTGGCCTCACCTCCCCTGGGGTTTTCAGAGCACAGCAGGGGCATCACAGGCAGGCAGTGGTTTGAAACGTGCTGTGGGCAATGCCAGTTTTGGTTCTAGGTATTTTCCTGCTTTCAGACAACTTTTGAGGCCTGGCTGCTGAGTGGATCAAGGAATACATTTGGATTAAAACACCTCCCCCCGTGAAGGTCTCCAGAGGCAGCCCCGTGACCAGCTCTGATTACAGAGGAGCAGGCACAGCCTGGGTGTGGGACTGGGAGGAGGGAGAAATGTCTTTCCCCCAAAGGCAGCAGACCATTTCACCACTGACCAACCCTTTTAGCTTCAACGTGTTTTTCCAGGCTCCTTAGCACCCAGTGTCACAAGATACACTGCTCTAGTTGATTTTTCTTTTTTTTAAGTTGCTCTCAAAACATATAATTATGAAATCTCCTGTGCACAGGAGCCAAGCTCCTGGCTGCCAGACACTCAATTCTCCTTTCAAACCCTTGTGTTACTTAATAGACAATGATGTTTGCCAATTTAGGGTAATTCCTCCCTTTGCTGTAATCTTCCTGCTCTGATGAAAAGGACAGCTTTACTCAAACGTGAAGTACATATATAAATATTTGAAGAAGGATGAAATATGCAAGGTCTCTACCAATGCACTGTGAATGGGGACATTTCTTCCAGACTCTGGAGTGAAGGTTTTAGAGCACTTCAAGAGACTTGCAGCAGGTTTCCTGTTGGTATCCAATATTTAACACACAGAGTATGGGGAGCTGGGGATGTGCAGTGGGTACTGATGCTGTTTCCCAAACCAGTTGTGTTTAGGGCTCTACACACCAGCTGTTGAATACAGGTGGAAATGAGTGCTGTAAAATGGAAGTGAATAACCTGTGTTTTCATGGATCACAGGGACATACTTACCCCTCCCTTTGCAATGAAAACAATTTTTAAGTGATTGTGCCAGGTGACATTGAGACAATTCCTTTGGTTGGGCCTCTCCTTATACTGGATTGAGAATGCAGGTGGCTAAAAATAGAAACAAATGGCATGTGCTCATTTTCATCCTGTGTAGGACGAAAAGCTGAGAGGTTCACAGCCCATGGGAAATGTAAATCTGTCTGCTGGTTGCTGTTGATCTGTCCATGACAAGATGTGCCCTCTTTGCTGCAGCAGCACACATTTCTATGTTTTATTCCAGTAGACATCCTGTGTTCCTGAGACTTTCCTTTGGTTTGTTTCCACAGGGACGTCTGGCTAGGATTTGTAGGCTCATCAACCTAGCACGTAAGCAAACAACAAAAACAAAAGAGGTTAGTAATGAATGAGTCATGCATGATTTAGTACCAGCGCTGGAAGGCGAATTTCCAAAATCGGAAATTCTCACGAACTTCTTCACTAAGGGAAGCCTTGACAGCCAAAACGACCCGCTCGCTTCTCCCTCCTGGGCTCAGTAACAAAAGCTTTGAAGACTTCCACGAAAAGCTGAGCCAGGTGCAAGGAACAATGTTTCTTCCAAAGAAGAAACATTAAAAAGTGGCACGGCATTTCTCCGCACGGCTCAGGGATTTTCTCCTTTTGCTCGAGGCCGTGTGGAAAAAACACACGAGGGAAAACTGTCCTGAGGGAACGGCCGGCGACCCGCGGTGCGGACAGAGGGACACAGCCCACCAGAGCCGGCTCGGGGCCAGGTGTCCCGTGGCTCGGGGGCCAGGTGTCCCGGGGGCTCGGGGGCCAGGTGTCCCGGGGGCTCGGGGGCCAGGTGTCCCGGGGCTCGGGGGCCAGGTGTCCCGGGACTCAGGGGCCAGGTGTCCCGGGACTCAGGGGCCAGGTGTCCCCGGGGCTTGGGGCCAGGTGTCCCCGGGATTCAGGGGCCAGGTGTCCCGGGGCAAGGGGGCCAGGTGTCCCCGGGGCTCGGGGCCAGGTGTCCCCGGGGCTCGGGGCCAGGTGTCCCCGGGCCACCCGCAGCAGGAGGGTGCCCGCTGTGGGGCCGTTCCCACAGGGAGGGAGCAGCACCTGGCCCGGCTGGAAGCCGGACAGCGGCAACGCAGCGGCGTCTGCCCCCTTGCCCTCGCTCCTCCAACAAGGCAAACGCCTTTTCTGCGGTAAATACCTCCCAGTTCCACAGCCTGGGCTCGGAGGCGGCCCCCGGCCCCGCTGGAGAGCACCGTGTCCTGCCGGGGCCGCGGTCTCCTCAGGGGCGCGGGGCTCCGGCAACCGCAGGGGCGGCC
>WBNO01032433.1:51507-111867 GCA_013400575.1 Peucedramus taeniatus | reverse complement strand
TCGGCCGCCGCCCCCGCCAGCGCTGCCTCCGCGGGCCGGCGGGGACCGGCGCTGCGGGAGCGGCTGAGAGGGATGGGGGGCAAAAAAGCCCCATTTTTAAACTTAATTTTTACCTCCCGTGCTTTTCCAGGTCGCGAGGTTTTCCTTCCCCGTCGCCTCTCGCTTGTTTGCGTAGTGACCGCTGTGAGCGGGCGGCGCGGGGGGCCAACGGCCAGGGTTATAAATCGGGGATTTTTTTAGGGCTGGGTTTTTCCTTTCGCCGGCTGGGAGGTGACAGGCGGCGGCAGGGTGGGGTCACAGCACGCGGGCGCGGAGTGCCTGCCCCGGCAGCGCGGGCAGCCGGCACATGTTGCAGCCGGAGCGGCGGGGAGAGGCGCAGTCCGCTGGGCAGGGATGAAACTCAGGCCAGCTCAGCCCACCGTATGTTTATCCTCGCTTTAATTTTTTTTTTCTCTAGATTTTATTTTGGTTTGTTCATTTAACCGTGGGGAGGCGGCGGCGTTGGTGCTGCCGAAGCCGTGGGGTTTTCCCGGAGAAAGCCCCCGAGCCGTGGGGCTGCGGCAGCGCCGGGAGCTGCTGCAATCCGCTCCTTGGCTGGAGGGGAGGCACAGAGCGCGGCGCTGGCGGAGCGGGGACACTCGCGGCGCTCCTGGGGTCACCTCATTAGCCCGCTGCGATACCGCGGGTTAATTATTAACACCCCCGTCGGGATTCTAGACCGTGTAGTGCTGAGGCAGTGGCGCTAAAGTATGGGCTTTGGTGGACCCGAAAGGGGAGAAAGTGATATTTTTGCTGGAGTTCGCCTGAATATATGTGCTCCTTCGCGAGATGATGCTTTTTCCTTCAAACTTCCTGACGCATCCTGTGCCCCGTCAGGAGGGGACTTCAGGTTACTCGCAGGGATTGTGGCTAAACTGCAGCTCGCCACTTCATTAGTCATCCTGCAAAAATTTGTGGTGAAAGTTACTTGAGCAACCCTTTAATCCGACTTCCCAAAATGCTCAGTGCTGTTGGGGTTGATTATTAAATACTCATGGTGAGTTTTAACTATGCAAAATAAGAGCTTACGTGGTTTGGTTGTTGGGGTTTTTTTTCCCTTGTGGGATTTTTTCCTTGCCTTCCCTCCCCCCTCCTATTTTTTTTTTTTTAATTAATGTATTTTGGATAGAAAGACTTGGTTTGGGCACAGAAGAAGTTTAGTCTGGCCGTGGAAAGATGCGTGCGCAAAATTACATACTAGACATGTCATCTGCGAGTTACTGAGGAAACATGATTATAGCGTTGTCCTTTGAGGAAATTTCTGGTAGATTATTGCTCACCGTCTTAAAGAGAGAGAGACAGCCCGGAATCCAGTTCTCTTCCCAATCTGCTCAAAGCGGTTTCGTGTTCTTCTTGCAGTTCCGCTTTGGCGACAGGCTCCGGTGCTGTCACCGAGGGCGTGCGCGGAGGGTGGGGCGGGGGCGGCCGATGGCACTCGGCTGAGTGGCACGCTAGCCGTTCGGTTCGGTTCGGTTCGGTTCGGATGGAGAGCCCAGGCTGCTGGCAGAGGCTGCCCTGCCGCTCGGGGACCCGGCCGTAATGCCCGATAAACCACCGGAGGAGTTGAATGAGCGCTGAATTGTTACGAAATGCGGGGAGGAAACGAAACGGAGAATCGGCTTTTCTCATTCGGCAGAATTAATTTGTAATGGTTTGGGTTTTTTGTTGTTGTTGTTTTTTGGGGTTTTTAAAAATTTTCTTTCCGGGGCTGTAAACAACTCGAGAAGATATCTTTAAAAAAAACAATACTGCCGTGGAGATGGATTAAAATACAGAATGTTTGTCTTGTACCTAAGCATGTAATACTGTCAGATAGAATCAAAATATTTTGCCTTAAAGAAAAAACCCTGGTTTTGCTGCTTGCTTTGAACGTGTGACTTGCTAGAGGAGATGTTGTGCAGTACTGAGCTGTATGGCCGCAGGGAACCTACGGATAGAGCATAAAAAATAGAATGTATTTAAAGTAATTCTGTCACCTTGTCACCTGTAAAGTGGTTTTGCTTGGATTTGTGCTCGTTTCTTTTTCCCACGATGATGAAAATGCAGCAAGGTAGCACTGCTGAAGGGACTTGTTTTTGAAGGTCATGCTTTAGATGGCTGGGAGTGCTAGCTGGCTGTCTGATGCCCTGTTTCATAATAGGTAAAACTCACTGATCTCCCTCCCCAGAGATTGTTCCTAACGAACACAGTGTCACTGGTAGTCAAAAATTTATTGTTATTGCCTGGAAGCTGCTCCTGAAATCTTTTAAATACTTCTGGATAATGAAGATGCTGCTGAGGAGATCAGTGGAGCAGTGGTGTTTGCTCAGAGAAAAAGCAGTGTTTGATGAGAAATGAGAGTGGATAAAGTAGTATTGTATCCTGTGCTGGCAAATCTGGGCAATTGTCTGTGTGAATAAGTCACAGAGTATATAGAGGGGGGGAAAAAAAAAGCAGGATTTGAGTCTTCATCTTCTTGCCTACCGTGGCAAAGATTCCTTGGAGAACCAAGTCTTTCGGAGGAGTGCTGCTCCATGGCGACTTGTCAGCGCTGAGACCCTGAGGAATTGTCATTGTACTGCCACCTGGTGCAGCTATATTCACAGTGGATCCAGCTCTGACAGTGATTTTTCCTCTTGGCTGTGTAAATCCACTTGAAGGAGGGAAAAATGGTAGTGACAAAAGGCTGTGTCAGTGCTGATCATGTTCGAAGCACAGGATGTGATTGTGTCTGCTGCCACAGCCAAAATTGTCATTATCGCAGCAGCCGGGAAGCAGGGCTGGCTTGTCATTATCTGTGCACTTGACCAAAACCTGTATGGTCATATTGCTCCAAATTAACCAGAGGACAGGAAAAAGATTGAGCAGTATCAACTCAAATCCTCAACCTAGCTCTTTGGTAACTTGTTCTTTCTCCACAGATCACTGAATTTTTGACAAATGTGTCAGATGATCTTGCAAAATCTTGACTTCAGGCGGGTTGTGAAACTTCCCGGAGTTGGTTGCTTGGTGGACTTCTGTGTGCTGTCAGACTTGTGCCTTGTGCTGCCAAGTGACTACAGCAGCTCTGTGGGAAAGGCACCGAAGGCTGTCATTCCAGATCTTCTACTTTCCTGCAGTGATAAACTGTAAACTGCTTCTTTTTGAAGAACTCTGCATAGTAGAGGCTGGGAGGTTTCTTGTAGGTAGAGCTTGAAGTATGTAATCCTCAAACTTGCCAAGAATAGGCCAAAGGCAGGGTGGAGGGAAGATATTGGCAAGAGTGAACTTATTATGGCAACAAGTTTTCTGTAAAAAGCACAGAATATAGAAAAAACACCTATTTCATCAAAATATTGTGAACTTCTGGTTTTCGTCTTAATGCTTCTTGAAGGCTCTTAGGATTGATTGCTTTCCAAAAGCTTCAAACCATCTGTGTCCCACTCACAGGTTGTTGGTTTGGAATTTTTTCTTAGTACATCTCTTTTCTAATTTCTATTACTCTATGGTAGAAATGCATCAGTAATTTTGAAGCAAGTAGGCATCCATTTACTTTTTAAAATCAAACTTTTTTTTTTTTTTTCAGGTATATGCAGTGTTAGGCCCTAATACATTTTTAACCAGAATGTTAACAGTTAATTTAGGAAGAAGGTTGGGTGGTTGGGTGCATGTGCAGTCATGGGGTTAGTGTCTGATGTTTCTGGTGTGTCATAGGCTGCGTTCATATGAGTGCTTATTATGGAATCATAGTTGGAACAGGGATCCCCACAGGGATCATTGGAGTCCAACTCTGGCCCTGCACGGGACAGTTCTTCATGTGGTTTGGAGAGGAATTTGTGCCTGTGAGCGTGGTTCACAAAAATTCCTCATGTGTTATCCCTGTTCTGCCGTGTTCTGACCCCACAGAGATATATTTAGAGGTTTTTATCAGTTCACAGTTGTATCCCTTTATGCAAGCAAGCACCCTTCATGTGCTTAAAAAGCAGCAAAAAAGAAAAGATGATGATGATGGTAGAATGAAATACAGGCTATTCCTGTCGTTTCAGTACAGAGTGAAGAAGTCACTGACCAAAAGTTGTGGAATAAATGTCAGGACCCGTCCAGTCACATTTTGCTTTTACATGGGAAGCTCTGACAGGTACCTGGGACTCGATCCTGCTCTTTGCCTGTATCTTTCTCACTGAGTCCCTTGAGCCTTTTAGGATTTCAAAAGTGCTTAAGTATAAACCTCCCCCAGTTTCCAGATCGTGTAAAACCCAGTGAAAAGACTGGATCATTAAACTGCCTTGTGATGAACTGTGCAGAAGAATGATTGGATTGGTGCCTCGTGAGAGGCAATTAGCATCTAAGTAAGGAAAAGAATCCCCGTGTGTGATGGGTGGGGTGCTGAGAGTTTTCATGGGAGAATTGATGAAACAGTTTCCATCAGCAGTTGGTTAAGAAAGCTTTGTTGTTTGGGAGAAATACAGCAGTAAGAATTGAAAAGCATTTAATTTGGAGACAGTTTTGTTCGTCTTTGTAAATAACTTCTGAAATTTAGCAGCTGCTTCATCTTAAGCACACTCAGAGTTAGTCTTGAGGGTGAATTGACCAAATCCCTTCAATTGTAAGCCAGCTATCTGGATCAAATGAGCAAGAAATCTTGACTTGTGGCTGGGAATGACTAATTCTCCCATAAAAGGGTAATTCCCCGAGGCTCGGTGGTTTATGAACCGGCAGACGACCTGTGTATTGGTACAGAATTTACAGGAGAGTTTACGGCGTTGTTGAAGGTTTGTGTGCCCCACCGAGGTGTGTGGGACGCGCAGGCTCCTGCCCGAGTTTGCATCCTGCTGTATCCCGGGGCAGTTCGGAGGCTGAAGCGGTGTCTGTGCTCCCAGCCTTGTGCTGCTGTAGCTGTTTGTGCCGCTGGGTCGTGAACTGAATTGAGGAACTAAGCGAGTTGAGAAATAACCTTTTCTGGTTGCTTGTCTTCAGGGTTATACATAATGTAACACAGTGAGCCACGCAAATATGGGAATTCATGGCCTGGAAAGGGTGGAATTCTTTTAACTGAGTGTAAGGAGAGCTGCTGCTGAGTGCCCAACTGTATCCTGAATGTAGTGCTGGTTTATTTTATTTGAGCAATTAGGTTTTTTTCATCTGGTATTTGAAAGTTAGAAACTGCTAATGGGAAGCTGTCTTTGGGATGGAAATTGTTGTTGCAAACTTATTATTGATCTGCTTTTGAATAAAAATAACTAAAACCCATGCAGAACAGCCTTAAATTGATGACTCAAACCACTCTCAAGCTTTGTGGGTGCTCACTTTGGTATGCAGGTAACAGGTACAGAAGGTGCTACTCTCATTTAGAAGTTTCTAATCGGGTTAGATGCTTATCTGCTGTTAACAAAAACGGGAGTTAGCTGCCTAGACGGCTTAAAGATCATTTACAAATCCTCCTGATACTTATATGCATCTTTAGCTGACTAAAGCTGCTGGAGAAATTGTTCCCTTTTCCATAAACTTGGTAGGCTGGAACGAGATCTGTATCTTAGGTTTTACAGCTTTGAAGGAGGACAATTAACTTCTCTGCTTACAACTCCACTGATTTTTCTGAACTTTAAATGAATTATTCAGAAAGATGAAGAACTTTTCCTGTAAATATTAATTATACCTGAAACTAAACCCAGCTGAAGGCAAATGTATTTTTCATGTATTTGCATTTTATAATGTAGGTCTTGCATTCTTCAACACGTGTTTAGCTCAGTACTGTAAGTTCAGAAGCAGATCCCAGAATTCTGACATGAATATTCACGGTATGAATTTGATTTGAATTGAGTTCTGAGTAACCACATAGCACTGCAGGGGAATATGGCTTGAGGTGGCTGGGAATTTTACCTTCCCAGTTGTGTATCCCCATCACACAAAGGCAGCCAGCTTGGGGAAGTCAAGTTGAAAAACAGCATTTATTTTTAACCCAAAAGGACCGTGGTAACCAAGGGTAGGTGTTGGCTTCATCAGCCGTTCCAAGTTACACTGTTCTTGTTTTTGAAACATAGTTTTTAGTAGTGTGTTTTGTGTCTAAGGTGGGCAAGAAGACAAAGCAGAGGTGGAATTTTGATGGCCTGAGGTATGGTGCTTGAAGGATGGTTTTGTTAGTTGACTAATTAATGATTGCTCTCTGTACAGACATAAAGGTGGTTGGAATATGGTTAAGGCAGGATTAATTACTGGTTTTAAGATAAAACTGGAAGAGATACCATAAGCAGTTGAGTTGTCTTGTTTGTGGAAATTATGGTTATCTGCATTTTGCGTAGGTTTTCTAAATAAAGAGTTTTATTTCAAATACAGCACAAAAGTAAGAAGTAAGAGAGTGTCTGTCCTGCAGACTTTCTCTCTTTAAATGCCTGCTGAAAGCATCGGTCATATTTGCAGTGTGTTATATCCGTTCTTTCTCACCAGACCTAGTGCTGATCCAAGCACGAGGTGTCTGGGAGGAAGGTGGTTCCTTATCCATTTCCTTGGATTTCTAGTAATTATGGGCAGATAAAGTGCAGCTGAAACAACCCCCACAGCAAACAGCAGACCTGGGTGGGTCACGCTGGGCCAGTCGCTGCCCCCTGACCCGGGTGCAGAAAGTGCCAGAGAAATTTGGGCCAGGGGTGTACCTTGTAGTGGAACAGGTGGCCCGGGCTCTTTGTGCCTCTGGTGGAGCAGTGCTGGTTGTGTCTGGCCCTGCCCGAGGGAGCTCTGGGTGAAGGTGGGAACCAGCAGCAGCAGCGTGCTGGTACATGAACACTGAGGCTGGTGACAGATGGGCTCTGCTGTGGCCTGGGCTGTGCGAGCCTTCCTTCTTCTCCTGCACCATTCCTGGTGTTTGTGCAGCACACCATCGAGTGGTGTGAGCTGGCTGAAAGCCAGTTGCTGCTTTGTTGTAGGCTCTTCATCATCCTCCAGCTAACTGAAATGATTCACCGCAATCAAATCAGTGCAAAGGTAGATGGGACTGTGCAGCTTATGCAGGGGAAGGAATAAATTACAGGAATGAGTCAGCTATGACTGAAACTCTTTTAAACTGCCGTGGAACTGTGCTCCCCAACTTCTAATTGATGTGATGAATGACAATTCATTTTGTTCCAAGAAATATTTCTCTGCTGACACTCAGTTAAACCCCTTCTCTCGATTCTTTATAAATTACTGTTCATTCAAGCTGAAGCCTGTCAAGTGAAAACTTAAAGTTCTTCTTAAATCAGAAGCTGGCAGCTCCAGGTTATTCCTAACAAATTTACAATGTCATCATTCTCAAGCTTGAACTGACCTTAGAATGACACGAGAATTTTTTTGTAGTAACAAATTGGGAAAAACAGGTCACATCTGCTACCACAGGCCCTCAACTACTGGCATATTAAACTTTAATATTCATTTTTATGGTGAGTTGAGATCTTACGTTCGGTTGTCAGCGTGAAATCTCAATGACTGAAAAAAAACCAAGACAAACAACCCAAACCATTTTTACTGTTAAACAAAGAAACCAAACCTTTTTCATCACAAGTTTTTTGTTGGTTTGGGCTTGGGCTTGGTTTTTTTTTCATGAGCAGTTAGGAACACCTTCATAGCTGTCTACTGTGGCTGCAGGCATGCCAGTGTAGAATGGTAATGTCAGCATGATGCACTAATTTATTGAGACACTGCCATTGTTTAAACTGACTTATGTAGGTGTGGTGTACATGTGCAGCTACATTGCTTGCTCATCCCTGTGGAAAACCAGGACCAAACTCAAATAGTCTATACCAGCAGAAAAATTGGAATATCCATGAAATCCAGGATTGAGTTTACAGAATATTTTTCATAATGGCCTTTTCTTGTATATGCCTTGATCTTCTATAGAAACACTAGAATTCAAATATGCAACTGTACAGCCTTTCAGCCAATCCAAGGATTTAATTTTAACAGGTTAAAAGAAAATATTTAGGTCAAATTTGCAGTGAATTCAGTAGGTGCGCCATATTTAAATATTTTCTCAATCAAACCCAGAGCTTTTGTGAGAGACACCTGCAAATAACTTGAAATACAGACAGGGTTGGGATGATCTGATGATTTACTGGTAGATGACTTATTTAAAAATGGATGAAAAAATAGATTACTCTCTGGTTGAAGGTTTGGGGATTTCAGCAGTTTGGTTTGGGATTGGAAGTATTCAGTCAGAGACAGTGGTGAGCCGATGGTATCTCTTTCCTTCTCTAAGTGTTCACTAGAAGTTTCACATAGGGTGGTTTTAAAGAAGTGAAAAGTAAGTTTTTACTGATGAATGACTTTGTAAAGATAAGTTGATGCAAAGATAACTCGATGCAGACTCTGGGTGTTGCTACAGTATTTCTAAGCACCAATATAAAGTCAACAAAGCTTCTGTTTCATAGATGTTATTTTAAATAGCACACCTTAAAAGGCAATGTTCTGGTAGCTTCTCTTTTCTGCTGAAGGAGCTAGAGGTAGGGGAAGGCCTGAAATTAGTCCAGATGGTGGCAGGAAACACAGTAAAACTTACTGTGAAAATTCTGGAATTCTGCTCCTCAGAACTTAGCATTCAGCAGTAAATGAAAGAACTGTTTAGTCTTTTAATAGCACAGTTGAAAGCTGACATCAGTGGTGAGGGGCACAAACCAAGTAGGGAGAGGGAGTTTGGAGTTCTTGTGAAGCTTTTACGAACTTGAATGCAGTAGGGATTTCCCCATGGGTTTGTAGCAGCTTTTGACAAGTTAACTCCCGGAGTTTCACCGGAAAATGACTGCTCTGAGCAACGCCTTGAGAGAGACACTGTGAGTTATCTGATTGCTTGGAGAAGCAAGGCTCTGGATAACAAAAACCCGCTGCCGTGCAGGTGGTAGCAGTCAGAGAGATTTAAAGGCAGCGCTCACAGATGGCTGCAGGGGCTGTCTGCACTGCAGCCGCAGCAGCTGGCTTCAGTCTGGCACGTTTGTAGGATGGTGCTCTCACCTAACGAGGGCTGACTCGGCTCAGGGAGACCCGGTGCAGGAATGTGGTCACTTGTGGCTGGTGCTGGAGAAGAGCCCTGCTGAAACATGTTTCCTCTGCTCGGTTGTGGTTGTGACTTGGGTGAGGTCAGAGAGCCTGCAAGTGGAGTCTTGCTTTGCTCTTGCACTCCAGAGCCATTCCTTGTGTGGGGTGCACGATGACTTCATGGTCTTTATGCAGAACTGAGTGTTTTGGTATAAGGCTTACACCTCATACCAAAATCCACTGATATATAACTCTAAAAAAAATCTCCGCTAAGTTTTTGAAGTACTAAATTAAAGTACTAAATTGCTTCTTCTTGTTGTTGCTGTCATATCAAAAATGACCAGATAGAAGGGGAAGTGCTGTCTGATGAAAGTTCAACATGTAGCTTGTATGGTAAATGTATATAGAGAAAATAATGTAATATACTTTTAATTAGTAATTTTCTGAGGGTTCCTCTCTTGTGTGGTAATAGAATAGTGAGTCATTACAAGTTCTTGGTGTGGGGAAAAATCAAGGAACCAGGATAATTCACAGAAGTTGAAAATATAGAGAGATTTAAAAAACGGTTGGACAAAGTTGAGACTAGGTTCAATTACATAAGTAAACATTGCTCAAATGCAAGTCTGGCCCTCTAAAACTTTATTATAGAAAACCAGAGGAGCACTGCTAGACAAATGCCTCACTACCATTCGTTCTCTTGGATGGGAGTGGGGGTTGTTGGGATTTTTTTGTGTTGCTTTTGAGGGGTTTTTGAGCAACAGTGCGCTGAAGATAACTAGTAGGAGACAGAACATGAAGTTACTTTGGCCTTTATTTAAACTCTTTAGTTCTTTATGCCTTGGGCTGTGTTTTAGGAAAATATATGCACATCCTTCCCTAGTCTTGCTGTATTTACTCAGATCTTGAAAATCCATGCCTGAGTTTCACTGGTGTCCTTTGGTATTAAAATACTGGAAGATTAAAATTTCTCCCAAAGCTAAATAATATGCTAAAAAGTGTCTCAAAGAAGGTATATGCAAATAATTAAAAGTAATGTTAAAATAAACATCAGCTGCTCTGAATTTCAGTGCAGTTTTTCATGCTTTGAGTAGCGTGTTGTTATCGTGGTTACTTTCCTGCAGCTGGAACATTGTTTCAGGCTGTCTTGGTTGGAGAACACAGAAAACATTGACTGTTTCCAGTGGTAACCGCTGTGTGAGAAGGGCTTCTGCAGAAGGGCAACACGCATATCTGTTCAATATTCTCCTGTTCTTAAGGTTTTCTTAATTTCTGTTGTGTGAAAGGGGATTTGTGTAAGATTCTGAGGGGGGAAAGGAGATTTGATGGTGTGCAGTTAGACAATAAACAGCGTTCAAGTTCTTTAAAGCTGGAAATAGCATGGACTCCTTACAACAGCCCGAGGCTCTCAACATCATCTCGTTCCAAAACTGCTGTTGCTCAGTCCAGAAATCTCTTGACTCACTGAACAGAGCCGAGCTATTAGACAACTGATTCATCTCACAGGAGGTTAGAAGGACTCCATATGGCTTGTGATATGTTAAGGAGCTAAACCAGTTAATTTCAGAAGCAGCAGTGTCACTCACTACTGCATGTGCTGTTGCTGGCACTGTCAGAAGTGGTGCTGCATGTACAGCTGCTGTAAGGGATATCCAGCCCTAAACTGAAGTTACATGGGAGCATCCAAGTCTGCCCTGGCACCAGTTACAGTCTCTGCAAAATGAGAAGGGTGGTGATGTCTGTTAAATACCTGAATTACAGCCTGGCTTTGCCAGATTCCTGATAGTTTAGTCCTGGACCAGTAGGGTGGTAGGTGTGATACCTGCAGGTCATAGGGATTATCTTTATCTTTTGTCAGCCCCAGTAAATAAATGGACTTGTAATGCTCGGGTTTGGCAGTCAGATGTGGTACTCAGCCCACTTAGAAAATACAGTCTGATTCCTGCCCTCAGAAAAATATTTACAGTGAAAGGCCATGGCTTCTGTCAGACATGAAGGAGGTGGAAAAGTTGGGTGTTTTTATATCAGATAGTTAGATTGGTTCAGCTGCTTGTGGATCCACAGCCTCGAACAGGCTAGAGGCTGGGAGTATTTCCTTGTGGTGGTGATACCATTTACTGTACTTGGTGAGTTGGAACCACTGTCATCTCACCCAACTTGTACCTTTTCCTGCTGAAAAGCTCTATCAAGTCTAACAGTAAATGGGGATTTTTCTGCTCAGCATCCCTGTCTCATTTACTGCAGGGAATTGCAGTCATAGTGGACTGAAGGATCTTGTTAAGTGTTTGAAATAAAGTCTTTGCAAATGGTGTCTCATTGTGTCAGAAGAGTCTCAGGTCAAGTATTCAGATGCCTTAGAGGTGCTGAATACTCTCAGCTTGGTAAGCTGGGGGCTGTGACAGATGAGCTGTATGGTGCTGCATATCCTGAAGAATCAAGCTTTGGCTGAGCTCTTGACAATCCCGTGTTTGTTGGCTGTTCCTAGGAGGGAGCAGTCACCTTGTTGTCTCTGGGGTCCTGGGATCATAGGTCAGATACCATCTCATTTGTTGCTTAGTGGGAAGTGCTGTTGAGGACAGGACAGATAAGCCCTGATGTTCATGCTGAGCTCTGTGGAACAGCACAAAACACGGGACTGCTCCTCCTCCAGTATTTTTGTGTCTAGTGAAAGGGAAATGTAGAAAACCAGTGTATTTGTCTGGTTTTAGTGGCAGCTAAAGAGGAGGATAAAGTTTCTTTGAAGTCTACGTGACCAACCCCAGTGCTTTCTGAACAGTTCAGCTCTTTGTCTTGAGTGATGACACTGACCACAAGTGTGGTTTTGTCTTTGAGGTATAGAAGAAAACTACTTTAAAATTAGCTATGAAGTTCCTGTTCTGACTGAGAGTAGAATATGAAATAAAGTAGATCTGGCCTGAGCATATCCAGAGATAAATATGCAGTACTTGAGGAAGCACAGGCATTTTTGTGAGAGGCCGTGTTTTCTTAGAGTGGCTTTGGATTTCAGTTCCAGAAAAACACCCACACACCTCCTTTTGGATTTAATAATGGTTATGGGTCAAATTAGAGAAAAAAAAACAACCCTGGTTATTTACTTGCTGCTTTCTTACTAAGTTTTTAGAAGTTTAGTGTTTAACTTGTTGAGGAATAAAACAAAGACTGATGAAACCATAAGAGACCAAGGGTCAGTTTAGCTCAGGTGTCTGGGGATGGCTGGAAAAAAGAAAACAGCAGCAAGTACAAGGTGTACTTCTCAGTCTGCCTCCCTGTCTGCTGTTGTTCTGTGACCTCAGGGCCTGAGGCAGTGCTCACAGCTGGGCTTCCAACAGTCAGTACAAATTCTTTATTACATTAGTTTTTTCTGATCTTGCAATAATCATTTATATTCCTGGCACATGAAAGTGTCTTTGACAGTGAGTTCTGTATGTGACTTCAGCATGGTCTTTGTAACCTTCTTATTCATTCTGAATTATTTGTGGAGCTTGTACACTGATGTACCCCAGGGCCAGTAAACAGTTTGGTAAGCACTGCTCAGAGGAACACACTGTTTTCATGTTGCTCCTTGTACTGTATGCCTTGTGCCTGCATTCTGACAGCTGTGGAAGAAAGAGGGATTGATCCATTTTCTTCCCCAGTAAAAACTGAAGATGGATCACAGAACTTTTTATATGACAAAGATGTATACATACTGTTCCAAGTCTTGCATATATGGGAGACCTCTTCTTTTTTTATTTCTTTTCAGGGCTTTTTCCTTCCTAGTAATAATTACACTTCTACTTTCATTTACTGTTTGAATTCCTTTTTTCCAGTTGGAGGGGGGAAAAAAATCCAAGTTCATGTTCCCTTCTGTCTGAATATCAGCAATGCAGCTGGCAAGTTGTCAACCTTTCTTCCAAGTAACAGCCAAGTGAAATTGTCAGAAACTGATTGTGTGCTTTAAAATTTGGCTCTGCTCATTACGTAGTTGGAAGGTGTGAGAGTGCAAGTATAAAAGCTTGAAACCTAATTTAAAAATAACTGACCTTATCATATAGCAATTTATTCTATACCCTTCAGCTCACCTTACTAGCAGAATAAAAAAGGTTTCTCAGCCTGCCTTTGCCAAGCTGAGGGCTCAGATTCTAATTATTATACAGTCAAGTGTTTAAAGGGGATCTAAATGAGAAGCAGAAACTGCTGGTTAATTTAGACTCGCCATGAAAAGCTGTGTAACTTTCCTAAGCTGCAAATGGAAACTTCACATTTGTACCAGCTTAGTGATAAAACCCCAAACCATATGTGTGTGTGTTAGAGACAGATTAGCTTTTGCTTCTTCGGGGGTGTAGGTAACCTTGGTTTTTAGGGTACTAACTTGCATTTGAAAGTAGTTTGCATTTTTAATGAGATCAGGAACTTGCTGTGAAGAAAGCTAAAAATCTTTTTTTAAATTTATTTCTAGATATGAGAAATGAGTGTTGGACGCAGAAGATTAAAGCTGCTGGGAATTCTGATGATGGTAAACATTTTTATTTATGTGATTGTGGAAGTCTCAAAGAGCGGCAGCCAAGACAAGAATGCAAAAGGCCGTGTTGTTATACCACGTAGCAAATTCTGGAGGAAATACACTCCTCACAAAGCTTATTGGAACAAACAGCAACAGAAGCTTGAGCTGCTGTACAACCCTATTCTGTCCTTGCTTTCCAATATGACTGTGGAAGAGAACTTGGTTTCTAACCTGAGTGCTCTCAATTCCTGTGACCCTGACCCCTTAGTGCACTCAGAGGTTAGTGACTTTGCAAACTTGCCAGACAGATTCAAAGACTTCCTCCTCTATTTGAGGTGTAGAAATTACTCATTGCTAATGGATCAGCCAAACAAGTGTGAACAGAAACCTTTCCTGCTGCTGGCTATTAAGTCACTTATACCCCATTTTGATAGAAGACAAGCAATTAGGGAATCCTGGGGCAAGGAAATAGAATCAGGGGATGTGATAGTCAGAAGGGTCTTCTTACTTGGGCAGACCCCACCAGAAGATCATTTTCCTGACCTTTCACATATGATTAAATTTGAGAGTGACACCCACCGAGACATTCTCCTCTGGAACTACAGAGACACTTTCTTCAATCTGACTCTGAAAGAGGTGCTGTTTCTGAAGTGGGTCAGCAGTAGCTGCGCAAATGTCCAGTTTATTTTTAAGGGTGATGATGATGTTTTTGTGAATACCAATCAGATCCTGGATTACTTGAAGAGCTTATCAAAGGAAAAAGCCAAAGACTTATTTATAGGCGACGTGATCAAAGATGCTGGACCTCACAGAGAGAAAAAATTGAAGTACTACATCCCAGAAAGCGTTTATGAAGGTTCGTATCCCCCGTATGCAGGAGGTGGTGGGTTCCTGTACTCTGGTGATCTGGCACTAAGACTGAATAATGCATCTGACCAAGTACTCCTCTACCCTATTGATGATGTTTATACTGGAATGTGCCTTCAGAAGCTTGGGCTTGCTCCGGAAAAACACAAAGGCTTCAAAACATTTGATATTGAAGAGAAATACAGAAATAACATCTGTTCCTACACAAACTTAATGTTAGTGCATAGTAGAAAACCTCAAGAAATGATTAAGATTTGGACACGCTTGCAAGACCCACACTTAAGTTGTTAAAGTAATGTGCATAAGTGTCTTAAATCAAAAAAACTTTGCAAGTTTGGATCACTGAAGCTCTGTTTAATAGTTGAATTTTTGCTGTAAACTTTTTCCTGTACTTCTGAAATCGAGAGTAATACTAAAATTTGATGGGATGGCTTGAAGACTTGGTCCTGACTTTTCCACTGGTGGTCCTGGTGGTCATTATGTTTCAATATTGGTCTTAATTTTAAAAAAGACTTTGAGGCTATAACTAGCTGTCAGTGACTGATTAGCTGTACTGGAAACAGGGATTGCCTACCACAATGCATCTTTCATCATTTGTGATGGTGGAAAATAATTTTCCCTTGAGTAGTGCTTGTGTGTGGAAACCACTGTAAATTGAAGATACACAAATTGGGGGAATGTAGTTTTACTTTTAGATATGATATGGTTACAAGACTTTAAATTTTGATTTTTTTTTTTAATTTATAATGTTCAGTTCTTTTGCACCCTGGAACAGTATTTTTTTCCTTCACTTACAATCCTTTGTGCGAAGTGTATGTGCGTCTGAAGAATTTACCCTTTTATTAGATGAAGCTTTTTTTTTATTTTTTATTTTTTTTACAAAAAAAGCATAATTCTGCTTGAAATGCCCCCTAAGAGCTCAAGGTGTAAGGAAAAAGATGAGGGTTTTTTTGGGGCTGGGCAGGTAGGGCTGCCCCTGCCTCAAGCCTACATACTGAAGCTGACTTATTGCTCATGTTATTTGTGTGGAAAGCTACTCTGGTCAATCCTTGTTTTCTGTTTGGGCACTAAATGTGATCAGGTAGCTTGATTTGATGGAAATGACTGAAATTGCACATTGCTTCTTGAGAGCATGGTTTGGGAATCCTGTAAAGCGCCGGCGAATCCAGAATTGTGCAGATCCCAGGAGTTTCGAATTCCGAACCAAACTTTGAAGTTTGCATGAAGCCTCATGTAGAGTTACATGTGTCCTCGAAACTCAGATCTTCTCTATTTCCACATCTTGCTTATAAGAATTACTCTAAATAGTGGTCGCTTTCTTTGTATATGTAGAAGTGCCTGTCTATTTATTGTTCAGATTGAAGACCAAAACATTTTCTTAAATATATTTTGTGTAACATATTATTTGTATAGTGTTGTCACTCGGATATTTAAATAGAGCATGATATTTTAAATCTGAGATGTGTAACGTGGTAAATAAAGCTAATTGTTATTTTTGAATTTAAAAAATAAAACGTGATTTAAATATTTCTGGTAATGCTTCATGTTGACTCGCAGAGTTGTTGCAGGTTACATTTCAGAGGTTCAGAAACAGAAGGTCTTATTTGACAGATTTCTCTAAGCTTGTGTAGCAGCCTATCAAGAAAGTGTCACAGCTGTACCTATATTTGTTAGATGCTGGGATAGATGGACAGCTCTGGTGAAAGCAAGGGGGACATTTAGAGCCTTGTGACAAACAATATGTACAGAGATAATTGTCTATACAGTACCATTGCTGGTGCAATTGAAGTGAGTCAAGGAGTGGATTGAATGGCTGGCACTTGAATTTTTGATTGAAACAACTTGGCAGCAACACCTCTTTTATGCTTTTTCACTTGCTTTCTTTTTCCTTCATTTATCTAGAACAAATGAGGCGCTTTATTTGTTCAGGGAGAGGTGAGGTGTTCTGGTCCTCCACCTCTCTGTTCTGTAGATGATCATGTTGACCCCAGCATGGATAAAAGGCTGTGCTCTGGTGTTGTGCTGTGAGGTTTGACCCTTGTGCTTTGTCATTCCTCATGGGAAGTGACACCTTTCTGAAAGAGATGAAGGTTTTACAGGAGTTACTTCCTACCTTGTTTCTTTAAATATTCATGGGATTTTCCTCAAGATTTGGGCCAAGTGAAAGAAAATAAGTTATGCTGATGGTGAGAGATGCAAGGAGAGATGGAGTGTTAAGAGTCTTGGTGTGGGGGAAGGAGGAAGGGGGAGAGAGAAAAGGTGAGGCAGAGATGAAAAGGAGGGTGCTGGGGGAGAGTGGAGGGGAAAGAGAGGCAGAAACAAGTGAGCACTGAACAAACTGCTGAGGTCTGTGGGAGGATCAAACACAAACAGGAGAGTTGCAGCAAAAAGAGGGACAGGAAAAGAGACCAAGAATTAAATCGTGTGAGTAAGATAGGGTGGAGTGCACATGTGATGTTAAGTGAAATGGGTGTGATTGGTGGAGTGCCAGCATTAATTATTTAATTTATACCTTTCCTGGCAACCATGAGGTAAAAACCAGGTCTCTTGCGTGGGACACACCTGATAATAAGGAAAAACAGGCTGAGTGGCACCTGGGGAGGAGAAATGCTATGAGAAAGCATTTCCTCACCTTCTGAAGGGACAGGAGAAAGGGCAGAGGACAAGGCTGAGCAGGGGGAGAAATCTGACAGACCACTTTTGTTTACTCCAAGTGTGGTGGCTGTGCCTGGTCCACTCCCACAGAGAAAGAATTGTCTTGGCAAATAATTGGGACTGAGTGAAGAGTAAGGGAAGTAACAGAGATAAACGAACAGCTTTTTTTTTATTTTTTAATGGGAATGGGATTTGGGGACAGTTGGGACACAGAAGGTGAAAAGACTTTAAAAAGTATGTGCAACAACCTGTATCTGCTCTATTCTACAGTATCTGTCTTAAATGCTGTTAAATACTTGAATTTCTGTTGTATTATTTCTTAAAGGGAAGGAGTCTACTAAGATAAAGACACGAGAAAATTTGACTACAATAGAAAGAATGGGATTTGGAAACTGAAATAAGATGTGCTCAGATGAGACAGCTGAATGTGGATGCAGTCTTTGTTCTTTTTTCTTCCCTGAATACAGCAGGGAAAATGGAAGTGTTGCTTCATAAAGTGATTAAATAACACTGCATCAGGGTGAGCCATTAGAATCCATTAGCTTGTTTGTATAAAGGCTCAGGCCTTTGCTTCAAAATCCAGTTGGGAAGAGAAAATATAGGATAAGGAAGGTAATGAGCTATAATTAATGCACAAATTATAAGGTTTATCTTCCAGAGGATGGAGTCCCTGTTTTCTGCCAGTTGGTTCCTTGGCCTGACTGCATTTTACTCTTGGATCCCATCTTCCCCTACCCAGTTTTGTTATGTAGGCTTGAGTGAAATGTAGCACTTGACAGGGCTGGTGATAAAAGAATGGACAGTAGTCCTTTTCTGCTTTTCTGCTTTTCAAAGTTGGGAGCACAGAAAGCCAAACTTCAAAAAGGGTTTTGGCTGGAAAGTACAAGAAGGAGGCCTGTTAAAATTCACTGGAAGGTTTGCATTGGGTATGCAAGTCAGCAAGGATCCTCATGCAGGTAGTGCTGAATTTGGGGCTTTGTGATGCAGCAGTGAGCAATCCAGCTCTTATCTGGTGCTGCTGTTCTGATCTAGCCCGCAGTCAGCATTCACCCCCTGAAATTTGGCCTCCCTTTCCCTTCTGCCTAACTGCACCTCATATGTGCAAGATTTCCACTCGAGCTGCTTTTGCTTGAGGGCACCAATCCAAATGAGTTCATGTCTGCTCTGAACTATTTCCTTCTCAGAATAGTCATGAAACCAACTTAGCAAGCAAATAGGGCAGGGAGAGCTGCTTAATGGATCCCTTTCATGGACAGTAATCATGGAGGTGGTTCTGAATGGAGCAGTGTCTGTCAATCAGCCTAAGCACAAAACACTCTTCAAATTCTCCCCATTCTCTTCCTCTAACTGTTTAAAGCTGTTGCCCCCTTCCCTGCTGGATGAAGGTGAGGAGTGGAAATGAGAATTAAAGTAAACTGCAGTTCTGGAAGCAAATTTTCAAAATGTCAGGAGTGATGAAATACTGAGCAGGTCAGTTTTTCTGTTGTGCTCACACCAGGTTTTGCTAATCATTTCTATTTGTATTGGCTCAGCCTGCTCTAAGTGTTTAAACAGCTCTGGCTGGATTCTGCTGAGGGGTGGCTGAGCAGCACCTTGTGGGCTTTGCACATCAGCCCTTTTAAAAGATAAAGAGCCCATTTCCATTTGTCAATGAAAACATTTGTACCCTGTCTAATAACACCTGACTGAACCAGCTGAGCTGGGCTTAAGTTGGTCTTGGGGTGCCAGTCATCACTTCAGGCTCTGTTAACATCTGTGTAGGTATGGAACAAATCTCTGTGACCTCAATTTTTGCTCAGTTTTCTGTATTTTCATGTTATTGCAGTTATATATCTATTTTTTTAAGTTGCCTTCAAGCCTAAAGACTTCAGACATGAGTTACGTGCTTCAGATGAATGCACACTGAGCTTCCTGTCAGAAATGCATCGAGATAAATTTGACCATTTCAAATTTTATATGGAGAGAAGTCCAATCAGTCTCCTAATTTCTAGGCTCCTTGATCTACCTCTGTGTGTTCAACCTGTGTCATTCCCAGTCTTTCCTGCTAAGCTCTCCATCTAAATGAATCCATCTTTCCTGCCTTGTCATATGTATTTGTTCCTTCCCTCTGTCCCCTCTTGTCTCTTGGTGGACACTGTGCTTTCCTCCCCAGTAAACTTCAAGATTTTCTGATAAAGTTACAAAAAAATTTACAAAATCACTTCTATCAGAGCCTGATTTCAAATGGGAGTAACTGGAGGAAAAATGCTGAGCTGCCAAACAAGCTGTGAACTTTCTGATTTTGGAGTTGGCTTTTCTAATGCCACTGCCATTGTAATTTATTTAAACAAGACTGCTCTGGACAGATTTGGAGAGAGTTTCTACAGGGGTTAGAAATAATCCCCAGACATCTCCTGATAGATTTTTAAGGCCAGAGCTGCAGCTTAGTATTTGTTGTGGCTGTATTTTGGTGTCCTTTTCCCCTCTTCCTCCATCCCTCTGGATAAATTTTGGCTGAGTTCTGCAAAGATGATTCATTTGTGTTTCCTCATTCGTCTTGAATGTGTCATGTTTTTCCTCACTACTCCTATCACTGATACTCCCCCTCTTCCAGGAAAGTCAATGCCTCATGACAGCCCAAATTTTGCCTTTCTTTAGGGACATTACATCCACACTGAGCTGGCAAATGAGCCTGAGTGTGATGAGTGTTTGAAAACCCTGCTGAAAGGAAGTCACAAGTTTTAAGAACACAGACCTTTCAATAAATTTGAGTTGTGACTTCAGAAAACATCCTTCAAGCCACTTCTTCTCTGTCTTCTTGACCTTTAGGATCATACTAGTTCTTAGTATTTTGTGTTCTTGCTTTCCTGGTGTCCTGTAACATTAGATTGTGATAGAGCTGGAAATAGTTGTGTGATTTATGTTCAGTCTATAGAACTGCTTGGCCAAGTGGGGAGGCTCTCACCCAACTTTAGCAGATCAGACCTGAAAGCTCACCTGTGAGTCTGCTATTACAGCAAAATTTTACTGAGATTTGAATTATTCTTCAGCAGTATTGAAGAAAACAGAAGCATGTTTATGTCCCTAGAGACCCCTTGTGCTTTTCTTCTTTTCCAAAATCTTCATAACAGTTTGCATTTCTTATTGTCCTTATATTCAAAAATATACAAATTATTTTTGAGAAACAAATTGGGGGTGGAGGGAGGGAGCAGTGGGTGGGAAGAAATCCCCGCTACAGATGTTACAAAGTTTTGCCAGGATAGGAATTATTGGGCTGAGATGAGCTAAAAAATTAACCCTCACTTTGGTGAATATCTTACTTAGTCACAGTGGGAAGTGGGAGAAATTTTTAAACTATAAAGACCGAAAGGAAATGGTCTCATTTTCCTTTCCTTTCAATCTTTCTAATATGTGAGGAAACAGACTTCTGCTTTAGATGTAGTTTTGGCTGCTGCCCAAGAGACCTAGAAGTTTCATCATCTTGTTACTTGTTGACCACTTTGTTTATGAGAACATAAATGCCAGAGAGGCCAAGTGAATTGTTTTTCTTAGGCCTGTCCTGCATGATTTTGATACAGTGCCAGCAGTAGTGGTGCTTAGCAGAGGATAATGAGGAGTATCCCTATCAAGAAAGCTGAAACATAAGCCATGCTTTGTGATACCTGGAAACTGGATGACTTTCAAGAGAGGTGAGCTTTGTTTGTGCCCTTCAGTTTTCAGAGAGGTTCCTTGTTGGAGCTGGTCTGGGAATTTGTTCTTAGAGCTGTCATCTCTTCTCCATAAAAATGCAGCCTGGATTGTTCTAATGTGTACTCAAGGAAGAGCTGGACCTACCCAGGGCTCCATCAGCCCTCCAGCCCCTCAGAGTCAGAACAAAACACTTCTGGTAGCTCGTGAGAGCCTTTAATCATTAGAAACTTCTTCTAGGCTACAGTGGTTGGTGACAAGCAGCAAAACTATCTTCCTGGAATTTGTCTTTTTTTTTTTACCTTCACTGGCAAAGAGGTCTACAACAAATCCTGTGCTGTATGAACATCCAGCATCCACTGCTCCAAGAATGAGAAGATTGTCAGTCAGCTGCCTCCTCCCTGGATGCAATTTGGAGTGAATATCTTCAGTATCTTTTTGGACTGGACCATCCCCAGGGGGTGTTGCTGGTACAGCCATCAGTGATACAACTTAAACCTGTTGCCCTGGTGATCTTTTAGTAACAGTATGACAGCAAAAATTGAAGGTTTATAGGTAGTCAGTGGTTATATATGCATTGAACAGGGTTTTTTCCCCTCCATGAAATGCATCTTCATGTGATATATACCAGTATTTCTTATTCAATGCTGATTATCCATTTATCCTTCTCTAGCTTTCTAATTTTTAATTCCTATGCTTTCTTCCTCACAGGAAAGCAAGATGAACCGTTTTAGCTATAACTAGAATAATATTAAATGTGAGGAAGTTGGGTTCAGAGCTGCCAGAAAGTGAATGCCACAGTAGGGGCATTATGGAGGAGTTGTCTTTGGACCTCTAATTGCAGCATCTCAAAACTTTTCAAGAATATTCACGTTTGATCTAAGTTTGGAACTGACATCCTTCTGTTTTCTACACTGAAATAGCAGCACTGAATCTCAGATGATGCCTGGTCCCTTATTCCACTTCCCAGGCAGTTCCAGCACATGTGAGGATCCTTTCATGCTTGCCTGTGCTTTTTCCATACTCTGAGTGTGTTTTAGGAGAGAGCGTGGACCTCCTGCTCTGTGTGGGTGGTTAAGAGTGTGACATCCTTTCCCAGATTTATTTTTGGTTGTTCCCAGCTGGTCCATTCTGGATTTTCCCTCTTTGAGGATGTTTGTTGTATGTAGCTGGTGTTTAATGCTGGAGAGACCTGAATCATTCCATCAGGGTAATTGATACTGACCTAATTACACAGATGAGTTTTGCACTGGAATTTTTAATGGCACTTAATAATTATAAGAGTTCTTCATTCCCTGTGTTTATGATTCAGTCCTTTGCCTTGTGTGGCTTCAAAGAACAAGGGCATTGGATGGAATTATTTCCCTCTTTATTTTGTGTTGGGTAACTCTGTGCCTCCTGCCTGGAGAAGCAAGGGGAGCTGCTGCAGTTTAACCTCTCCATGGGGAAACTGTGGTTGAATCCAGCAACACTCCATTGTCCCTCATCCAAACAGGATATGGATGAACTCTGATCTCTGCAGGAGATTGCCAAGGTCAGACGAGGATAGGGAGACTCTCAGCCCAGCTCTGCTCAGGAAACCCTTAAGCCACATTTGCTAAGTAGGAAGCCTGCTAGAGAAGATCCATCTTTGTATTCCATCCTGCTGACGTCCATCCTGTGCTGGAGAGGAGGCTCCTGCACAATCCAGGAGAGTTGCCCCACACCTTCCTAACTGGTGAATGTGCAGGGCTGTGTCCCTGAGCACTGCAGCAAACAGGAGAGGCCCAGGTGATAAAGTCATCACCTCTCCCAGTTTCACCAGGCTGGGGGAAGGTGTTTGAGGGCAGTGTGATTCCAGAGCTGCAGCACACCTGGGATCCAGCAGCTGTGCCCTTCCCCAGCAATCCTGCCTGGCAGGAATGGTCTGGGCAAGCCCAGCCTCATGTGGAGCAGCTGAAGTGGTAAATGATGCCCTTCACCTTCCTGTATCAGGTGCACAGAAATATTTCAGGGGCTTTTTTTTTTCCCCTGTGTCTGCATCTTGTCCATGGTTTCAAGTGAAGCACAGTGGTTTTGAAAAACCCGTGGATAGTTTATTTCCAGATGCGTGTTTACACCTTGCATATCTCTGGGGGGCTAAACAGATGCCAGATCACCCATGTGGGTGTAGTTCTGTGAGAGTGAGCAGATAAACATGGTGCTCCAGAGCTGATGTTATTGTTTCTATCCCCAGAAGGGAGATCTGTGAAAGGAAAGGGCACAAACTGCAGAAGAAAACAACCAGCCTTTCAATTAGTCACCTGGCATCTGCTCGAATAAACTGCTGCTGCTTTAACTTTACATTAAACATCCCTCCCACCTATTTCTTTTTAAATTCCTCTCGAGTTTCTTTTCCTTTTATTTTGGTCTGTTCTGAATATCCCAGGGTCTGGAATTTGTCTTTCATGATGATATATAGCTCGGCATGGTGCCAGCCTCAGCTCCAGGGAATTTTTGTTCGTGTTAAGATCTGAAAATCTTTATAAACATACACTTGGAGGAAAAATAGTTTGGTATTCAAGAAGCAGGATAAAGAGTTAGAAGAGCTCCAAGTGCTCTTAGCAGCTGTGTCATATCTTACTGGGCTGACAGAGTAAATCCACAACCCATCCATATTTTCAAGATGCACACAGTTTGGGTTTCCTCATCCCAAAAGGACAGAGGTGAACTGCAAGAGCTGCAGAAGGAGACCACAGGGACCCACACATAGCAGCTTCAGTCTGTGTGAGCTGTGAGTCTTGGATTTGGGAGGGAATGACTGAGGAAAGGCCTGAGAGAGGGCTACAGAATCAAGAGTAGCCTGGAAAAGCAAATGAGGGTCTTCAATGGGAGTGAGCCAGAAGCACAGGAAAAACTTAAGGGCTTTTTTACATACAGCAGGCACTGGATTTTTCTGACACCAAACTAAACCTCCCCTGACTCAGCTTCATACCATTTCCTCGAGTCCTGAAATAAATAAAATAGAGAATAGAAATTTTCAGCTCCCCTGAAGTTGCTGGGCATAGCCTGAAGACTAACTAGCAAAAAAAGATGAAAGAGTGTAAAGGCATGCACTCAGGATGATAAATGTAGTTGGAAATGTGTGGAGAAACAGATAATGAGGTCTGTAGTGGGTTTTTGACGAGTTATGTAACAAGAAGCAACAGTGCAGGCCCAAAGAAAAAGTTGAAGGAAAGGCCACCTGTAATATTGAGGGATTCAGTGAGTACAACCACCAGAGACCCCTTTAGATGACCTCCAAGGACCATAAAAGGCCTTCCAGTAGGAGACTGATGCATGCAAATTAGTTCCAGGAAAAGTGATGTTTATGTATTAGTTAGGAGGCACATTGTAATGAATATGCATGACCCTGCTGCAAAGTCTCACCACACACCTCAGAGTGAAGGAGATATCCTCCTGTGTGTCCCGTGTTGATAAAGAATGCCAGCTTTCTAATCTTTAAATTGTGTTGGAAAGTTTATTTTCTGGTGGATTTTGGGATCACTGTCACTGGCCTTGAGAGTGCTGCCCCCATTGAGGATGCTGAAGACCCCACTGAGGTTTCCCCTCAGTCTCTTCTTCCTCAGGCTGAGCAGACCAAGTGAGCTCAGCCTTTCCTCTTATGACTTCTCCTCCAGACCCTTCACCATCCTGGTGTCCTCCAGCAGAGTCCAACAGACTCCCCAGCTTCCACTCACTTCGTGCCATGGACAGGTTTTCCTTTGGATCAGTGCCTGCTCAGTGAGGAAGGTTAAGCTGGGTTTCTCTCTGGTCACACAACACAAACCCAGCTGGGAATGAGCCACCAGCAGGAGCCTGGGGAGGCCAACAAGAGCCTGGCAGAGAAACCAGCCTGGGAGAGCAAGGGAAGGTGGGGATTGGAGAGGTTTGTGTGATATCAAGTCTGTCTTTTGCTAGAGGCTTTAGAGTGGCTGGAAGCAAGGGAGGGCATTAAAAGCTGATTGAGGTACCCTGACTTCTCTGTGCTGAGGTTTTTTTGGCTGTCCCTAAACCCTCCTGCTCTAACCAATGGTGCTGGCGTGTCAGTAGAGCTTAGATTTGAGACTGCAACTCTTCTATATAAAATTCCTATCTTCTGATTTTACTCAATTAGGGCAAAATGCTGCCTAGACAACCCTATTTACAGGCATGAGGCAGCTGCTTTTCATTAGGATCATTTGCCATAAGCCCAGCTGCCAAATTACTTCTGCATTTAAAGAATGACAGTCTCAGTCCCTCTGCTCCATGGCCAGCAGGCTGCCAGGGCAGGGGTGGCAGCAGGTGAACCATTTCCATCCAAACCAGGGCTGGAGACCCCAAAGCCTTGTACAAATCAGCCCAGCTGAGCACAAATGCCCCAACCAGGAGGGTTTTTGATGGGTGCTGGTGGCCAAGAGCCACCAACCAGCCTCACCAGGGGATATTAAGGTCCTGTTCCACTGCAGGCAGACCTATTTGCTGAAAATCCCTATAAATGTGTTGCTGGATAAACTGGGCCCTGCAGAATTATCTATGGCATGAGATCCTCCCTGGCTCAGTGTGGGTGGCACTCCCCTGTGCTGACCAAGTTACCATTTAACAAATCCCCTTTCTGAGCACACCTCTTACTACCTTAAAAACTTGATGTTGATTTTCAGAGTCGTGAAGGGCTGCAATGTTTGCTCACTCAAATTTTTTTAAAATGAACAATTATTCTGGCTTGCTCCAGGTGGGATTTTTCTTTCTGGCAGGTGAGTTGCTGTGGCTGCTGGCAGTTGTTCAGCCAATGCAATCTGTTGCTCAGCTGGGTTTTTGCTCCTTCCCAGCCAGGCAGGACAGAGGGGAAGTGTCACACACAGACACGGGCCAGCTCTTTGGCCTGACTGCTGTTTTTAACATCTGGATTCCTTCATGTGGAGTCATTAACAGAAGTAAAAGAGAGTTCAGGCTGAAGGGGGAGGAAATTCCCCTTCGATAGCTCATTCAGTCTGTGGTTTGGGGATGTTCACGTTGTGGCACAGTCAGTGGAATGCCCTGCTGGAGGAATTGGATGTGTTTCTGATTCTCTTGGAGAGCTGATGGCAGCTGCCAGCATAGGCCCAGTCATCCTCCCTGCAGGCACACACAGAGCAGCTGGGATTTAGACCTTTCAGGCTGAGCTTATGCCTTGAAACCAGGCAGGGCTTTGCCACTGGCTTTGTTGTACAGCCCCAGTACATGCAGCAGAATGCTTCTGAGCACCCCATTCCCCAAGGGGTTTCTATCAAAATACCTGATTTTATCTGAACCTGGAGGCACCACAGCTCATGTCTGGGTGATTTTGAAGGGTTTGCTGCCAGGCACAATATTTGGGAACCATTTGCTCCCTGCAGAGAGGAGGAAGAAGAATCCATCTCTTTTATTGCCTTTGCTGCTGCAGTCCCCCAGTGGCTTCGTGGTGTGGGCTGACAGTGCAGCACTTCCTGCAGCCTTTCAGAGCTGGGATTTGTCCTCATTTTCATGATTTGTTTGTTGGATTTTCAACATTTGCCTTCACTTCTGCTCTGTGTGAGAGTCTTTAGCAAGAGCAGGAAGTGGTAGCTGTGTACCAGGAATATATTGTCATGCTCCAGAACCACGTGTAATTAACAGCACTGGAGGAAAAACTGGTGCCATCTTCTCACTTTGAACTTCTACACTGTTTCTTAAACCACTTCCTGACTGCAGTATCATCCTGAAAACACCAGTTTCTTTGACTTTTTTTTTCCCCTTTTCACACCCCAGCAATCCCTGCTGCCTTCCTCCAGCACCTTCCAGTTTGGTGGGTGCCAGTGAAGGCAGCAGCAGCACATTGGAATGGAAACCTTTTCCCAGGCAGGGAGCTGCAAGGCTATAGATGGCACCACCTGGAGCCTGTGGTGAGCCTCCTCACTGTGGGAGGCCAAAAGAAAGGGGAGGAGGGGTTTATCAGCCCAGATAAGACAAGCTGGAGTGCACCTGGCCTGGCTCAGTGACTCTGCCTGCCTGGGAGTGGAGCAGTGAACATCCAGGCAGAACTCACCAGCAGCAGCCTCCAGTCACAGCCCCAGCCTGGGGCACACACCTGGCCAAGGTTTGGGATCCCAAGGAAATCCAAGCAAGGGGATCCCACACCCCCCTTCCCAAAGTGTGTGTAACAGCCCCTGCTGAGGGGAAGGGGGGGTGTTACCCCAGGGAGCTTGTCTGACCAGGGCTGTGCAGATCTATCCAGGGCCCTTGGGAAAATCCCTCCTCTAGAGCCTCTTGGCACTTTTGCCATGACACCAGGCAGGCTCCCAGCCCCACTAGAGCCGTGCTGGGTCAGTCCCTTTGCAGAGCAGCTTGCACTGGACCTGTGGACCTGTGTCAGCATCAGGACAGGACCAGTGCCATGCCACTCCTTGGCACCCCATTCCTGAGCAGGCAGGGAGTAGATCCCATCAACCAGGCCATAGCCTTTGTGGCATCTATTTTAGCTATTTTTTTTTTTTTTAATTTGGTTTTTTGGTTTTGTTGGGTTTTGGGGTTTTTTGAGTTTTTTTGTTGAGGTTTTTTTTTGTTTGTTTGTTTTTTTTTTTTTTTTTTTTTTTTTTTTTTTTTTTTTTGTTTTTTTTTTGGGTTTTTTTTTTTTTTTTTTTGTTTTTTTTTTTTGGTTTTTTTTTGGTTTTTTTTTTTTTTTTTTTTTTTTTTTTTTTTGTTTGGTTTGCGTTTTTTGTTGGGTATTTTTGTTTGTTTGTTTGGTTTTTTTTTTGTTTTATTTTTTGTTTTGTTTTGTTTTTCATAGGATCCCTCCCTCTCCCCGAGCTGTGCAATAAGGAACCAGCGCGGGGCGAGCGGCGGGGATGCCCCGCGGACAAACCGCGCTCCTCAGCAGCGGCGCCCCGGTCTCGCAGGCTCTGAGAGTGCGGGGCGCTGCTGGCGCGTCCCTTTCCTGCGCATCGCCACCTTCCCTAGGCCAGGACTGGCTGCTTTGGGGCAGAAGGGTGCAACAGAACGAGATTTTTTTGCCAGGCTTGGAAAGTCCCTAAGGCGCTCCGGGGCTTTTCTCTCAGCGGTGCCAGCACAGAGACTCGGGGCTGCGTCTCTCCCTCCCCCCGGGGCGATGCGAGCCAGGTGGGGAAGGCTGGGTTTTGTTGCCAGTTCCTGAAATGTGGTCGCCACAGAGGGAATGGTCGGACTGTTAGAATGAGTCAGACTTTTTGTTCTTGTTTTGTCTTTGGTTCTCCCTCGGCGCTGCTGCTTTTCGAGGGGAAACAGCTGCGTGCAGATGTGCACGAGAGAGGACGGACCCAGCCGAGCAGGGTGAGCTGCCTGGGCAGGGGGGGTGGCCCCTTCGGATGGAGATTGGGATGGAAAACTCCTCCAGCACCACGACCATCACCCCGGCCACCCTGACCGAGTCCCCGGCGCTGCGGCGGCGGCCGAAAGCAGCGATCAGCAGCACAACAACAACCCCGGCCGCCTCCCCGGGGCCTCGCTGCTCCCGAGAGGTTCAATCAGCCCTCGCTCGCACAAAGCAGCGAGGATAATGCCGCTCTCACCCTGGCTGCATCACGCTTATTTTCAGTCCTTACCAGCAGAGCAGCACTGCGGGATCACGGCAGAAGGAGGGGATGCTGGAGCTCCGTCCGGGTGCCCGCTGGTTCGGGGGTGATTTTCCACCGCGGCTGCTGGGAAACAGCCCCGTGGGGTTTTGCCAGCGTGAGTGAAGATGTGAGCCGTGGTCCCACAGCCTGTGAAATTCCTTTGGTCTCCCCGTTTCGGACAGCCATTATTGATTATTTTTAGCTGTAAAAGGGGGCAGGGAAGAATGAGCTGGGACGTGGCTCCCCGCTGCTCTTTCAGAGGATTTGTTAGTTTTGCAGCTGACTGTTGAGAGATTAATAGACAAACCCCAACCACTTCTGTATTGTGTGCTCTTTATTTTTAATATAAATCACTTTTGCAGAGCTTTGCAGGACACAAAGCTGCCTGCAGCCTGGCTTTCCTCCCACCAGCAGCAGTGGCCTGGCTGGTTGTGAGGGCCAGTGGCTGGGGCATCTCTGCTGCAGGGTTTGTGTTCTGCTGCAGGGTTTGTGTTCTGGATGTTCCTCCTGCTGCAGAAGGTGGCAGCTGCTCCAGGAATGGGATGAGCCTGCCCCTGCCCGACTGAATGCCAGCCCTCCCATATCCTCTGGAGTGGGTCCTCCCAAGCCAGCCCTGGCTTTGGAATCTCGTGGTGTTGAAGAAATGGCCATCAGCCCTCTGCCTGCCACAGTCCCTCTGCTCTGGGGCAGAGGGGCCATGTCTGCCCCTGCCAGGACACACCAAGGGGCCTAAATCCCTGGCTGGGGTGATGGCTGCTCTGTCCCTCTCATCACTTCACCAAACCCATCTCAGTGAGTTTCATCTTCTTTTTTGGGTGTAAGCAACTTTTCTTGGTCGCTCTGAGTCCTTATGTTGAAGGACCAAGAAAAGTCACCCTGCAAGGAAAAAAAGAAAAAGAAGGGGATGTTTTCCCTGCCTTGCTGTTGAGCCAAAGTGTCATAGAAAGTTGTCAAGGAGATGCTCTCTCTGGCAGCAAGATGCACCTGATGAACTTCCCTCTGCTCTGTGGGATAATCCCACTGGGAAAAGAATTCCTGTCAACATCTGAGGATGCCCTGACAGGCTAAACAAGATATTACAGCTTGGGTGTTGAACTTAGATTTCTTGGTGGGTTTAATTTTATTTTGTTTGAGCAATACTGAGTTTGGTTTTCAGCTAGATTTCTCCCAGCTGCAGTAGGAGCTGACTGTAGGTGTTGCTGCAATCAGTTTTGATTCTCTGGGGAGCAGGAGCATCCTTCAAAGTGAGGTAGGAGGTCAGAAGTGGGTCAGGACCAGCAGCTCCTGTTTGTGGATGTACCAGTGGGTCTAACTTCTCTCACTGAGGTTAAATAATAGTGCTTGAGGATGCCCAGGTTGGGATAAAGAAGAAATAGGTGCCTTGAAAGCTCAGGGAAAAATCATTACTAATCCTTTTACAACTCTTGCAGGTGTACAATCTGTGCTGTTAGTCTATAAAAATCCCACAAAATGCAGAGTTTAAGCTATAAATCAGTTATATTAATAGCACTACAGTGCACCATCAACACGGGTGAAACACTCACCATGATAAAGCAGAGCGTGGTGGCATCACTCCTATAAAACACCCCTGAGCACAGTCCTGAGGATTAGCAGCTGAATCAAGGAAGAGCAACTGGTGATCAAGGAAAGCCAGCTCCCTATTGAAGGCAAACATCAGCTCCTGAGAAATCCCTTACCTTTAATTGTATCTGAGAGCATAATTGCACCTTCGTCCCCAACAGACCTAAAATCAATCTGGCTGAGGAGTGACACAAAGAAATGGGACTCTAATGAGTGACACAAAGAAATGGGATTGAAACTGATGCTTATCTCTGGTCACTGAATACAGGGATCTCGTTCTACATAATGTACATATAAATAATAGAGCAGCCCCTGCAAGCAGAGCCCTCCCAGCTCACTTGGAGGGATGGAGCTGTTGAGATGAGCACCCTGCATCTGTCCCCAGAATTTCACTGGGCACATTGCTAAGCTCCAAAGAATAACACAGCTTTTGAAACTTATTTTTAAAAATTACCAGTGATATTACAATTTTTCCTAAATATAGTCTTGTCTTTGATTTAAAAAAATGTTTGTTTTGCAAGCAGCTTTTACCTGTCACCCTTTGTTTTGGACCCTAGTTATTTCTATTTAGTGAGGTGATGAGCAAAATCTAAATTTCTCATCCTACTTTAGCTCTTCCCACTTGCTTTTGGTGCATGAGAGAATTATGAATGTTATCCCAGTGTGAATGTCACTTTCTCTTTATTCAGCAATGCAATCACTAGAGGGAGGCAGATGGTAAATTTATCTATCCTAAGCTCTCAGACACTCTGTGGTGCCTTATAAATGACAGCAGAACAGTTGTGAGTAGGAGCTCCTGGTACATCATGCTGCCTGGGGGGGAAATTTGAACACTTGCTGAAATCAGCTTAATTTTGTTGACTGTCCATGCTGGCAGCCCCCAAGGCAGCTGTGTCCTCCTCAGCAGCTGTGGGGCTGCTTGGCTCCTGAAGGTCATGCTGGGTCCCTCAGCTCATCCTGGGGTTATTCAACCCCCTCCTGAGAAATCAGGGGTGCAGGAGCTGGTGGAAAGGCTGTGACATTCCATTTGGGGATTTTGGCCCCGTGGTGCAGAATTTGCGCAACTTGGCCCAGGCCAGTGTGGACATGCCCACAAGATCTCCAAGAGATGCTCTCAAGGCCAGGTGACTCCAAAATAAGTAAGAATCAGCAATTGCTGAACATGAAGATTTAGTCAAAAGGGTCAAACATCCTAATGGGTAATTTATGTTTTTGTGGAGATTAGCTGAAAATCATGACTTGCTACCAAACAAACCACATTAAGATTCCTCACTCAAATACTTACATATCAGCACATAAAAAAATAAACTTGGCCTTACAATTTATTTCACCATCTCTACCACCTTTTAAGTTTAAATTAAGCAAATGCTCCTCTTCTCCTCATGAACCAGAAGATACCTTAGAGACCTCCCTGCTTTGCAGCAGGGTTCCCTTCCAGGGTTTACATCCAGGTAGCACAATGCTGTTCATTGCTCAGGAGGGCAAACCTCACCTACACAGAGTTTACACCCCTCAGACACACACGAGTCTATGGGCCCATGGATGCTGTCTACTTAAACTTTATTAAAGCCTTTGATACCATTTCCCAGAGCATTCCCTTGAAGGAACTGGCTGCTCCTGGTATGGACATGTGTACACTTTGCTGGGTAAAAAACTGCATGGCCTGGCCCAAAAGAGGGGTGGAGTCACCATGGAATAACCTGAGTTGGAAAGGACTTACAGGGATCATCAAAGTCCATCTCCTGGCCCTGCACAGAACAGCCCCAAGAATTCCACCAAGTGCCTGTGAGTGTTGCATAAACACCTCTTGAACTCCATCAGCTCAGTGCTGTGACCACAACCCTGGAGAGCCTGTTCCAGCACCCAACCACCCCCTGGGTGAAGAACCTTTTCCTGGTATCCAACCTAGACCTCCCCTGACACAGCTTCAGAGCCATTCCCTCAGGTCCTGTCACTGGTCACCAGAGAGAAGAGATCAGTGCCTGCCCCTCTTCCCCTCCTGAGGAAGCTGTAACTACAGTGAGGTCTCCCCTCAGTCTCCTCCAGGCTTGTTTTGTTTGGAAAGACAAGTGTCTGCTGATGAAGAGAGGAGCCTCCCCTGAAATGAAAAAATGTAAACCCCCTTCTTCTGAATTGTTATAAATTTGAAATTAAGGGAGGGCTCTCAGGTAAAGATACGGGAGCAGGAATAACAGTTCTTTATTAGGGAAGAANTGGCACTGCTCTCCAGCCTCTCATTCCCCAGTCTGTACATCCAGGGCTGCACCATCCCAGGTGCAGAATCTGGCATTTGCCCTTGTTAAACTTCACATGGTTGGTGACTGCCCAATCCTCGCATTTCTCGAGGTCTCTCTGCAGCATCTCCCTGCCTTGGAGGGAGCCAACAGCTCCTCCCCCTTGTGTATTGTCTGTGAACTGGCTCAGTGTCCCTCCCAGTGCTGCATCCAAGTCATTTATGGAGATGTTGAAGAGCACAGGGCCGAGGATGGAGCCCTCCAGAACCCCAGCAGTGCCCGGTCCCCAGTCTGATGTCACCCTGTTCACTGTAACCCTTTGTGCCCCAGCTGTGAACTCACCCATCCCAGGATGTGTTTATCCAGCTGGGGGATGGACATTTTGTTCAGAAGGATCCCATGAGAGACAGTATCAAAAGCTTTACTGAAATCCAAAAGCTTAACATCAACCGGCTTCCCTTGACCAGCTGGGTGGGTTACCCTGTCACAAAAGGAAATCAGGTTTGATAAGCAGGACTTTCCTGTGCTGGCTGTGACTGAGGAGCGCATTGTCCTGCAGGTGCTTTTCAATGCCTCCCAGAATAATCCTCCCCATAATTTACCAGTCACTGAAGTGAATGTGACAGGCCTGAAGCTTCCAGGCTCATCCTTCTTGCCCTTCTTGAAAACTGGGACAATGTTTGCCAGCTTCTGGTTAGCTGTGGCTTCTCCAGATTCCCAAGACAATTCAAAAATCATGGAGACAGGCCTCACAATGACATCAGCCAGCTCTTGGTGTATTCTCAGATAAATCCCATCAGGCCCCACAGACTCATGGGGGTCCAGCTGGAGCACTGGAATGGTCCTCAGAGCTCAGTTCAGGGCACTGGGAGCCCCTTACCCCATCATTGGTGTTGAAGACAGAGACAAAAAAAGCATTAAACATCTTTGCTTTATGGCCCTGTTTGTGAGCTGACCATCCTCATCCTGTAACTGGCTGATGTTATTTCTGCACTGATTTTTGATATTAATGTATTAAAAAAAAAACCACCTGGTTTTGTGGTCTCCCACAGCTCTGGGCAGCTTCAGCTCCAGTTGAGCTCTGGCCACACCAATTTTCTCCCTGCAGTGGTGAACATGTATTCCTTCCATGTCACCTGGTCTTGCTTCCACTGGGAATACACCTTCCTTTTTTTGCCATACTTCCAGAAGAGGACCCCTGCTCGGCCAAGCCAGCTTTTTATCTTGACTTCTGACATTTGGGGAATTGCCTGTTCCTGTGCTCTTAGAAGGTGATGCTTAGAAAGTGACCAGCACTGATGGACACCAGCACCTGTAAAAACATTTTCCAGGGAACCTTACCTTCTACTTCTCTGAGCAGCCTGAAGTCATGTCCAGGGTTGATGTTTTGCTGGCACTTTTCCTTGCTGCCAACAGATATTTTTAAACTCAATGGTTTTGTGATCAAGACAGCCACCAATGCCCCTTTCACTCATGAGACCCCTCTGTGAGCAAGCAGCAAATCAAGGAGGGCATCTTGCCCAGTCGGCTCTCCTAGCACCTGTACCATGGAATCATCATCCAGGTGTTTTAGGAATCTTCTGAACCTGTTTGTGCCAGCTGTGCAGTGTTCCCAGCCAACATCTGGCAAGCTGAAGTCCCCCATAAGGACCCAGACTCCATACCTGGAGAGATTTCAGTCCTGTAGATGTGGTACTCAGGGGAATGGCTCTGTGCTGGGCCAGGCAGTGTTTAGTTAATGGTTGGACTCCATCCTCTCAGAGTGATTTTTCAAGATTGTCTCTTTCTGTGGTAAGTGGGAAAGGGGTTTTGCAGGTCTGTCCACACCTGGACAGCAGGAGGGGGCTTGGGGTCACTTTGAACATGTGTAGTTATGGACAAAAGAGAGAGTTACAGGCTCTCGCTGCCCTTTTGGTCATTGGGACTGAAATGGGGTGGATGGAAAAGCTTAAAAATTATGAGCTGGGATGCAGTTGCTTGCTCCAACACCACTGAAAACCCAGGCAGCTGGGACAGTCTGATGAACTGCTTGATTTGATCCCCAAAAAACCCGTGGGGGTGTTTGTCCCTGAACACCCATCATCCTGCCTGGCTGTGATGAGCTGGAAGGAAAAAAAAAATGATTTTTTATTTTGCTAAATGGCGATTGACATTTTAAAAGCAATGTTGTCAAAGCTGCATGTCAAACAGCCTAATTGCCTAATCTGTGTGGCTCCTAATGACAAGTTAGACTCTTACAGCTGAAAGAATTTTAAGCATCTAATAATTTATACATCATCACCTGGGCTATTTGCTTTCCATACTTCAGTAAATGTAGATGAGGAGAGGAGCTGCTTGTGTTTCGAGGCAATTTCAGCTGTTTCACTCAGTCCTGTGTCAGGATGGTGCAGCCCTGGGGGAAATCACAGCATTCAGCAGAAGCTGGTTAAAATGTTGTGAGGAAAACACTCACTTTTATATTAGGACTTTTTTTTTCCCCACTCCAGTAGTTGAATTTTTTTTTTTCTTTTATAAGACAACAAGCAACTTGGGTTCTGCTTCTGTGTCACATTGGGATGTCAGCACCACTTTAATTTCAGGTTAGAATATTATGTATTATAAATGGATTTTTTTTTTTTTTTACCCAAGTACCAAGCACAGAAACAACACTTGGGCAGCAAGCTGAAAGGGCAAGTCTGTCCCTAACAAGCTATAGCTGGCCTCATTTCATTGATTAGCTAATTGCTATTAGCTAAGTGCTGGCACTGGTGAAGCAGGGCCCTATTTGAGTGAGTGGGCTGCCAGGCCATTCCCTTTGCTGCAGTGATGTGTTTTGGAGAGGGTCTGGGAAAAGTGGTGACCCCTACATTTGCTCTGCCTGAGAGATTATTCTGGGGAGAGACAGGAGGTTGTTTTGTATGTTTTGTTGTTTTTTTGTTTAGTTGGTTTATTTTTTTTCTCTTATTTAATGTTGTGCCCCTGGTAAACCTTTGCCATGAGGTCTTTGCCCTCCCCATTTATTCTGGCCCTGCTCTTGATGCCCTGGGTGCTGGGGCCAGCTCCTGCTGGGCAGGGTCCTGGGGTGATGCTGGGGCCCTGCTGTGATGCTGCTGGTGCTGCTGCAGGGGTGAGTGAGGGGCAGTGGGGACTTGGTTCCCTGTAGGAAACTCCCTTCTTGGGTGTGGTGCCCTGCCTGCTTGCAAATCCTTCTCTTCTCTGAATGGCCCTGTGTGATTAAAGCCTGGCAGGGCTTTGCTTGCCCTGTTTTGGGGCTGGTTTTTTATTAAAGCCTGTCTGGTTTTGCTTGCTGTGTTTGGGGGTTGTTTTTTGCATTGGTTGTGGTCCAACAGCACAAATCAGGCAGTGCTTCTGGATGTAGGGAGGGGAGGAGGTTTATAATCACGTGGAATAAATGAGACCACTTTAGGACTCGGTCCAGGTACAGGCAAAACCCCAATGCACCAGGCTGGGGTTGGTTCTCCCTTCCAGTGGGCTGGTGTTGGCATTTCTCTGAGCCATGTTATAAACATTGGGAATTAGTATTTGGGCCTGCAATTGGTCTATTTTCTTTTTTTATAGTCAAGGGGATCTTCTCAGGAACGTTGGGAGGTTAAACCAGGTAAGAATTAGTACTCAGATCAGCCTTTTTTTTTTTTTTTTTTTCCTTCCCAGAATTTGTTGAGTACTTCAAGCCACCAATAAGTAGTGTGGAAAATCAGGAGTGACAACCAGGCTGTGGGGTGGTGTGGAGAGGGAGTGGGATGTGGTTGATCAGTACTGAATGCTGGGGTAGGGAAAAATCAGTGCTGGTGTGGGAGATAACCTGTGCCACAGAGCAGGTCCTGCAGGCAGGAGGAAAGCACTGCAGCAATTAAAACAAGTGGCAAAAGTTCAACCCAAACTTCAAGTGTACTCCTGTAGGGTAAACCTGTCCTGAACTTGCCACTCTTCTGGCTTTGAGAAAGTGGTTTTGGAAAACGCTGCTTTTCCCTGCCTGAGGAAAGCTGCTTTCCACTTTGAGTGCTATGGGGAGATACCAATGTTGGGGCTCTAATGGCTTCTGGCTTGGCTGAGCCCTTTAAACCAAAGAGATTGGAAATGCCTTCAGGAGAGCTTTGTCTCCCAGCTCTGCAGGTGTATAAACAACAAACCTGGCCCACAGGCTGAAACCAAATGTAGCAGTGCTCTTTTTGTTTTTGTAACTCACCCAGCTGGGGCAACTCCCTGAGTCTTTAGCCTTGATCCCTCAACAGCCTGACCTGCAGAGGAGAAACTGCCTCCCTGGGACAAGTGGCACCTGCTGTGTGGCTGTCCTGGGACCTCTGTGCTCCTGCATGGCCATGGGGGGGTTAAAGCATGAGTGTGCCCTGCTCTGGGGCTGTAGCAGTGGGGGCACAGCCTGGCTTTCCACGGAGCAGGAGGTGGTGGTGGCCAGGGCTTCTCCAGTTTTCCAAGGGTTTACTCCCAGGTTTTCCCACTGATGGGTTTCTGTGTTGGTTGGCAAACAGGAGCAGGAGGTACCAAAATGGGGAGAAGAGGGATCCAAAAGATAATTTCTGGAAATGAAGATGGTAATTCTTTCTTTGGAAGTGGAAATGGGGGAAACTTGGTTGTTTCTTCTTGTCTTCCAGAGCTGGAATTTCCTTGGTTATTGGCCTATGTGCCTGTGAGAAGCTGCCACAGAGTGCTGAAGGGCAAATATGGGGAGTTTTCTCCTCCAGCATTCCATGCTGATTTCCCTGTAAGCTTTTGGTGCAACTGGACAATCTGGGCAGGCTCCAGGAAGCACATCATAATTTATATCCAGGGATTTATCGCTAAGGATGCTTGCAACAAAAATGAGGACAAAATTCTGTTTGAAGGAGTCTCCTCCCTGGTGGAAAACAGTGTTGTTTATGCCTGCTGGAAAAAGGAGATGCATGTTTTTGCCACCTTTGCTCAGGCTGTCCATGTTGTGCTGCTGAAGAGGTACTTGCCAAACCAGAGAGATGCACGATTTAAAGGGAAGTACTACATCTTCCAAGAACAGCAAAGTGAATCTTCCTCCAAAGATGATACAATTTCTGGAACTTCTGCTTCAAAACTGCCAAAGAAAGGTGGTGTTTTTCAGCCTGGCTGGCTTGAAAACCTCAGAGATTCGCTGGGCTTTGCAGTCACACGTGGCAGCACCACCGTGCTGAACAGTGAGCAGATGCAGGGAGGAGGGATCACCAGGGCTGTGGGGAGTCCTACAGAGCTTATCCCATGTGAACATGCAAGAACACTGGCTCTGGAAAGGAAAGCTCCTTGTGGGCTGGGGTCTGAGCTGCTGGAGGCTCAGGCAGCTCAAGGCATAGGAATACCTGAGGGAATAATCCCCACTGCAGCTCAGGACACCTGGGGGCAGAATCCCTCCATGAGTGAGGGCAGTACTGTGAGTTCTGTGCACAGTGTGCTTTTGGAAACTCCTTTGCTTGGTGCCTTGGAGGGAGCAGAACCCTTTTGGCAGCCAGCAGATGTGAATCTGGAGAGCAGCCAGCCTGTCCTGAGCCCTACCCTGAGGCCAAAAGGTCTGGGCCACCTGCAGTTCGCCATTAAACCAACAGGCACGGGTCACCTGGACTCAGCTACACGCTCTGAGCCTCTGTCCCCTGGCACAGGACAAAGCCAGGAGGGCACAGGTGCCACCAGGGACAGCCAGCTCAGCACAGCCAGCCTGGAGAAGGATGGAAACCATGCCCTGCTGAGTGTCCCAGCTGATGACCTGATGCCCAGCCTGAGGAGCCCCTGTGACGTGGTCACCAGGGACCACTTGCAGCTGCTTCCTGAGAAAAGCCAAAGCAGTTTGGGGCATTTGTCCATGCCTAAACCTGAGCTAGGCACAACTGGCCTCCATCATACCAAGCTCATGGATATTTTCCCACTAGGAAGTTTTAGGGGAACTGACAGGAGGAGAACAGAGCTGCAACCCACAGCACCAGGGCTGGCTGTGCCTGGTGTGGCTTTGGCAACAAGGCTGGAGCAACCCTTCACACCTGTGCCTGCCCTGGGGACAGAAACCATTCATGAGCTGGTGACCTCCTCCACAGCACCTGTCCCTGCAGACTTTGGCTCTCTGGATTTAGTCCCTGAAGCACCTCTTCCTCCACAAGTGGAGTCTCTGTCCATGGTGGCCTCTCTACCAGCTGCTCTGGATTGTGACCCTGCCAGTCTCAGGCAAGGGGGCATCTCCCCAGCTAGCCCAGGAGGACAGGAGATTGTCTCCCTTTCCCCATCTTGCCATCCATCAGTAGCCTCTGAGCTGGGCACAGTTGGATCTCCCAGATGCCTTGGCCCTGGGGTGCAAAAGGTGGGGCTGGGACAGGCAGGTGGCCAGGGAGGTGAAACCACAGCCTCTGTGGGCTTGATGGCCAGGAGTCCCTCACCAGTCTTTGTCACTGTCCCAGGGCCTGGTGTGAGGCTTGCTCAGCCTGAGGGCCACGTCAGCAGAGGCTCTGGGGTGACACCAGCTTCCCTGTCTGACACCAGAGAGGTGCACGAAGTGCCTGTGCAGCACCAGGACAGTGCTGCTAGTGACAAACCAGCTTCTGTCTCCAACTTCAGGGGGTTTAAAATGCAGGGAGTCACAGAAGCTGTGCAAGTGGGTGCAGGACAGAGGACAGCTGCCTCCTTCAGCACCACTCCTGCACACCCTGACCTGCCTGCTGCTCCATGGGGAGAAACACTGCCAAGAGACCAAAAGCCTTGGGAGCCCTCCAGTGTACCCAGGAACACCCAGATGCCAGAAGGACAGCAAGGGAAACATGCTGGTAGGTGCCCCAGCACTTTGTGTCTTGACACAAGTCATCTTTAGAAGTCAAAAGTATTTGGTGGGGGCAAGGACAAGGCTGTGCCTTTCACCTGCAGTCTCCACCTGGCAATCATGACCTGCTGTCTGGGAGAACTGGGCTGGGGTGACTCTGGCTGGATACCAGATGCCCGCCAAAGCTGCTCCTCAGCAGGACAGGGGAGAGAAAATGTGATTAAAGGCTTGTGAGGTGAGATAAGGGCAGGGAGAGATCTTTGGCAGTCTACCATGATGGGCAAAACAGACTTGGGGAAATTGGTTTCATTTCTTACCAATCAAATTAGAGTAGGATAAAGAGAAATCAACCCAAATCTTAAAACCAGCTCCCCCCCCCACCCCTCCCTTCTTCCCAGGCTCAACTTCACTCCTGGTTTCTCTACCGCCTCCCCTGCCTCTGGAGGGGCAGTGGAATGGGACCTGCCGTCAGTTCATCACACCTTGTCTCAGCCACTCCTTCCTTCTCAGTGGAGGACTCCTCACTGGCCTGCCCACTGCTGGGTCTGTCTTGGAGCTGGCTGGCACTGGCTCTGCCTCATGCAGCCTCTCACAGAGGCTTAGCTCCAGTGAAGTGTGGATATGTGGCTCCAGGGGCTGAAACTACAGAAATCTTGTAGCGGGAGAGGGTCTGAAACGTTGCCTCTCTTGTGGAAATTTGTGGTGCTCCTAAGAGTCTGATATCTAATATAAAATGTAATATGTGATATAATTTGTGAATATAATAACCTTTGATTGCATGTTTCTTTTCTGTGTTCCTGATGTGTCAGAGCTGGGCCCTCCCTGGGTAACTGAGTACTTCCCCATCAGGAGCTGCCACCTTGTCTTCCGGGATGGGTCTGGCCTGTTTTACCTCCCACTGCATGCTGACATTAAACCCAACATCTGGTGCAACTGGACCATCTGGGCAGGCCCCCAGAAGCACATTGTTATCTATGTCCAAGGATTCCAGGGGAGCGGTGGCTGTGGCAACAACCAGGACAAGATCATCTTCCAGGGGGTCTCGTCAAGCGTGGAAACCCAAGTGGTGTTTGCTTGCCACAACCGAGGCACTCTGATCTTTGCTGCACAAGCCACTGAGGTCCAAGTGTTGTTTGTGTCAGGGAGTGGTTCCAGAAGTCATGAATACAGGTATTTTAAAGGCCAGTATTATGTCTTCAGAGACTCTGAAACTGTGGGCTCTTCAAGGGATACCATAGCAGCTCCCCAGGAGCCTTTCCAGGAGACCTCTAAAAACGAGAGCTGGAGGACAGTGGTGACCAAGGGTTTGTTGTCCGTGCTGACAGCTCCTCCAGGCCCACCAGCTGCACCTGCTGGTGGCACGATCCGTGCTGGCATTGAGAGCCCCGAAGGAGAGGGCCAACATTCTCCTGATCTCATGGAAGATGGTCAGTCTGGTGCTAACTGGAGTGAGCATGGTCAGAATGAAACCAGGCTGGAAAGGAACCCTAAGGATGACGGCAGCAAGGGCAGAGAAACTGAAGGTGACACGTCTGGGCAAGACACTGGGGGTAAAGCTGAGCCACCTGCCTTGGAGCTGTCCCCTGGGACAGCTCTGGTCACCACGGTCCCATGTCACCCAGCTGGTTCCCCTTGCTCAGAGATGCCCAGCAGCAGTGTAGGTGTCTCTGACACATCACCTACCCTGGGTCAGGCCAGTGGCAGCCCCTCAGAAGTGGCAGCTGCTGCACATCACACACAGATACCAGAGCTGGCAGAGCCACCACTGAGCACCAGCACAAAACCACCTCTCTACCCCTCTTCTGGTGTGACTGCTGCTGATGTGGTGTCTCTGGGAGGAAGCACTGAAGACCTCTTTGGTAAAGTGATTTTTTGGTTATTACTGGCTGAACTGATGCCTGACAATGTGCAATATCCACCTCCAGTGATGCAGCACTCTCTTCACAGGTTTTATTTGTAGACATGGCCGTTACCTTTGTTTGGACCACATGGTACCACTCTTGACTCCTGTATCCAAGCAGGGAGGGATTTGAGAAGACATAGGATTATCAGTTGTAACATGGGCATCTATTGGATTATGCTACTCATAACAGGGACAGGCTGGTTTCCAATCGAAGTGTTTTGAGTTATCTATGGAGGAGCCAGCCTCTCAGCTGTGACTTCACCCCCAAAGCAGACTGGGAGTGTTCATCTTGGTTTTAAACAGCCCTGTCTTGAACTGATTCCTCTGTAGCCTGTCACAGTGCTCCCAGGCAGGATCACTGAGTTGGAGCTCCAGAAGCTGGAGAAAGGTTATAAAAATCCTTTGTCTCAAGGAAGTTTAGGAGTTGATGGTAGATCACTTACACAGGCAATATGTAGTTACTGATATGTTTTAATTTCTGTCTGAAAGCAGAAGATGTTTTCAATTGGTGTTTCCTTGCCTCCAAATTGTTCTTGCCCCTCTGTTGTAGATTTTATTCAGATTTTTTGCATTTGCTGGCATGTAATGCCCAAGCTGTTTTGCTCCACTGAGATCCAAGGCAGCTCTGGTGGCTTCACAGGGATAATACTTTGTCTGCTTCCAGAAATGGAAATGAGGTTTATTGGGGTGATTTCTTTCTAAAGAGCACTTTCCACTGTAGAGAAGAGATTGTCTTCAGAGCCTCATATTTAATTTCAGTATGAAGAACAGAGGCAGGGGCTGGTACATGGCACTCTTTTTGCAAAGACAAAGACCTAAAGTTCTTTCCCTTCCCATTACTGGTACATCAGTGACAGCAGCCTGATGCTTTCCCTTGCTTTGGCAGATCTGATGTCATCTGTGGGGAATGACACAGGACTGCAGTCCCAGCACCATCCTGGAGGTGAGCCATGAGTTAAGCGTGCCTTAAAACACTGCCCCAAGCTCAGGGAGCTGCCTGAGGCTGTACTGGACATCACCTGCTCATTCCATTTAGAAAGCAGTGGGAGTTGTTTCTGAGCAGTCACCACTCTGAAGATGCTATTTTTTAAGATGTCACTGCAATCCCACAGTTGTGCTTTGGCCACTTTGTGTGTCTCCCCTGGAGAAACCCGAGTTCAGGTGCTAACCCTGACATATATGCTGGCTTGTTCAAGTTCAAGCAATATTTGTAGGCTATTTAAATAAGGCTTTTCTAAGATAAATGAGGGTGAATGAACCCCAGTTCCTCCAGTGTATTCCAATGACTACCAGGATCAGAAATGTGCAGAAATCTTGCTCCTCAGACCAGGGAGAGAAAGAAAATCCTCTTGTGGGAGAGCAACTAAACAATATAAATGCAGGGTTTGTACGACCCAGCAAGTCACAGAAACATCTTGCACAAAGGAGTCAATACAGAAGGAGCCTGAACTCTGAAAAGGGGGAAATATTGATGAACAAATAGGTTTTAAACAGCCAGCTGGCAAATCTGTGCCAGTGTGGATTCCAAGAGAAACTGGCTTTCAGGCTCCATCAATAACTATGACAATCCCTTTGGGAAACAGAAGGCCTGAAGGCATGGGAATGTGATTGGATATGTATTGGACATGTTGCTTTGTGTCAGTTTTTCACTAAGAGATCAATTCTAGTATTCATCAACAGTTAAGGTTTGTGTTCACCTGTTACTCAACAACTTGTCCTACCTGAGGCACAGCCCCTGGAAATACCCCTGTGGCACTGACCTGCACAAGCATGGTGCTGTTCTGGTGTTGATGTTTAAGGACTAGCTAATTTAGAGAGTCTGTTTGTATTATGTGCATTTAAAAATGCCAGGATCTTGTGTCTTCTGCCAGATGTGCTGTTTGAAGTCACTGTTGAAATCAAGCCCAAGGACTGGATTCCTCACAGTGGAAGTGAGTTCCAAAAGGGTCTCCTTGAATCTCTGAAGAATCATGTAAGTGTGGGCATGGGGAGGTAGAGAAGAACAGATGGGATACCCCAAATATTCATGCAGAAGAGACCATTTTGTGCTTTTGTGTTTGGGGGAGATGACTTAGAGCTAAGCAAATGGGAACAACTGGTATTCTTCTAAAGAAAGGGCTCAGAGCAGGGCTATGGGACATCCTCTGCATCCCAGGGGGTTTGTGAAGGGGGAGAGCAAGTGAGAAAAGAAGCTGTTTGCTGTCATACTCCTGCTTGTGGAACATCAAATCAGCACTGGTCACTCTGTTCCTTTGCAGGTCCAGAAGAACCTGAAGCTTTCTGCCAATAGAGTCAGTGAAATAAAGTTAAAGGATGTCAAAAGGTAGGGCTAATGCTGTGCTGCTGGTTTGGCAGGTGACTGCTATAGCCTGTACTATTTCTTGGATTAGCAGTGTCTTGGCTTCTCACTCTCCTTCCCCAGGAAGAGACGTGTTTGTTCTTCTTCCTTGATCTGTAACTTTGTCCTGAAAGTAAAAAAAAATTGTTTTCTAGAGGAAAGATGGTGAAAATTGGTGTTTAGTATTATCTGGGGCTTATATAGATCTAAGATGGATTTAAACTTTAGAGGAAAAGGAGGATAATCTCACCTGCCACAGTGCCTGCTGGAGAAAGCTGGGAGCTGTCAGTAGAGGCTGATCTGGGACTGCAGCCTGCCACTACAATTCACTTCACACAAATATCTGGTTATTTCAGCCTAGCTCCAGATGGGGAGCCATTCCTGGGCTTTCCTTTTTTCCATGGTCCATGTGCAAAGCTACCTCTTGGCACAGATCATCTTTGCAAGAGCCTGCAGCACCACGATCCCATGCCAAGGGTAGAAGGTCTAAATGGGCTGTCAGAGCTGGGCCTGCAGTGATGTTTGTTTCCTCCTGCCTCACCCTGGGCTCTCCCCTACCCACAGGACGAGTGATGCCAACCTGCTGCTCACCTTCTGGCTGCACCTGGAGCCAGAGGAGAGGAACGTGTCTCTACTCCTGCGCTCCCACCTGGAGGAGCTGCTTGGCACCTCGGTGGGCGTGGAGAATCTGCAGCTTGTTTCACTGTTCGTTGAAGGTGCATGCTTCACTTAATTTTTTTTCCCGGGATAAACCCTTTAATGCCAAGCCTGACTTGACTTAGGGCATCTATTCCCCATTATAGACGTGAACGAGTGCCAGGCCGGGCTCGGCCTCTGTGGGGAGGAGGCAGAGTGCTTCAATGGCGTGGGCACCTACCTGTGCCGCTGCAAGAAGGGCTACGAGGACCATTCTCCCAGCAAGTCCGGCACGCTGTGCATCCGCGCTCCCCGAGCAGGTAGAGGGTGGAAGTGCGGCTCTGCTCCCTCTCGCGGTCTGGTGTTTGCCTGGCCCGAGTGTGGGAGAGACTTTGGAGCGAGGGAGCACACCAGGGCAGGGGACTCTCTCCTAACCGGGGGTCCTGCACCTCTGCTGATGTGTGCTGTGAGCGGTGGCTTTAGGTGTCCCTGCCAGGTGTGGCAGGATGTGGAAAGCCTTTGCAAGGCAGTTCCCAGATGGGAATAGAACCTCTCCATGAGTCTCAGCCTCCTTTCCCCCAGTCTGCTCCTTTCTCTGCATCAGGGCTACAACTTGGCACGTGTGAGTCCTTAAATTACAAGCAAAGTGTGGTCAGGGGTGATTTCTGAGCTACCTGTGCTGTAACTGATGTGATCAGCAAACCCCGTGGCTCCTGGGAGTGCCCTTTGTTCTCCTGTCACCCTGTGTAGATCTTGGTGAGGACAGTGAAGTTCCTGGTGTTTACTTCAGCTTTGACACAAGGCTGAACAGATGGCATGTGGTGCTTGACTATAATCAGAGGTGGCTAATCCAATCTTGCAGAGTAATGGAAAACAGCAATATTCTGCAATATGTGCTCCAAACACTGTAGCACTGTGCTTTACCAAAACTACTTCAACATCACTGCAGCGGCTTAAACTTTAATGTGAGCTCATAGCCAAATATAATTTCTCACCCATCCTACCAACTCCAAGTTAATTAACAACTTGAGCAGTCTAAGCCTGTACAGATCAGCTGGTTATTGTTATATTCTGACACAGGTAATGTTATAAATCCATCTTTATCTGTTGAGCCATGGGGAGGGTCCCTCCAGGCCAGGCTGGGAACAGCAGCAGACCTTTTAGTCTCCGTGTAGCTGCACGTGGCTTTGGCAATGGCTTTGCTCTGTCAGGGTTCTTTTGGGGTAGCACCATCCTTGTGCTGCTCCAGGGTCTTGGCCTAAATATTTCCCTGGGGTGGAGGTTTGGGAGACATGCTCAGGTGTGAGGGTTTCTGGAGGGGGTGGCAGGGACCATGCTGAACTTCCCAAAGTAGATGTGAGGCACTTTGGGAGCACTGGGATGAGGCCGTGGCTTTTCTCTTGCAGGGATCAGCACCTTCCTCCGCCACGCCGACATGCTGGTGGGGGCAGCCCTGGTGGCCGGCCTGGTGCTGCTGGTGGCCTTTGGTGCCCTCTGTGTCACGGCTCTGTGGGGACAGGCCTCCAGAAGGAGCCCAAGGCCTGAGGAGCCAGCGGTGAGGGCCGTGGAGGAGCCGGCCATGGAGCTGCACGACCTGGGGGAGTGCCTGCAGCTCGACCCCTTCCAGCTGAAGCTGCGGGCCAGGCCCCCCGAGTGGCTCTGGAGTGTCCGTGCTCAGCCCGGCCAGGCGGGACGGCTCTGCCCGGAGCAGCCTCCCCCGCTCTGAGGGGGGCCGGGCCTTGCCGACCTGAGCAATCGCTCCTGCATTTCCCCCGGTTTCTGGCTGTGCCAACCCTTCTGCTGTGTTTTATGGACCATGAATATCCCACAACAGTGTTCCTCATGTTGTAATTTAATTTTTTTAATGCTTGATCAGCTTGGGGAACAGAATGTTTGCTTCACGCCACTGTAGGCCTGCTGATCTACCCTGCTAGAGATCTGCACAGGAAAATTAAAAACTTCATTTCTTTTTTTAAGAAAAAAAAAAGAAAGAAGATGTTTTGGTGCTTAATATGAAATTAAAAGTTATTCTGCAGCCTGCTCTGTGCTGCCTGCTTTCTCCTGCCCTCAAGGTAGAGCTCTGTAGGAAGCCCTGGCATGACCTGAGGATCTGTGGGGTATTTCTTCCAGCCTGGCTGCGAAACATCTCTGGAACTTGACTTAAAATTTTGGTGAGAAGCCTGGTCAGGTTATGGCAGGTTATTCCACTCACTGAATGACAGGAACAGCATTTTTAGTGCTTGCAACATTTTTGGATGCTGGCTGCAAAAGCCCCCCACCACCTCATCCTGGCCGGATGTAAAGCGCAGCTGCTTTCCCAGCTTGTCTGCAGCCGGAGCCTGGTAACTTCTCTGTCTTTTTGAGGGGGGTTTCAATCGGAATTCCCCATTTCCCGGGAAGAAGCGTGCATGGAGCGGTGGCAATGCCCCGCTGGAGGGAGCTGTCTGCCACCGAAAGCCCGGGAAGGGGCTGCCGGAGCTGGGGCACGGCCGGGGCTGCGGGTCCCCGGCTCGAACAGCTCCGTCAGGGCCGCTCGGGGCTCGTGTCCCGGCCCTTGTGGGGCAGCTTTGGGCAGGATGTGCTGTGGAGGTGCCCGCTGAAGGGAGCGGATTGCACGTGGATATGCCCAGCTCAGGGTTTGCTCTGCATGGTCAGCTTAGAAGGGGCTGGGATTGGCTCTGCTGTGATTCTCTCAGGGGAGGATACTGGGGTGTTTTCCTAGGATAACTCGCTTCTTCCCCTCCCCCCCCCCACAAAAAAAAAAAAAACCGAACCAAAAAAACCCCCCCAACCAAACCCCCCCCCCCCAAAAAAAAAAAAAAAAAAAAACCCAAAAAAAAAAAACACAAAAAACCCAAAAAAAACCCCCCCAAGAAAAAAAAAAAAAAAAAAAACCCAAAAAAACAAACGACGAACAACCCACAACAAACCCCCCCAAGTAACAAAAAAAAAAAAAAAAGAAAGGAGCAGCTCCTTTATCTCAGCTGTTGGATTGGTGAAGAAGCAACATTTGCAGTGTGGAGGGGGATTTGCCAAAGGAGTGATTGGCGAGATTCAGCACAGATTGGGGCACTATAAATGCCAATGTTGTGAGAACCAGGTGAGCACACGGTGTTTGCACGGAGGTGATAAAGGAACAAAGATCCTCCAGCCGTGCCCCTCTGGCAAGGTGTGGCTGTGCTGCCCTCTCATGACAGGCTCAGCCAAAGTAGCTGCTGCTGATGGGGCTCTCCTGCCTGCAGAGATAGGAGAGGCAGAGCTGGTGCCTCTCTGCACACACTCCTCCTACAGCAGCTCACTCCAGTGCTGTTTAGTGCCATCCAGCTTTGGGTAGTGAAACAGAAAAATGGATCTCCCAAAGACATCCTGATCATTGCTTCCTTTGACATATGTGGAGCAATCACCTTTTACCAACCATTTTCTATGCATGGTTTCAAAGTATTTTGTAAATAGCGATGAATTAAATGCAAACATCTCCCTAGGAGGCAGGTAAGTGGGTGTAATTTTCCATTGTAAAGAGAAGGAAACCATTAATGTGTTTGCACAGAGTGTGCTTGTTTCCTCACTGAGATCAAAGAAAAGCAGCAGGGGCTAAAATAATACTGTCATTATCTTGGCCTTGGATTTGGTCAGTCACCATCTCCCCTTTTCCCTTCTTGGATCCACAAAGGGGGCTTGGGGGCTCTTCAGGTTGCTAACTCTTCTCTCTCCCAGTCAGGTAAGGTTTGAATCCCAAAGCCAAGCAACTGATAAGCAAATGGATGCTTCTGCTTTCTTTCCAGCTTTTCCAAGAGCAAGGTGAGCCTCACATTGCTCTTCTGTTGGAAGCCAGCTCCTTTAATACAGCTGTAGTCTGCTCTGTAACCCAAGCATGAGGATCACCCATGGGTGATCCTCCCATTAGACCACATTTCCTTGCAGTTTTCATCCAGACAGAATGTTCTGCTGATGCTCCTGCTCATGCAGAAGGGACAGAGGAAAGGCTGGAGGGATGTGCCTGGGCAGAGCTTTCTGCAGCCAAACCCACAGCAGCAGCAGGTCCATCTGGGCTCTGGGTGCATGCAGGAGGTGGAGATGGTGGCTGCCCCCTCCTTATCTGGTGTGAAGTGACAGCACCTGCCCCTCATGGCTGTGCCTGGGAGAAATGTCAGGCTTTTATTGGAAGCACCTAAGCTATGTGTGTGATCTGTGTGTGAAACAGCAGGACAGAGCCAGAGACAAAACCCATTGTGAACAGTAGTTAGCAGGGGTTTTCCCTGTTATAAAAATCTACCATTTCAGTCCCAAATAGTGTTGCTTTTTATTTTCCACTATGTCTAAAGAAACTGGTTCGCCTCGTGAACTCTAGACTGGCTTTAAGAACAGCCCATCCCTCCTTTCCTGCTCTCCCAGTTGAATTGAGAGGGGCTGACATCCCAGAATCCCAGGATGGGTCAGGCTGGAAGGGATCACCTGCTCCAACCTCCCTGCTCAAGCAGGGCCATCCCAGAGCACGTGGCACAGGATGGTGTCCAGATGGTTCTTGACTATCCCCAGGGAGGGAGACTCCACAGCCTCTCTGGGCAATCTGTCCCAGTGCTCAGGCACTGCCCAGGGAAGTTCTTCCTCATGTTCAGGTGGAGCTTCCTGAGCCTCAGGTCCTGCCCGTGGCCTCTTGTCCCATTGCCCGGCACCCGAGCAGAGCCTGGTCCATGCTCTGGCCCCTCCCTGCAGGCACTGACAGACATTGGTGAGGTTCCCTCTCAGTGCCTCTTCTCCAGGCTGGACAGGCCCAGATCCCCCAGCCTCTCCTCAGAACTGAGGCGCTCCAGTCCCTTCATCATCTTCGTCCCCCCTCTGCTGGACCCTCTCCAGGAGCTCCACGTCTCTCTTGTCCTGAGGCTCCCAGAGCTGGACACAGCACTCCAGACTGGCCTCCCCAGGGCTGAGCAGAGGGGCAGGATCACCTGCCTGACCTGCTGGCAATGCAGTTCCTAACGCAGCCCAGGATCCCCTTGCTCTTCTTGTCCCCAGGGCAGGGCTGGCCCATGGCCAGCTTGTTGTCCAGCAGCACCCCCAGGTCCTTCTGTGCAGAGCTGCTGCCCAGCAGGTCACCCCAGCCTGTGCTGGTGCCTGGGGCTGTTCCTCCCCAGGTGCAGGACCCTGCACTTGCCCTTGTTGAGTTCCAGGAGGTTCTTCCCTGCCCATCTCTCCAGGCTGTCGAGGTCCCTCTGAAGGGCTCAAAGCCCTCTGGGGTATTGGCCACTGCTCCCAGCTTCCTGTCAGCAGTGAACTTGCTGAGCAGGCACTCTGTCCCAAACTTCCTTCCCTTTACTGTAGGTCAGGGCACTGGCATCTGCTCTTTTCTCTCATCTGCTGTGGATTGAATTAATAGACAATAAAACAAGACAAATCTGCTGGATCTGTAAATCTGAATTTGCTCAGAGATTGACTGGAAGCTCTGCTGCTTCTGACATCCAAAATGAATTTGTCACCTTGCTGTGCAGCACTCTGCTTGCTCACAGCCCTTGGCCATATGAAATGACACACTCTGATGATTTATGGGCCACCACAAATGATTTTTCCTTTTCAGTAGGAATTGTTCTCTCATGTATTATTGCTGTGTCACTGAGGTGTGTGAAGAGGTTTCAGAGGGTCCAGGATTTATCTGAGATTGAGATGTGCCCTAGGAACTGCAGGTGAAGAACAGTATTCGTACATCAGCTGATTTTTTTTTTTTTGAAAATACAATTTCTAAGCCTGGTTGAACACATTCTCCCCAAATCCTTCAAGTTCATCTGACTGCTTTTCCCTGGATTTTGAAGCAGGCAGTGCAAACCTTATCTGGCCCCAGAGCACCTGAACATGAAGGCCAGAAGATATGGAGGTAGTTCCTTGTGAAAGACCCCTCATTCCATTTGCACCTACTTCATCAGAAAAGCCAAGAAAAATGGGATGCATCTCATTCAACCTGTGGTGGCCATGGCTGGTACCTTAACCTAAGTAGTGAAAGTAACAACATGTGGGGAGAATTGCTGTGAAGGGAGATGCTGGACATGAGTTGGGTTTTCTCTCCTACAACAAGCAGAGAGCTGGGAAATGGATGTGGGTGTTCACAGCCCACTGGGACACCACTCGTGTGTCTTTGCTGCCCATCACTCTCTGCCAGTTGGTAGAGGCTGGGCTATTGCTGAGGTCATTGTCATGCTGAGGGAGACCTCCAGAGGCTCAGATGTCCTTGTGTGAAGTGGTGGATTTAGGAGGACACCCTGAGTGCTGGCACAGGCTACTAGAGTGAAAATATGGGAGTGTGGCTTCATGCTGTGGCTTGAATGACATTAAGCTGTAATACAACCACAAACCAAGTGGCTTTTGCCATATCAGCTCAAGTGCAGAAAATTGTTGCAGTGTTTTGTTGGCTGGCTGAGTGATACTCCTTCAAGTGAGTGACTGTGATTAAGTGGAGATATATCTGCAACAGCTTCAAATTAATGAGGCAGAGCAGAGAAATGAGGCCTAAAGCTGGCATTCTTCTTCTAGCCTGATCTAAAAGCCTGTTCTCCATCCCAGAGGATGCAGCTGCAGCTCCCTGCCTACCCTGTGAATATCACCTGGGGCTTTGATTTCTCTGCTGGAGCTGCTGCCACGCACACAGTGCAGATGTCTGTGCATGCAAGCAGGGGCTCTGCAGAGATGGAGGCTTTTGGGGAGTGAGGAGCAATCTCTAAATAGTCATATTTCCTGGAAGGAGGCAGCACAGACTGTGAATTGGGTCTGTTCCCAGAGCATCTTAACTCACAAGTGATTAGCTGTTAATTATTATGCAATAAATTACTTAATAAATGAGTATTCTTCACAGCACCTATTGTGCCACATGACATCTGCTAAACCGTGTGAAATACATGTAATTACTGTCACAGAAATGTAATTATAGCTCTCCCCCACCCTCAAATTCTTGTGTCCATCAGCCATAGCATGAGCACTTGGACCAGGGTGCTGTGCAGACAGTGCCACTGTGCACCACCAGACACTTTTCCCCCACTTCCAAGCCTGCTTTCAGTTTTCCAATGAATGTCAGGATTCAAAGTACAGGAGGCAAAAAAATCTGTCCTCAGCTGTGCATTAACTGTGTCTCAGTGTCAGGCTTAAAAGCACCCTGAAGGTAATGTTAAGCTCTCATAGTTAGCCTTAAAAGAGAATATTAAAAAAAAATCCTACTAGACACAGTGATTTCATCCCAGTTTTGTTTATAAGTGTTTTTGCTTTATAAGGCTTTAACAGTTAAAACCCCAAGGAAGGGTGCATTCTTCTGCTGGAGTACTTCAGTCCAAAATGTTTTTGCAGTGATCTAACTTTGTTTGTGGCCCTGAAGAGGGAGAGAGGTGGAGTCTCTTAACTGAGATCATCAAAATATTTGTGCTGGTATGTACATTTTAGATCTGCCCTTGAAATTATTCAACTTAGCCATGCCTTAATTGTTTTGGGCATTTGAACTTTATTTTTTCCCCTAGTTCTTGTTGGTGTGACTTGTGCCAGTTGGCTGTGGGGGTCTGTAATTGTGGATTTGGGTGTTTTCAACTGCTTTTTGGGAAATGCAGTGGTCTGGCTTTGCTCAGAGGTGGAAGGAGAAATAGAGATGGAGAAAAATATCTGCACATGATTGAATAAGTGCAACAGTTTGAACTTAATCAGCCAAAATTGGTCTCTTAAGGGTGGGTTGCACATATGAAAGATATATTGCAGTAAAGATGTGCTTGATTATACCAACAAATGTGGGATAGCAGGAAGCTTTCAAGGATAATAAGCACTAGATATTATATTACAATGGGGATTTCTCACATTGCTAGCAAGGGGAAAAGGTGCCCTGCCCCTCTGCTGGCTGAAAACACCATAGAAGATATTTCCAATTTCTTTTTTTCTCCTAAAAGGATCCAGGCAACAGCATCCATGTGCATGCTACTGTCAGCAAAGCCAGTGCCTCCCTTTTTCTTAGTTTGCAGCTCCCACTGCTGCAGCAGCAGACAAACCAAACTGAACTGAACACTGAACACAGCCCCAAAAAAAGCACCATTTACATGTCTAACCCATCAAAGGCATACAGAAGGGAGAGCAGGAATGAGCTGTGTGTCAGAAAGCCTAAAGAGTGACAATGATGCCCAGCAAATGGGTGGGAAATAGCAGGGCTGTCACTGCAAGGCTGCTGGAGCACTGAGCCAGCAGCAGGTGCCTGTTCTGCATGCAAACAGCACCAGGGTTTCTGCAGGGCTGAGTCACATATGCCTGGAAAAGGGCTTGGTTCTCAAAGAGTTTAAGGAGATTTGTGTTCTGGATGTCCTTCATACAGGGTGGTGATCTGATGGCACAGGATGGGCACAGCCACATTACCTCTGGAGCAAGCAGGACTGGCCAGAGGCTTTCAGCTTTGGGGGAGAAGGGGCCCTCAGCCTTCAGGCCCAGGACAAGGTCTGTTCATGGCTGATTTCAGCAGTGCTAAAAGCGATGCCTTGTGAAGGCTGACCTAGAACAGAGACTAGACAGAGCTAAAGAATAAAGTAGGGATTTATTAAGAGGCCTCAATTGATCCACCTTGGGCAGCACAACCCAAAATGGTCACAAAATGGACAACAGGTCATGGGCTCTCACACTTTTATAAGTTCTGGTCCATTTGCATATTGGAGTTAATTGTCGAATTACAGCTTTAGGTTATGAAGTCCCATCCTTCTTGTTTTTCTCTTTTCAATCCACTGTTGTTTATGCTCTTGGGCCTGAGATCTGGATCTGCTGTCCTTGGTCCCCAGCTAGAGAAGGAATTGTTTTGTCTCCCTACTCTGTGAAGAGAGCTCACCATCCCCTAATATGAAGCTTAGACTTACACACTAAAGCAGAACAGAATCTGAAAAATATAAAAGCTAAAACCTGAGGCATCAAAACCAAAGCAGGAAAATGGCTTAAAACACTGCACAACTTCCCTGGACATCCTGACCTGCCCACCCCCCAAGCTGAAGAAGAGTAATAAATTATTATTTTACTTTAACAAGCCCAGATGGTTTGTTCAGCAAGGCAATGGGCAGAACCCTTGCCTGAAGGAGGTGGGGGTCAGTCCCTTTTCCCAGGTAACAAGTGCTAGGACAAGAGGAAACAGCCTCAGAGGAGGTTCAGATTGGATATTAGGGTGAATCTCCTCACCAAAAGGGTGTCCAGGCAGTGGGACAGGCTGCCCAGGACAGTGGTGGTGTCATTGTCCCTGGGATTGTTCAAAAACTCTGCCAATGGACATGGGTTAGTGGTGGGCCTGGCAGGGCTGGGTTATCACCTGGACTCCATGATCTCAGAGGTCTTTTCCAGTCTTTCCCTGTGATTCCATCACTTTCTAATTGAAAGCTGTACTGAGAAATGCAAACACAGGCAAATGTGTCTCACCCTACTCACACCTGTTGGGTTGCTTTGTTGCAGGTGATGTTTAGAAACAAATTACTCTTTCAGGGCATCCTAAAAAAAACCATCAGAGAATTTTCCTTGGCTGGGTTTTATTCTTATTATCCAATCTCTGTTATCACTGTAATATTTCATGCTTCTGTAAAAAAGAAATCCTATTCAAGAACAAAGAAACCCCCAACTTTTCTTCATTTCAGTCTTTTGTGTCCAAAGGGCTGTCCTTAACTCAATAACTGAGTTTTTATTGTGTCACATTTCACTGTCCCTGACTGCAGCCAGCCTGGCTAATCCCTTTGCTGCTGCCTTATCAGTATTTCCATAAAAAAAGACATTGTCCTTTTATTATCACCTTGACACCCACTCCTGAGTGCCTAGCGGGGTTTGAGAATTTATTTTTTTTTTTAATGCAGTTTTACTTAGGAAAAAAGAGCAGCTTCAAAATATTTCCCCACCCCATGTTTTTATACATGCTTTGCTAACCATGATAAATCATTTGGAAATTAAAAAAAAAAAAAAGAAAGGAAGAAAAAAGGAGTGAGATTTAGGTTCCTCCAGGATTTTCAAAATGAAGGTGTTCAAAGATTTGCTGTTCACCTACTCCTAGCTTCTTTATAAAAGGAAGGTTTGTTACATTTCTGGTTATGGTAAGAATTTGCTTCGAATTGAGGTGTTTTAAAAGCAAGCAACAAAAATCAAATACAGAGCCCTTTAGCTGTATATTTTTATTGTTGACTATTGCATCATGATACTGCAGAAGATACTCAAGTATCTTGCTCTTGCAAGCTTTAATCTTGTGATAAATTTTGTATTTCCTGTGCAAAAGGCCAAACAAAGAGAGGAGAGATTCCCATGCTAAAATCCTTTCTGTAACTGAAACAGGAGCTCAAACATTGTCTCACTGACTGGTAGGAATCCCTCTGGATTGACACAGGCAGTGGCTGCATGGGCTGAGAGGCTCTGCTCAAAGCTCCAGCAGTACAAGTGATTATCAACAGGTATTTCTGATATTCCTCTCACCTTCATAAATTCAGCTGATTGTTTTCAATACATGGAGAGTGTGGTAACTAAAGAGTGCTCAGGCACTTCTTCCTGATTATTTTACTCGGGACCAGCATGGGCCTACAAGTGTGAATATAGAAGGGTCTTTTCTATCCTTTAAAGAGCAACAGTACCTTATTGCACAGACTGCAGGAGCTCCTGCCCTGATACTGGATGCTCAAGGCAGCTCTCAGGGAAGTCATTAATACTTCCCAAATTCACCAGGGAAGCCACAGGCCTTGGCTGTTCTTGCAGCTGCCTGCCAGATCTGTTCATCTCTCTACAGTTCCTCTGTTGTGCTCATGTCTCTTGGCCAGTAAGTGCTTCCCAGGGACTATATTGCTTGGACCATCTGAAGAAGAAAAAGTGCTTTTTTTCCCCTAAGAAACTGCAAAAGTTGCATGTATTTAATGAATGTGGAACTGAGTGCTGTAGGCTGCTGCTTAGCTGGGGGAATAACATTTCTGCTGAATCCCTCAAGATTTCAAGCTGGTAAATTTTCACATTTATTTTCTTTTAATAAATTCTCTCCTTCATGTACCCAGGGGCAACTTTGGTGGCACCAATCATCAACATACACATTTTCTCTCTGTGTTACACTTCTTGAACCTATTTATTCCATTATAGTTTAAATTCTTCTTGCTCTTATCAGCCAACCCTTACATGCAGCTTCGCCTGACTCCTTTAGCAAACCTCTATTATCATTGCTTTATTTGAAGCACTGAACAAAGTTATATTTAATTGTTGCTATCTGACCTTTGTCCTGGAGAAACAAAATTTGTTTTTCAAAATAATTGATCTCTGCAGCCTTTCCCAGCTATTGGCCATCTTATCAGACCATGTAATGATGCCAATTCTACCTGCTTCATCAACTATTTAAAGATTCACACTAAGTCCAGTCCAGTTTATAAGAGACAAAGGCAAGAGAGAAATGTATGATCTCATTCCTCTGGGTGCAATTCTTTCAGCAAATGTAAAGAGTGAGCTGTTGATATGGAAAGGTTAATGCTGTACCCTCTTTTTTATCAATTGTCTGTTTTCTATCAAATCTATGTCTTATCTTGTGTCTGCTTTATCAGATCTGCTTAAGTAAGGTACACATTTGAAGCCTCTTCTAAATTTAATTTATCCTTCTTGAAAGTCCTGCAACTATTAAAAAAAGATAAATCCTTTTACAAAGTCTATTTTAGACAAGGGACACAGGCCAAGTTCAGGTATTAACCATTTGCCAACTATGCCCTTGATCACAAAATACTCCTCTCATCTTCAAATTGATCAGTAACTTAAAATAGAGCATTTTAAGATAATGCACCCATTCCTAATTTCTTTTATTCAGTTAAAGGAAATACATTGGTACAAATTTCCCTTAAAATTGGCTGTTGGCCTTCCCTGACAGTAAACTTCATGAAATAAAATAACTGATTTCTGTTCCCAGGCTTTAGCTACTCAAAGATCTTGATTGTAAAGGGAGAGCTGCTGGTAGCAATCTAGAGCACCAAAAAATACTTTTTGGAGTGTTCTTGGGACAAACTGCAGTGTGGCAGAAAGTCACTTGTACAGCTTGTGTTCAGAACTGTCTGGATGCTGCTCAGTGAACTCCCACGTGTTTCCAGTGGTTTTGGGCTCTTTCCTTTCATTTTGGTTTCCATCTATTCTCTAGAGGTGAGGAAAACCACCAACCCCCCTTGCTGCCCCAATACTTGCTCTGCTGAATCTTAAATTCCCAAGTTCTACTTGTGTATTTTTTTTCTGCTTGCTTGATGTCTCACCAGTTCTTGCGAAATTTGGAAACTGAAGGGAAGTTTCACTGTGAAATTAAAATGGATAATTATGAAATTAAAGATAGACTATCAGATCTGTTAGGAAGCCTGAGCAGAGTTTAGGTAGAGATCTTGTGTTTATCAAATATGTTGCTGAAGATTTACCTCACAGGCTGGTTTCTACATTGTCTGCTTACAGACAACTCTACTCCTAACAGTGTTTTTCTTCATTTTATTTCCCTCTCCTCCTCCCCATCCCCAAAGAGCTGTGTGTCCTTGTGTCTTTGGCTCCAGTCAGTTGTCTTGCATGGCAATTTGATCTTCCAAATGCATCATTTCTTTATGACTAAAAGCAAGGATTTTGGGTTATACCTCATGACCTTAGCCTGGAGGCCAGTTCCTTGCTGCCAGCATTGGTGTATGGTTGACTTTTTCAGCTTCATGTTGTATTTCATGTACTTAGTGTTAAAAATCTTCCTTCAGCCCTCTTTTTAGCCCTCTCTAGTAGTGTAACCGTGGTTGACATTAAAAATATGCCCAATGTTCCCTTTGCATCAGTTAAGAATGTTTTGACAAGGATTTTCTAATGCTGGAAAAGTATTTTTGAAATGCTGTAACTTCTGCTTAATCCTCAGTGTGTCCCTCTCAGGCTCTGATTACAGGGCTCTAAATGTTTTATATTAACTATTAAAAGATGCTCTTAGAGAAATCCTCTCTTTCTGTGCAAAAATCTAAGATGGTAGTTTGCTTTAAAACACAGGGGTATGTGCTTTGATAACATATGCTTTATAATAATGAAATGAAGAAGCAAACAGTGTAATTCATTGTCCCATTCATTCATGGATTGAAAGGAAAATTAACCATTTTGGTAAAAAAAAAAGCTAATGCTTTTTTCTCACTTGGGGTTCTGTAAGCTTTAAATATTCAACAGCTTTAAGCATAATGTGCCTTTTTCATGTTAGACTCATCTTCCTTCCAATCCTTTGAGCAGTTTGCATGCTTGTGCCAGCTTTCAAAACTGACAACTCTTGCCCTGCTCAAAGGACTCAAAGGATTTGGGTGAAAAATTCATTTTAACATTTGATCCCCATCACTCCTTGACAGAGAAAGTGAACTTTTAGCCATTACCAAAACTGCAGAAGATAGCCTAGAATTTAATACACACAAGAGGAATGAGAGAACCTTAGTATTTGCCCTGGCTTGGGAAGAACAGGTTCTGCCTTTCAGTGACACAAACCTATTTTTTAATGGCTATAATTTTGTTACTGTTCTGTCTGGGAAAATTGCACCACTCTGACTTGATAGTTAGAACTATAACTAAGCCAGAGGAGATGAGCATAAGAGTTTTGTGGAATGAATACCTTTGAAATTACATGCCTAGTATAGCAGTAAGGAATCTCTAAGTGCTGGAATTACCTGGAAGACCATCTCTTTAGAAGTGTAGTCTTTGTTCACTGACTTCTTTTTGAGCCTCAAGATCTCTTGGGCTTTTGTTTTCAGTTTGGTTTTGGGTTGAGTTTTTTCCCTAACTGAGGTATCAGACATTAAATACGTGCAACATACCTGGAAAACAGACAAAACTGGTACCAACACAAAAAAGTGTAGAAAAGATTTATTGTAAACAAAAGAATTTTGTGTAAACAGTGATGAAAAAGGCTTCTGTTCTTTTAAAAAATGCCACAACTTTATAACACATAAAACCCTCCAAATCTACTCAGTCCACAAATAGTCCACTCAAGTCAGTTATGGAATTGGCTTTGATTTTCCTTGCAGAAAGGAGCTCCAGCCTCTGAGGTTTATTGTTGGCTCTTGAGCAAGTGTATTTTTTTGATACCTGCGAGGCAAGAAGGCAAAGAAAGACCCAACAAAAGGGAAACAGAACTGTGGCCACATTGGGCCGGGCTCTGTCACCTCCTGAGCCCTCGGGCCGCGATCTGCGGCGGGCACTGGGGCCCTACCAGCCCCGGGAGCTGCTCCCTGCGGCCAGGCTGTGAACGCCAGGCGCGGGGCGCTGCTCCTCCAGGCGGTGGAACTCGGTCAGGCGGAAGCGAGTGGCCAGAGTGTTCACCATCCTTTTCAGGGTGAAAAACGCCGCGACCACCTGGAAGGAGAGGAAGGCGGCGAAGATGATGTGGACGGCTCGCTCCAGAGAGTGGATTTTCAGACCTTCATTAAATAGCAAGAAGAGAATTATAGGCAACTGCGGGAGGAGAGTCAGGAGCCAAAACCCAGCCAGCTCAGGGACCTATAATAGGGAGACATCATCTATTAAAAACCCGACAGCTGGGATGAAAAAATCCAAAATTTTGTGAAAATAACACATTTCTTTTTAATTTTTCAAAAGCCAGCACATAATGCAGAAAGGCAAAGTGAGGTGGCTTCATATTTCCATATCCTGTGTTTTTAAGCATACTTTTATTTTCTGACAAAACAATTTCAGGGAGTGAGAGAGCTCTCTTCTGACTGAAAACTACTTGAAATTCACAAAATTAAGTGGAAGCCAATGCCAAGGGAACAGAAGATGCAGAGTGCAACTGAAGAGAAATAACCATGTCCTCAACTTAACTCTCTTCAATAAAATGCCTGCCAGTTAATGTTCAACTCACAAAAGCAGGAATTCTTGCAGAAATTACTGTGTACATCTGGTAACTTACTTTCTCCAGGAGATTGCCCACATATCCCAGGTAGAGTCGAATGAGCTCTGTCAGAGAGACCAGGATCATGATGGTGACCAGGATGAACTTGTAATAATCTGATAAGGCTGGATACTGGAGGGGAAGAAGAAAGTAAAAGTTTCTGCCATGCTATCTGTGATTAAATGAAGATATTCTGTGCTACTCTCAGCTGACAGTAGTGGCATTCAAACATTCCTGAACCTCCATGAATTCCATGAATTCCCAAATCAATGTAAAAACCTCCAACTCCAGTGAGCTGTATCCCACACTAGGATGTCTTTGATGTAACATGCATTTACAAACCAGCACTTTCCTTTTTTCTCACCTTCAGGCAGAGGATGGCAACTGTGATGAGCCACCAGAATGGGAAGAAATAAACATTGAAATAGAGGGACATCTGCAGTGGCAAACTGGAAAGGATTTCACAATCTGTACAGAGAGAAAGAAGATTTTATCACTCCAGCTGTAAATATGACAGAAGGATACTGCTCCATCTTAGCTTCATGCAGGGCAGTAATTTGACTCTTCCCAGTCAAATTAAATGTTAAGAAAAATATTTTTGTTTATCCAGAGGAAATCTTCACACCCTATCTGGAGTTACATAATTTCCTGGAATCCAAGGCACCTTTTGGTTCCTGGGACAAAGCATTTTTATAATTTAGTCATATATTCAAGCTGAGTGCTCAGTTGTTGATTACCTGGTGGCTTTTAGCTTACTCCACCATCTTTGACTGAGGCCTATCTCAAGAGAGCTGCTAGATAGCAGGCTTGCATGGCCCACTCTTCATTTCCAACCTTTTATTTAAACATACACTTGGATGGAAGCCAGTAATTCGTCTCAGTCTTAAGAGGTAACAGTTTCAAATATGTGTCAAACAAAAGCTCATCCTTTCAGGCCTGTAGAGAACAAGATGCATCACACAACACAATGTAGAGAAAAGCAAGTCTCAAACTCCAACATGTGAGCGGTCAATTCAGTACTTACAACTTTATAATAGACCTAGAAGGTCAGACTTAGGGAAAAATTTACTTAAACACAGAGGAGCCAAGAGTTCAAATTTCAATTGTGATCACAATGTTTAGGTATGTTAAAGGTTTCCTTGACATGGCATTGCTATTCATAAATTCTGTGCAAGTTCTAAAACTGTTTGGATGAATGTTTAAGCAATATAAGCCAATTCTAATTAATTTTTCTATCCCTAAATTAAATTAATGCTTATTTGCTGGGATTGCTAAAATTAATGCAAAAGCCAGACAGTATTGCAATGGCTGTTGCTACAGCAACTCCCCAAGATACGGATGTGTAAAACGGAACTTTTGAAATCCCGATGTCCAATAATTTGCAATTGGTTTCAGTGGATTGGATATTAACATAGGACTATTCTTCACACAGGAAGCCAAAGAAAAAAAGACTAAAGACAGAAGCTATTTGTGAAACGTTTGATAAATGAAACTAAGAACTAGTAAGCGTTAGCAGTGTTACTACACAAAGGAAGCGGGAACTCCTGTCTTGAACCAAGAACGTCTTGTTGATTAATTTGATCGGCTTAGAATGGATTTATCGGCTGCCATCACCACAGCCTCCCTGTGTAGGCGTACTGTGTGCATGCCCTGGCTGCTCTCGCGCTAGAGGCTTGAACAGGGCGCGGGCTGGCCCGCAAGTTCCACCGGCGATAGACGGCCACGGCCATCGGTCACCACGCCAGGCAGGGTCCATAAAGAGAAAGCCGACGGCCACAGCAGCTCCCGCCAGCGGCGGCTCCCGGCGCGGCCTCTCCCGGCCCCGGCTGCGCG
>WBNO01032433.1:1580-51440 GCA_013400575.1 Peucedramus taeniatus | reverse complement strand
TGGCCGGACGGAGCCCGCTCGGCAGCGAGCGCGGTGCCGCGGCCGCGCCTCGGCGCTCGGAGCCAGCGGCTCCCCTCAGTTCCGGCATCGCTTTGCTTCGTTTCGCATCAGTCCGAGAGGATTTTTTTTCTTCTACTCGGTGGTTTTCTGAGAAGGTAACCGGAATGTTTGCCCCAGGAAAGCTGCTCTGCTTCTATCTAGATCAGTCCGGGAGACTGATGGTCCTCGGTGACGGCCAGAGAGAGAAGGGGGAGTGGAAGAATGGTGAACATTCTGTGCTGCCACTTAAAGTGGATATGAATGACTCATTTTACGAGAGATGCAGGTGTAACTGAGCCAGAAAATACCTTTTCCTCAAGGAAATCTCTGTGTGCTACTCTGAACTTAAAAGCTGTGGTGAGACCAACACAGCCATTCTAGCCCAGTTAGCTTTGTCCCTTATTGGGGTTTCATGGAATCACAGTAAGTTAATAATATAAACCCAGCTCCTTCTTGTGCTTCTTTTATTTTGAAAATATAGGCCCTCTAGAAATGAGGCAGTTTGCTCTCCAGGTTTTTCAATCACTGATTCCTTGAAGAAAATAAAAAGGATGCCATTCTTAAGCATGCAGGAAGTTATTTTCTGCACAACCAGAATGAAAGAGAGCAGCTTGTGCCTTTTACTATGAGAGATTTTCTGCACCTAATGTGACATAGAATATAGAATTATAGGATAGTTCAGGTGGGAAGGCAACTTAAGGACCACAGTGTTCCAAGCCAGAGACACCCTCACTGGGCTGGGCATGCCAGCTCCCTTCTCCTGCTCCCCCACCCCAAATCATGTTCAGCTTCTTCCCGGGGTGATCATGCTCCAGTATGACTTCCAAACTCAATTATCTCCAACTAAATAATTTAAAGCCTAGTTTAAATTTAATTTCATTCTATCCCACTGGGAGGACTACAGAGAAAGATGGCTAAACAAGGAGGATTTCTGAGAAATCCATTTGGCTTTAGAGCTGATGAATGGTGTGGTGTTGACAACAGATACTTTCCTAAGGACTTCTCCAAACATGGGCATGCCAGCAGGAATCTGCATTGAAAAATAACTGAAATTATAGAAGAGTTTAAGGATCATTTTTTTATTTGAGGAAACTTTATGAAAGCCAGAATTAATGTTGGATGGGTTTCTGAAATTCAAAAAGTGCAGTCCATCAGTTATCTTGCCAATTGCCAGTAGGTGCTGGAAATTATTTCCTTTCTGGCTCAACAACTGTAATGGTGACTTTTGCACTGTTTAGCCAATATGTTCATGAAGTTCTTTGCTATAGACGGGGCAAGGTGAGGAATCTGTATGAGATTTTCAGTGAGATTGCTAGAAATTTTGTTTTACTGTTGTTGCCCTGGTCCTGACCTGATTAACCACTCTTCAATGTGGTTAAACTCTCATCCCATACTCTCAACTACTTAGACACAAGAAACAGACTTATATGAACCAAAAGTAGGGCAGAGTTTTGATTGAGTCAGATATTCATGAAAGTCTCAAGGTTTTTTCCATGGTATAATTTGATGGCCTGTAAAAGTTCAGCCTTTAAGGATTTTCTTGTTGATTACTTTTTCTGAATAAAAGATGGAAGAATTTTTCCTGAACTACACAGCGTTAAGCCTTTTCCTGATGCCAGTGGCTTTGAGTGGGGACCCTGATCTTCCTAATGCTGCTTGTCTTATGTTCCCCAGTTCTGAAGACCTTCAAGCATGCAGCCAGGTGTCCTGCCAGCAGCTCTGCAGCAGCCAGTGGTGTTTTGCAGAATTGGACTCTGCCCTTGTAAAAACTGAAGCAATCCAGTTTAGCAGCCAGGAAAGTGTAAAGCTGAGGAGTAGGTAAAGGAAAGGCTGATGGCATGCAGACACCACAAGAAATGTATGGATTTGCCATGTAGGCTCAGCTTCCAGACTCAAGGTGTGACTGTGATATTTGGCAGCTTTCCATTTTCAACAGATGGCCCAACATTGTGCGTGCCCCCACAAAATAAAGTTGTGCACACTTTTGTTTAATAATTTTGTCTGCGCAGACACTTAAAATATTCCCTGAAGAGAAATTCTTTGTTTTTACTAATTCTGTTTGATTTTTCTTAGACTACAGTCTCCTATTTTAAAATTTTTATCTCTCAGCAATTTAATGATCAGAATTCTTTTGATTTTCTGTAGGGAGGGATGGAGAGCATCCCTTCAAGTGGAAGAAAACTTTAAAACTTGAAGGATCAGAATACCTGGGGCATCTCCATTGACACTTCAGAGCTTTCTGTAACAGAAGGGCAAGAATCTGTGCCATAAGGAGTGGGAGAAGGAAAAGCACTTAACTGTTACATGGCTGTAACAGAGACCATGACCATCTGCATAAATAGAGTCACATTTCCAGCTTTTGTGACAAAACTCTATCTGGCCTTTTCCTTTCTTCATGGAGAAGCATTCCCTGGCTGAATCTCTGTCTATCCACAAATGGGTGTTTATGTAGAAATAACCAGATTTCCAGTTCTCTGTGCTTCAGAATAAGATACTGCAATATGAAACTGGAAGAAATGGGCTCACAGTGGCACAGCCTTTTAAATGACTGTTTTATTTCTCTCCACACGTGCTAGCTATAAATAAAACAAAAGTCTCTGAAAAATCTGCTTGAAAGCTTTAAATCAGAGAAATATTGGATCTTTGTGTATCCACAGCAGTCTAACTGACTTGGTAGACACTGGCCTGGCTCCCAGACCAAAGCTCCTGGGGCTCTCTGGCAACAACACAAAGCCATAAACACCAGATGCAATATATCTATCGAAATGAAATATCAGCAGTTTTGCACAATTGGCATTTCAGCAATGCAGGGTTCATTTAAATGGTTCCAGTGGTTTACCTTTGCACCTGAATCCCAATTTCTGTATTTCTGAAGGTGCTGTTGTGGAATCTCACAAAAGCTATTTTCCCTGGCATGCCCGTGCTGCTGTCCCCTGATGTGTGTGAGCAGCAGAAATTACTCTCCTCCTTGCTTGCTCCCTAATACCTGCCTGGTATTTTAGCAGAAATGCTGGAAAAAATGTGAAAAATGCTGCTGAGCCAAGCTCTGTGCAGGCAGGCAGAGTACAGGCTGGCTTCTTCCTCTTGTCCTCAGAATGAAGTGGCAGATTGGGAGTTTTAACAAATTACAGATGCCACGAGGACTCTAATGTGTGTGATTGAAAGGATCGTGTTATTAGCTGTGCCAGTGTCTGCCAGAGTAATTTCACAGTTGTGCTTCTGCCTTGTGAACCCCAGGACAGTGGTTTTTTTCTCTGTGTCACTGGTGCAGGTTTTCATTTCACACCTATGAGATATTTGTGTCTGGTAAACAATTATTTTTGCTGATGAGACTGAGCCCAGGCCCTTCTGTCAAGTATTATCAAGTACACATCACTGCAGGGATTCCATGCATTAAATATATATTGGCCATTTTAGTCTTGAGCATAAAGATAGTGGGGAAAAAAAAAAAGAAAAAAAAGAAGACAGGGCTGTTACTTGCTCCTGCAGATTGAATTTCTTCTTGCTGTAATTGGCATTTAGTTAGAGCTACTCCCTAGCTTGTTTTATTTTGTTGGTTTGTCAAGCATGCTGGGAAAGTCTGAAAGCTGGCATGGCTATTAAAGAAGTTTTACTGTTTGTGCTGCAAAAGTGTTCAAGATTTTCATGGTACATGAGAATGTTACTGAGAGTGGATGGATTTCGAGCCAGGTTCTCACTAAAGATCCTTGATGGGGCTTCAGCCTTGGTCTCATCTTTGCATAGATAAACAAGCTGATCTTTCATGCAGTAATTTTAACTGCCTGAGTATTACTTGTACAATCCAAACTAGTTAGAGAGGCTTTACCTCTTCTCTCCTAGTGGTTTCCCCCAGAGGGCTGTTCATGGGAAGGAGCAATGTGTTTGCTGAATGTCTGTCCTTCTCTACTGATTACTGATAGAATCTTGTTGTTTTGCTAAATCAAGGTGCACAAAAGGTTTAAAATTTGATTCTTTACAGGGATGTAAGCTCTCCCAGATGTTGCTTTGTGGGTCTGAGCTCCTCCAGATGGTCAGGCTGCTTGTGTTCCCTGGGTACCACACCAGATGCTTCACCTGCAGTCTGTGCAACTCTTGCAAAAAGGCTTCCTGGGATGTGGACCCTGGCAGTTCCTGTGCTTTCTTTCTTTATTGCAAAATCCAAAGATGGCTTGGTATTTAAAAATTTACCTCCAGTCTGTATCAGCTGTGCAAAGGCAGGATTGATTTTGCTGTTGCACACTGTTGTCAGGTCCCTGTAACAGTTGCTTTGTACATCCTTTGCAATTAGCTCAAGCCTGAATCCTCAGTGAGTGATGGAGGATAACACTTGTAATTTGATCATTTAAGAAAAAAGAAAATCCACAAGGCAGAGAGGACTGTTGTTTAGTTAACAAACAGATCTCAGGGCTTTTATTTTTAGTCTTTAAATTTCTATTTGGACGGTTACATAAATGCCTAGTTCCAACAGTGTGAGTATGCCACAGCTTCTGTGGCATTTAAATGGGAGTGGTGGCAGCACTCTAAGTTGAGGTTAGATATTTGGATTCTTTGATACACATGTGGATGTCTAAATTTGGGTTTCTAAACAAGAACAATCTCTCTGTTTTGAAGCTTTGTTGAATGCAAAGGTAAGTGTGAATGTGAGGGTGGTGTGTTCTCAGGTCAGCACCACCGTGTTTCCTTTGTTCTTTTTGTTCTTTTCACCCAGGCAGCTTCATCCTTGTGAGAGTGAGAGGTTGGGACAATGACTGGGAATCCCACAGTCTCACTGCCTAAGAACAGCAGAGTTCTGGTTCAGGTCCTTCAGCTTCCAACAACATGGGTTAAGCTTTTGGGGATGTTAGTTCAACACCACTGCAACCCACATTATCACTCTGTTGCGATATGGGGTTGGCTCCCCACTTTTATTCCATAATCTTTTGGTTTTAGGCTCTTTGCTGTGTTTCCAGACAAAACAAACTTGGCTCAAATTCTCATCAAGTGGTAAGAAGAAAGAGTGTAGTGATTCTCAGAAGCTCAAAGAGCGCTTAATTATTTTTTATTACATTTTCAATTGTTTAAAGCAGGGACTTGTTATTTGTGGGTACGTGCTGGCTACTTGTGCCATTAGATCTTGGTATCAGCAGTTATAGTTACTGTCATAGTATAAATTATCATTTTGAACTTTCCAGCCTGCTGTCTTTGAAATGTAAAATTGCTGTATTTATTCTGTAGATGGAGTTCCTCATGGAACCAGAATCTATAAAGTGGTGCTTAAGACTGGAGAAAGTCTAGAAGAATTCTTACTTAAAGATATTGCTTAAAATCAAGGAATTCCTTTCCTGTGTGCTGAATTGTTCCCATTCACAGTGGAGGACAGGACTGAATGATCAAATCCAGCTTGCAGGCTTGTCCTGTTTCTCCCTGAAATGCTTTATTACAGAACTCAATTAAGAGCAAATTTCCCCCTCAAACTCTGTCTTACAAGGTCATGCCTGCCTTTATGAAATATTGAATCTGCAGCTGCAGGATTTATTACAACAGTATTTTAAAACACATGGTGCTGGTGCAGCAGCTCTAATTAGAAATGCCCTGAGCTCACTGTGCAGGCCAAGTGTTGTTTCCAAACTGCAGCATCCACATCAAGAGGCAAGTTTATACATGTTGGAAGGACAGACAGAGATACCTGTGGGAAAAACTGGAGTCTCCTGAGAAGTGCTGCTGTGCTGTGATTTCTTCTTTAATTTGAATTAGCTCAGTTTGAGCCAGACTTTTTCCTCAGTAGCATGAATGAGTTGCAGCAGTTTAGTGGAGAGGGAAGACCAGGGCTAAAACCTTCGGCTTTGTGTTACAGTGTGACCAATTATGTACTTTGCCACTGTGGCCAGTCAGAAGTAATTAAATGGAAGGTGGACCAGTGCTGGATGTTTATCACAGTAAGGTTCCCCTTGTGAGGAAATCTAGCAGGCAGACAGAGAAGAAGATTCAGGAGATGAATACACCAGAAGAGTTCTGTTGTACACTACAAATTGCCCACCTCTGTACCAGGCAGCCTGGGTTGATCACACCTAAAGAACATCTCCTTTCCTTGAATATGAAACAAGGCAACACACTGTAGGAGGGCTCAGGATTGACACTGCTGTCCTGCAGGGATAATGAGGAATTTACCAAAGCAGAGCAACAGATGCCTTGAGAGATGTGAGTATGATTAACTCCATAAATACGTGTTATGAAATCATGGGCAGTGTTCTAACTGTAATGAATTTCCCCTGAGGGAAAATATGCCTAAGTAAAGAAATCAGAAAGAACTTGATACCAAATGCAGAATGGAAGGGAATTACTATAAGGCTGGAGTCTATCCACATTTTTTTCTCAGTAGTGTTTTCCTTTGAAGACTCAGATGAGGAGTTATTTCTCTTCATTTTATTATCCTCTAATCTCCAAAATCTGTATCACTTTCCTAAAACACACTGGCATGTATCACGTGCATACATAGCATTCCCTGGGAGCCTTGTTACTGCTTTATAGTCACGGCAGGTGAATTTGTTTATAAAAACATAAGCACCTACTTGAGACAGCATGAGTATAAGTCAGTATTTGCTCCTGTGCTGAAAGTGGATTTCTGAGTGTTATAATGTAAAGGACATGATTTTTTTTCTACAAAACTGTGAGACCAAAGAACCCTGGAGGTGAATTCAAGCAGTCCTCATGAAGACTGTTTATAATAAAGTCTCACTTGTCAGACATGGAGGGCCTTTAACATCACATCTGGGGTAGCTGCTTGAGTTTGGAAATGAGCCTTAAAGCTGCTGGTATTTCCATGGCATTCAGCCTTGCCTCAAGAAATCCTAGTGTAAAACACATTGAAAAAATTTCCTAGACAGTCCCTTCTTGTCAGTGTGTCCTGGCAGAAGGTGATGAGTTATTCCTGCATCCCAAGGACCCTTGCTTGCAGGAGCATCTGTTGGCAGCAGACTTAGCACAGAGGAGCTCATGAATTGTCCCAGTGTGAAATCAGGTTAGAGGAGCACAAAGCTGTGTTAAAACTGCCTTGTGCCAGGAGTGGGTTCTGGTTCCTCAGAGCCTGGACTGACAGCACTTTATTCCAGCCATTATGTCCCAAAATCTCATTCTGGCAAAGGGGTGGAGTCAGTCAACTGAAAAAACTGTCCTTCTGTTATGTCCATTCTGATCTCCAAGTTTCTTTACTATTCCACAGTCAACTTCACTGGTAAAAATCTTAGAGCAATTTTTTTTTTTTCTGTGCCTTTCAGAGCAGAGAGAAGAACCAGTGCCCAGTTGAACTGAGCTTCAGAATGCCAGGTTATCTGGGAGAGAAGGCTCATCAGTGACAGTTTTCAGTCCAAGGGGTAAAAAGCTGTAATTCCTTGGGGCTGGCTTGGTTCTGCTAAGAGTAGACAACCTGTGTAGCCCTATCTTCAGTCCTGTGGGCAGTCAGGCTCCTGACAGCATGAGACACTGCTGAAGTGGATTAAATACATGTTTTGGGGTTTTTTGGATAAGGAAGAGCTTTAACCTCGCACGTGAAACAAGCCATATAACTTCACTAGGCACTTCTGCAGTGAGCTTTATAAGGCCTGATGGAATGAGAGCTGGTTTCTTATCTTGATTTGACTGGGTTCAGCAGGTGCCTAAGAGCTCTGCTGAGTCTAGGCTGAAAAATAACTTTTCATAAGGGAATGCTGCCGGAAGGATAATGATCACAGGAGTCTGGGTGGTAGCAAAGGCTTCATTCAGCCTGCTCCCCTTGAGCCTCAGCTCATATTGCTTTGACATTAATAAGATGTTGAGGTGTAGACTTTAGTTGAATTTTTCATCAGATTTCTTTAACTTGGGTTTTGTCCCTTTTTGCCTCTGTGTGTCTTTCTAGTCTCAAATACTTTGGAGAAATTGTAATTTTAAAATCCTTTTCTCCCTGCCCCTGAATTTTCAGTCATGACTTTCATCAGATTTAAACGCTATTTGATTGGTAAATGTTGGCTGATATTTGGGCTGATTATTTCACATACTGATTTCTGGAAGCTGCAATACTCCATTTCACAGACAAATACTGCCCCAGCATATGGAAAATGGCAAATGATCCAGCTGCTTTGGGGCTCCCAAGAAGAGATGCATTAAAAAGATCTGGCTTTTCTGCATGTTTCTGCCTTCTGAAATGTCTCTGCAGCTATTAAATTGATAGAAATTCGGATTCTCAGATAGTTTGTACAGATGAGAGTTTGTTACATACTAGGATATCTCCAGAAGTCAAGGCTGATACATCTGTATCTAACATCTGTCAGATATCTATGTCTTTTTTCCTAGGTATCTCTCAGAAGGTGCCTTAACACATCTCTGTCATACTCAAACCAAATTAGGAGCAATTGTTTTTTCTAATATAAAATTCTGATCCTGCTGAGAGCAAGAGAAGTTTGGTTGGTGGGAGTCAGGTGTTTGGCTGGTTTCTTTCAATTGTTATCTGCAACTTGCTTCTCACTTTGCTTTTTGAATAGATCACTGAGCTTCCTCAGTAAGAGGTTGTAATTTATACAGCTGGAGCCTGAATGAGCCTTTGATCACCAGCTGTGGTTACTATTTCTGTCTATTCTTCATCACTTCAGACACTAATAGTCAATGTGCCCTGTGGATCCACAGGGTGCTAACTCTTGTTGTGGCAATATAATTTAGTGGTTAGTGTGCAATCCTGTGTCTTCCACACACAGGATTGCTTTGTGATTGGCATTTTGTGTGGTAAGGAGGGGATGAATTGAAAACTTCATCCTGAAATAGAAGTGCATACACACCCTAGGTGGCTTTTCAATGCAACCCAATAAAACAGGGTTTATTTCCTCTCTAGTAATTTTAGCAGATATTATTAAAAAATGTTTCTTTTAGACAGCTCTGCAACTCTTTCCTCTTATCAGCCTAGGAACTGGATATAGATGGAGGCTTTTTGATTTGTGCAGGTGAATATTTCATTGCTAGAGTTCAAAGACTCTTCAGAATGCTCTGGCCAGTACCAAAACTGGATTCCTCCACTAAAAATTCAGAGTAACTTCACTGACTTAAAAGAAAAAAATTGCAACTGCATTTGGCCTGAGGGGTTTTAATTTCAAACTCCATGACTTTTCTCAGATGTTTTTCTTAGGCTGGGCATTTTAGAATTGTTTAGGCTCATTCCACAGTGATCTTGGCCTTCTTGGGTCCCTCTGCAGTAACAGCTGTGTGAAGATGAATTCCATATTCTTGTCAGGAGCTCAGTTACTTTATTGACCAGTGCATTTCTGCTGTCTGTCTGGCTGATTCAATTCCACAGGACATCTTGATTTTTTCCAGTGCTGCTCTTACCACTTTATTCCTGCATGTCAGGTGGTGTCTCAGCATAGACAGTGACCTACATAATAGCTATTTTTCTTCTCCCTTTTTCTAACCCAAATCATACTTCAGTGTGAATACTGATTGCAAAGCCATTGCTTGGCTTAGTTGTAACCTCCCTATTTGATTGCTTCCTCTGCTTGCTTGGTCCATCAGAGACCTACTGTTTCTCTAGACATCTCCCTTTTGATATATTTCAGGCATTTAAAAAAAATTTCTTCTGGCGATTTATTGTCCTGGTTTTTTTCTTTATTATATGTTTCTCATTTTTTTCTGTCAAAGTCTGTTCCATCTATTAAAGACAGATGAGCTGGATTTACAGTGCCTGAAATATTGTTTTGGCCCTAGAATTCACCCTCTGCCACACCATTAGAAATTATTGCAACTTCTCCGTGTCTTTACTTTAAGGAATCCATTGAACTCAGAAGGCAGATGTGTGGCACCTTTCTAGCAGGAGAATATTTATTTAATCCCCGTGTAGAGAAGCAGAGAGCAAAATCCTAAATCCATTCAAATCAGTGGGGCTTTTCCTGAGCTCCAGCTGAATCGTGTCTTAATGATCAGGTCTGTGGTCTGTAGTCAGCCTTGCAGCAAGAGGAGAGAGGAAGCACAAAGTAGGATTTTCACTCCCATGTTCTACAGCAAGAGGTGAGGGACTTGAAGGACCAAGTTTTCTTCTGGTTCTGGCACCAACCTCCTAAAAGATACTTTAAAATTCATGTTCTCACATTTTGGCTGTAAAATAAGAAGGTTTCCCAGCAACACAGCACAGTTTGAATGCACAGTTGTGCTGGTGTTTTGCAGTTGTATCCGAGGTTCTGGAGATGAATGTCTGTCTGGGACTTGCTAAGCCCACAAAGCAACAGATCAGCCTAAACTGGGTGGTTTTTTCAGGTGCTTAAGTGTGTTGCCTGGAGAGGGCCCTAATTTATTCCCTGTGAATTGTGATGATGTGTCCCACTGAAAGTTTTCTGGTTTGATGGCAAGCCTGGCTTGTTCTCCAGCAGAGAAGTTTGCTGAAATAAAGTGCTTCCCCCTGTTGCTGTCCCTTGCTGAAGAGCAGCTGGAACAGTGAAAACTGTCGGGAGCGCTCCTTCAAAGAAGCAACGTTGGGAGCTGAAGACAAGAGCATTTATCTCCATGTCAAAACTACTCAGGGTCTTCACTGGACTCCCAACACACCAGTAACAAGGAGCTTAGGCTGGAGATGCTGGAATGCCAGGAGTCCAGGGGGTGGTGTTTATCCCACCGAAACATGGCACGCATCAAATCAATTACATGGTGCAAGTGGATTCCCCCTGTCACCAGCCAGTGCTGTGAGCTTGGAGAAAATATGTTCTCCTGGGCACTAGAGGAGTCTCCTCCCTTTGGATGCTGATTCAATTTGAAATGTATATTGGGGGAGAGAGAGAAAAAGAGGGAGAGGAGACGGAATCTCGCGTATTCTGCAGCAAATTGCCACATCGATCTTGTCACTTGGCAGACATGGTTGGACCTGAGGCTGAGTCTGTGGGGTGTGCTGTATTTCTGTCATGAATTGTCAGCCTCAGAGAAGCTCAGGAGAAAGAGAGACGTGGTATCAGAGTAGAAAACCTTTAACAAAGGGACCAGCAAGCTGTTTAACAGCAAGTCAGAGCAGCTGTATTTTTGGATTGTGCTTGCCTTCAACAGCTACAAATGTGCATTGTCCTCATCTCCTCCCCTGTGAAGTGGTGATGGGGAGAGGTGAGGGACTAGTGAAGGACTAGTGTGTCCATGGAGGCTGCTCTTCTTCATGGCTAATGGCAGCTGCAGGTCCCAGAGGAGCCCTCAGCCTGCCCTGTGCCTGCCCTTGTCCCAGTCCCACAGCCCTCCCAGAGACAACTCCTCCATGTGGGTTTTTCCTCTGGGTTTGCACCCCAAAACAACAACCTGTGTTACACATCACTGATGGCCAGTTTGGGAGCTGACAGCATCACACTTAGAGTCTGCAGGGACCTAATCCTGGAATCAGAAACTTTCCTGGAATAGCTCTATCCATCAGGAATGCGTCTTAAAATCCTGGTTTTGCTCAGATCACTGGAGGCACTGCAGGTGGAGGCCACAGCCAGGCAGCTGGAGCAGCATCCACCAGGAGGTGCAGTCCAACCCGAGCAAACCTGAACGCTGGCAAACTCATCCGAATGAAGATCGGCCCTTGGGCATCCCTGTGCCTGAGGCTTGTACCACGCTCTGTGGAATGATGGCAGTGCCTTGGGATGCTCGTGTTTCTCCCGAGCAGAACCAAAACACTAGGGAGCGCCATGGATTTGCAGATTTTGGCTTGGGAAGCGCAGTCTGAGGCTGTGAGTGCTCCCAGAGGGGGAGGATGTAGAGAGAGGGAGCTGTGCTCGGGATCCAGCCTGGCCTCATTGCTATGGAGAGGTGGCTTCCCTTTGGATATGGGAGCTGCAGGTGCAGAGCAGGATGAAATGTCTCAGGAGGTGCCCATGAGGAGCTTCACAGGGAGACTGACTTTGGTTTTGGGTTCACACTTCCCAGTCCTCGTGAAAAAAACTTTTAATTTTCGAGTCCTTCAATACATAAACAATGTTTAATATTTCAGTACGTTTGAATGGCTGAGTCATTTCTTTAACAGCAGGCTGGGTCAGATTGTTCTGCTGTCTCTCATTCCCGCCCATGCAGAAGTCACAGACCCCATGTGGGCTCTACCCTCTCCTTCCTTGTGGGAAGGTGAGAAGCTCTTGAGCATTTTAGCAGTGCCCTTGCTGTTACAGCATGCTCTGTCCTGGATCTTCTCCCATCATCCAAGGCCACCTGAAGCTCCCCTCTGCCCTGACTTGGGGAAGCAGCCTGCATGGAATCATGCTCCTCTTAATCACTGATCATGTGATGCTGATGAGTAAACCTTCATTATAATGAGCTGTCCTTTTTTTAACTCCCCTGCAGAAAAGGAGACTTTGCTGAAACCTGACATCTTTTAGAAGATGTCCATATCCATGTATTCAGAAGTACTTTTTCACATAAAAATTCAGGAGTTTTTTTAAAGGGAGGTGATCTGGAGATATTTTGGGATTTTAAGTTCACTATTTTTCTCCTCCTTTTCTTGTGCTACTTAATCTAAGAGGCTGAATGAAGTCTTGCCATTATTTTTCCTCTCTCATATTTTTTATTGTCTTGTGGATGTTTTATTAGCTTGACATTTCGGAAAATATTTCCTGTTGTGAGAGCTCAAAAATAATAAAAGTGAAAGAAAATGGTAGAAAAGGAAAAAGATGGTAGTGAAAAGATGTTTAGGAGGAAATGTTCTACTAAAGTTGCTAGCAGGAGGAAAAAGATGAGGGGATACATTTTTTCCCCTCATCAAAATTCTTAATGATGTAGATGTTTAGAAGTTTAATTGAGGAAAAAATCAGATTTTGGCATGTCTGAATGGATACAATTTGTCCTGTCCTGCTTTGACCTTCCTCAGTTCTCCCTGGCATTACTGCTGGCCCTCTCTGCCCCCTAGGCTGTGTCAGCAGCACCTGGGAACAGCAAACATGAAGGAACCTTGGGGCAGAGCACCTTGGGAGCAGTGCTGGAGGCATCTGTGTGCTTGGGGGAACCCCATGGATACAAAGAGCTTCTGTCCAGGGGGAAAACATCCAAAGGGGAGCCTTTCCCCCCTGTGCTTTGAGAACTTCCTCTCTCCTCTTCCTGGAAGATATCACCCATCCATCATAGATCCAGACTGGAAGTTGCAAGCATGATGATGTGCCTGGCAGCAGGCAGAAAATTATTGGCTGCAGAAATAAGTTTTCAGGAAGTGCCTTTTTGAGATTGTATCTTTTTTTTTTGTTTGGAGAATGTTGGAGCTGTGCAAGTCCCTGAAGAAAACAACCTGGACACACAGCTCTTGAAATGAAGAAAAATGAACACTAAGTTAGAAAAATGGGGCAAAACACCCAGAAATACATTAGAGTTCAGTGGAGGTGTTGGAAGTAGATAATAGGAAGGATCTGGAAGGTTTTGTGATGGGAATATTGCCAAGCTGCAAATATGCTATAAATGTCTCAGGGACTGAGGCACACAGGATATAAACGTTCTGAAAAAGAACAGATTTCATGGCTCTGCTGCTCTGAGAACAATGTGTTTACTGGGAATGTTGGATTAAAACTGAATTTCTCCATCAACAACTGTCATCAGTGTGTGCTGTGTTGTAAGTGGGCAGGGGACTTCTGCCTGCATTAAATTAAGGAGTGCAGTGTTAGGAATAGTTTCCTTACTTGGGATGGCATCACTCCAAGCCTCAAGGTAATTTATATTTCAGGTAGGCATGCTGTAGTTTAACAAGGCTAAATATGGACAAATGGAAGCCTGATGTGGCAGCAGATGCACTGGAAGCAACAGCAGAGTTTATGGAGAATAGTTGAATATCCTTCATATTGTAGGAACAAGCATAAGCAGTTGGGTTTTTTAAATTGGATTTTGGGACAAAGCACAGCTGGTACAAAGCTTTAGCACAAATTCAATGCTGCTGCTTATTAGTGCAGTAACTGATTATTTACAAGTCCTAGCTTTTTCTTTGCTGTTTAATGCTCTGACAGCCACAGACCTACATAGCATGTTGCAAACATAAGGTTTTTAGGGAAAATCAGCTGCTTGTTCTTACAGTATTTGGCAAGGCAGGAGAACTTAGTCACAACTTGCTAGAGGTAATCTTGCATCCTCCTTGGCAAAGAACGGGTGGGAAGAAAGAGACAGGGTGTCAGTATCCTTCTGGTCAGTGTAAAAATAGCAAGTTGGAAAAAAGTCAGACAGATGATTTAACCATTTTTCATCTCTTTGCTTCAAGAATTGGGGAAAAGTGTGTTTGACAAATGAGTTACCACGCCAGCCCCTCCAAGAAGAAAACCTTTCTGAGCAAGAGAAGAACTATCCTTTTGCAGGTACTTTGTAGTTCTTACTTTAGTCTTTTGTGAATAATGATCATTCGGGGACTTCTTTTAAAGTGTGGGTCTGGTTTTTTTCTTTGGTTTTTTTTGGTGGGTTTTTTTTTTTTTTTTTTTTTTTTTCCCTTACAAAGAAGAAAGAAGTCAGCATGTAGAGACATTAATTGGTTGTGCCCTCCTTGCTCCAGGAGTGTTGGTGGAAAAAGAAACCCAGCGATCATCCTTAGTGCACATGGGCTTCCTAATATTTGGCACTAGGCAGCAGGCAAGATGAAAGTGTGTCTCTTGACAGCCAGCTTCGTACTGGCAGCCTTTACTGCAGGCAACAAATTAATCCACTCAACTGTGTTCTGCATAATTGTTGATACTGTCTTAATTGGTGCCATACGTTTCCCCGTGTCGACATGTCCATCATGTTAATGTCTAGGGACTGGTGTTTCCTGCCAGCCCAGGAGCAGCACAGCCTGCTCTGTCCCAGCTGAATTCCCACCTGAAATGCCTTAGTAAGAAATTGGATGGTATGCAAGGGGAAAATGAAGGGCCGTGTTGGGGCATGACTCAAAATTCATGGGAATAAGAAGTGGGACTCCTGATTTCAGCAGTGTTTGGAGATGAGCCAGCTCTTCCAGGGCTGTCTAAAGGCAATCCATTCCAGCTGAAGTCAAATCTGAGGGCAAAGGAGCTTATTCTCCTGCTCCCAGGAAATCCATGGCAGGGGCAGGCAAATGTTTTCCAAGCTGTGGGGCATCCAGGTCAAGGCAGCTGCAGAGCAAATTGACCACAGAGCAATGGCTTTGTGAGTTGGGATTATCATTCCAAATTTCATCCATTAATAAACCGGCAGCCGAGGCAGAGCCTGGAGCGCAGGCACAGCCCGCTGTCCCTCCTCCGTGTGCTCTGCTGACAGGGCTGGAAGCTGCCAGGGAGGCTGGGAGCTGGATGCAGCCCAGGCTGAGGTGAGCATGCAGGGATGGATAGTGAGCTCTGAGAGGGAACATCCATCTCACCAGCAGGCAAAGGCATCGCTGGTCCCAGCGTGCAGGCGCTGGGTGTCGTTACCTCTGAAGTGTCAGCCTCAAAACTCCCAAATGAAAAGGCACTTGTGGCCATCCCCATGGTCACTTGCACACCTCCTGAATAAGAAGCACCATCCCTTTGGTTCACTGAGGAGTTCCATGCTTACAGACATTGGAGTTTGGAAGCAGCCAGGATCCTTATGATGGGCACTCACTGAGGGCTGCATGGGAACTGAATGGTTCTGTGTTCCAAGTGCTGGAACCATGAACAGTATGTCAGGCACAAGGCAGCAAACAGGAGGATGAAATGTTGGATAACATTTTATTCAGTAGGTAACACCCCTGCTAAGCACTGAATTATCTGGTTTGGGAAAAATGGCACACAGTTTGGGATGTGAAGCTCTGCTGTAGAGTAAATGTGCAGGGAGGGCAAATAGTGTTTGCCCAGGTGACCCTGCCTCAGACACCTCTGAGTGCCACTTTGCTTCTGCAATGAAATTGTTCACTGTAACATTGCCTGTGCACAAAAACATGCACACACACACACACATTCTTTCCCACTCTCTGCTCCAAAGGTTAATTGATATGAACATCACTTATTTTCATCATTTCATGTGCCATTATTTCTTGTTCAAGCTGTTGGCTGGTTTTAGGCAAAAATATGTATGTAGGGATTAGAGAAAAAAAGTTTTTTTCCCTATCCTTTTGTAAAGCCATCAGGGTGTATTTAGGCTGTGGCCAATGCATGGTTGAAAAGCTCATTTAAGAAAACAGCAAAACACTGAGAAACACTTGTTTTGCAAAGGTTGTAAATTCTAATGTTGACATTTGGGTGTGGAGCAGAGAGAAGCAGGAGGAGAATAAATGCCAAAATAAATGTGTTACCATAATTTTCAGAGGAATAAGGTTGCATGGGTTTTTTCAAGTCTAGCTAGAAAATATAAGTCTGCTGAGCCATAGTGTTTTATTTAAAAGTCTTCACACTCTCAAAAACCTGTTTTTGCACGTGGAATGCAGTGGCAGTATTGGTAATCAAAATGCCAAGAGAAATGTTATTTTTTTTGAAAGCTGTGGACTCCCTTACCTTTTGTGGTTTCCAGGAACTGATATTGGGAAAAATAAAATAAAATAAAATAAAATAAAATAATGTTGCTTCAGAAGGTTCATGTGAGAGACAGATGAAATGGCTGAACTAAAGGAATACATTTATGAAAAAGTAAAAAAAGGTAAGTGAGCCCTCCAAGCTATTTCTGTAGTCTCTGTACACCTTTGGTGAGCCAAAGTTCGTCTGCAGTGCTGAAAATGCCCTGTCTGATGCAATTTCAAGTTTGGAATCACAGCTTCCACCCAAAATCCTGTCTAGCCTCAGAACCCAAAGGATATGGGCTCCAGTTGGATGAGCTTTCTTCTTCCCTAAGTGTCTGGAGGAGCCTTCCATCAGTGCAGTCACTGCAGGGAGAGGTGCAGCTGAGAAATGCAGCTTTTCCAGGGAGCAGAGGGAGGTGTTGGCTTCATGCACAGACTGATCACAATCCCTTGGCTGCCCTAATGCAAACAACAGCCCAAGAGGTGATTTGAGGCCTCCCCCAGGAGCAGAGCAGGCTCAGCACCTTGTCTCTGCTCCCTGGAGCAGGCCAGGATTGGGCCCCTGCTGCTGCTGCTGCTTGGGGATTGCTCTGATGGAATCTGTATAAAGCAGCTCAAAACAGGGATCCAGCTTGGGATCCTCGAGTTGCTTCTAGCAGGTGTTTCTGAAGGGGAAAAAACCTTATACATCACTTCAACCTGCTAAGAAATCATCTCAGCTAAGCTGTCTGGAGAGCTCTGAAACATTCCCCCACGCTTCCAGTGTAGCAAGAAGTCCTTAAAGAATCCTGAAGTGTGTTTTGTCAGCACTTGAAGTCGAGATTACATCATCTTGTAATATATGTCTATAAAATCAAGGCATAGCAGCCTTTCCTTTCAGAACAGTGTGCTGCTGTGAAGGAGACTGGAACATTGCATCTGCTGGTCAGAGTACAGTACTGCTCCTTCCCCTGCTGCTTTAATTGCCTCCAGTAGCCTTTTCTAGCACAGGAAGTTTATATTATCTTTTCCAATTGAAACTTTATTAATGTTGAGTAAGGAGCTGGACTTTAGATACTTTGTCTAATGTAGTTACTTGTGCACTTGGAACTTAGGGACCTACAGTGATAACAAACTGGACTGCCTAATGCTTCAAAATAACATGCTATTTTTCATGAGAATCCTACTTTAGAATATATTTCTATTATACAATCATCAGGGGCTGTTTTTCCAAAAGATTCAGTTTAATCAAGATGCCACTGTTTACTCCTTCTGTGTTTCTAGTAGTATATTTTGCAATTTTTTGGGGAAGAAAAGGGTTACAAATAGAATTGGCTCAAATGCTGCAGTGGCTTTAGGTTACTTCTGCTTTTGACCAAGTCTAAACAGTTCTTATCCTCAAAAAATGCCACTTCTGGAAGTGGGGATGCTTTGCTGGGGCTAATGCCAGCTCAGGCAGGAGTGGTGTTGTTTTGTTACCACTTCTCAGAGGCTGCAGTGCCAAGTGCTGGAGGTGCCAGAGCCTTCAACCCCCATCAGCTCCCACCTTGCCCTCCATAAACACCTCCAGCCACTTCACCCGTGCTCAGCTCCTCAGGGGAACCATTTCAGCCCAAAACAGAACCCTTGTAAATCACAAATTAAAAGTGTTTTACAAGCCTGTGCACCAAGTGGGGAAGGTGCACACAGGGTACATTGTTCACATGTGGCTGTAACTGAAGCCAGAAAGGGCAAGAAAAGGGGAGTGAGGCCACAGAAAAGTCCCAAAGGAAGAGTCCCCAGCTGGGCACCTGTGGGAAACCAGGACACCTCTCTGGTGGCTTTGGATGGGCTGAGCCCCGGGCAGGGGGCTCAGAGAACTTGGCACAGAGCCCAAGACCCCTCTGCCCTCAATCTCGAGCCATGGAAACAGTTACCAGCTTTGTGTGAGGAGTTAAAAACCAGGGAAAGTAGAATAGAATGAGTAGCTTATCACTGAGTAGAGAAATAGAATGTTAAGATTTTTATGACAAGTGTACAGGGGGGTCAAGAAGTGTACAGGGGGGTCAAGATGGAGGAATCTGGGCGTGCACTGCCCTCCTTCCTTCTTCTTCATTGTCTCCATCTTCTTGGTGATGTTGGCATTTTGGGATTGGTCTAGAGTAGAAACTGACTGTCTAACATAGGTGATGGTATTGGGGAACAACTGTAAATAATGTCTATGTAGTTTATAGTATAAAAAGATACCACTGCCCTGAGGGTGGGCAGTGTGCCTTGAGCTGACCTGCTGAGAGCATCTGGGCTGGGCAGGGAGAACATGTTATAGATAAGAAATAATAAACAACCTTGAGAACAGAAGCCAAGCAGCTCTGACTCTTTCTTCAATCACCCAGCTGTGAAAAAGGACTCTTGGGAACATCCCAGGCAGGGGATCCCGAGAGGCATCAACATGACCATGAGCCTGGCAGCTTGCTGGCTGATGGCTGCAGCTGCATTCAGCTCTTGGAAGCCTTTCTGAATTCAGAGGCACGGAGGAGGCCCCAGGAGCACCCAGGAGCCAGCAAATGTTGAGCTAGGTCCCTGCTCAGCGAGCAGAGGCTGCCGATGGCAGCGCAGGGCAGGGCCCGGGTGCAGGGTGGGAGCAGCAGGGCACCTGCAGGGGTCAGAGGGGCTGTCTCCCAACTTTGAAGGATGGGGCTGTTTGTCAGGGAGCAACAAATCACTGTGAGACCCAGAGTCAAAGGGAAAATGTCCTGAGGATCTGCTCCAGGGGCATTTGTGGACTGAAAGCCTAAGGCTGGGTCTCCCAACAGCTGGAGGTGCTGAGAAAGCAGCTGGGCTCCTGTCACCCTGTGGCCAGAGACCCTGCACTCTGCAATTTAAATTAAGCTGTCATGGACCTCAAGATTTTTGTGTTTTCATCCTGGCTCACCTAAATTCTGTCTACATGATTTTTTTCCAAGGATGCAGGCAAGGCAAAGGGAGAAATAGCCTTACATTTAACATAACTGTAGTATTTATATTTGAGGGAACAGTTTGAAATAGTTTTAATGTTTAGCTGTAAAAATGGCTTTAATATTTTAGATGGGCTTTAATCCATCCTCCTAAGTCTTTCCTTTTCCCCCCGGGTTAAACTTGAACTTTGTAAGCACTGATGATATGAAAAGATATAATTAAATAAATGTATCTAAAGAAATTAAGTGCATTAGGATTCTGCCAAGCTTTGTGCAGGGCTTACCTCTCTTACCTCTTATTTGGTATTATATCTGGGCTCTCTTCCAAAACTCTGCATGCCTTGTGTGGCTTTCTTGGCCTCACTGAAACTGCACCCCAGTGTACAGTGCTCCTGGATGTATCCATGGGGGTTGAATGGGTGATTCCCCATGCCAGAGGCTGTGCCCAGCTGTGGTGGGAACATCTGAAAAGACAAGGAGGTGCAGCATAAAGTTGTAATTAAGTTCAACTTTCAGAGCTGATGTGAACATCACATTTAAAAACAGAGCAGGGTGAGGCAGGTCTGGGCTGCCTTGGATGTTTTTATCTGCAGCTGGAGGTGCTGCCTGCCTGTGATCTTGCTGCTGGAGAGATGCAAGATCTTGCTGTGTTGACAGCAAGCAGTGATTCCTCTGCCACCTTGGTAGCTCTCAGCTGGGGGCTGCACTTCCCACTGGGAAGGGTCTTTGTTTAGAGCTGTGCTGGGAGAGGTGTAACCTGCAGTTCCTGGAAACTCTCAGTGGTCACAGCCTCAGCTCAGGATTTTTATTTGCCTTATTTCATGAAAGGTGTTTTTTTTGGTTGTTACTGCCCTTTGTCCTTCCCCTGCTCACCTCCAAAGGAGCCCAGCTCTGTCACCACCAAAACTCTGCAGCAGTACAGAGAGAACTGGGCACTTGGCCCATTTCTCAAAAGCAAGAGGAGATGAGTGAGTAGCTCTGTATTCTGTCTGTGAGGAGAGTGAGGTCATGGTGATGGTGGCTTTGTGTTGGAGAGTTCATTATTAATTGTGTTATCTCGACTTTCATGCTGTCTTTGTGGTGTACCAAGTGACCACCCTTTAGCAATGCAAAGCACTCCATCTCTGGGTTACAGAATACCTCTGGGTTCTGGTTTTCATTAAATTTGTTCTGCTGTGTGTGTGCACAGCATTCCTTTTCCCTTAACACAGGCTTTTAAGCAAGCCAGGCCGGCACAATATTTACATTTTTCTATATAAAAAAAAGCATTTGGTCTGTACACAGTCAAACAAGCATGGCACTGACTAAGAAGTTGTGGGACTGGGATTCAGTGGGAATGTGGCAACCTAAACTGCAACAGGCTGTCTTGCCTTTCTCCCATCCCTGCACTGAGGTGACAATCTCACACAGAAATGTCTCTGGGGCCATCAAACTCCTTTACAGACACCAGAAAGAGGCAGTGTGTTGTGCTTATGTAGACATAATTTCAAGCAGCAGATTGTTAACATTATTTTACTCATAGGAAAAGCTCTTCTCTGTTTTAAAGAAAGATCTGGTGTTTGTTCAAGACGTGTGTGATGCATTTGAAACCCCATACACAGCAAGGAGACTATAGTAGATGCCCTCAGCACTGCTTAAAGCTTTTAGTTAAAGATGTCTTCTCTCCTGAGTCAGTCTTGATCCCTCACCTACTCCCCTGGCCCAGCTCTGTGATTGATGGTGCAGGATCTGGGTTTTGGGGCTTATCTTGCAGAGCAAAGGTTTGTTCCACGTTCCTTGTTCCCTGTTCTTTGTACCCCTGTATGTGGCAGCTGGGGAAAGAGAGCTGGAGAGGGACTTTTGACAAGGGCATGTGGTGATAGGAGAGAATGGCTTTAAACTGGCAGAGGGCAGGGTTAGGTCAGATATTAGGGAGAAATTCCTTACTCAGAGGGTGGTGAGGCACTGGAACAGGTTGCCCAGAGAAGCTGTGGATGCCCCATCCCTGGAACTGTTCAAGGCCAGATGGAAGGGGGCTTTAGCCACTTGGCTGAGTGGGAGGTGTCCCTGCCTGTGGCAGGGGGTTGGAACTGGATGAGCTTTAAGGTCCCTTCCAACCCAAACCATTCTGTGGCTCTGTGATTCAAGTGAGCTCAGTGGGACCAGCCAGGCTGGGGCAAGAACAGAGCACAGGACAGTGCTCCAGCCCTCAGCACAGTGAGTGCTTGGTGATGCAGGGCTTTGCTGGAACTTCCTGGATCCAGGTGTCCCAGTTCCACTTCCAACCCGTGGGATTCTGACTCTAGGCATTCTCTCACATGTCCCATGCTGTTAAAAGTGAGCCTTAAGGAGCTACAGAGACTTTCCAGCATCCCTGGCCAACTCACTCCTGCTCAGTGACAGGTAGCAGCTTTGGCACATTTGAAAATCCCACTAAACATTTAGTGCAACCCTCCCCAGCCAAACCCCTCATTCAGGCTCCCTTTCCTTTTGGCTGTACTGGAATAGCCCTGGAGATGGAGGGAACAGAAATGCAGGAATCAGGCCCCTTGACTGTCCTGAAAGACATCTTTTCCAGATGTTAAAGCAATTGGATGTCTTCCTCTATTATGACAAAAAACCTTTGACTATATTTTTATCAATTTATATATATCAATACATATATATATCAATTTTTATATATATATATACGTGGGGTTAAGCACAGTACACACTGCACTGTCTGATGTATCCACTGAAAAGTCAAGAAACAATTTCTGTAAGAGCCACAATGTACTTCTCTGTTGTACTGGGTGGATGTATGAATGTGATTTTATGTATCCTTTCACATATAAATGTCTGCATAAATACAAAAATATGGCTCTGTATCTATCATTCCATGACTCTCATCTGTCATTTCTCTATGGACAGTCTGTATGATCTATGTATGTATGTATGTATGTATGTATCTATCTATCTATCTATCTATCTTAGTTTAACCCTATATTCATCTTGGAGATATCATAGCAAAGTGTTTGTGGTTTTTACAGAAATGTTTCTTTTTGCTTTGACACATGAATCAGCTTTGCAGGATGCTCTGAGGAGCACACTGAAGAGCTGTGAGGAGCTGTGAGGTGGCAGGTACAGGGGTGGCACACCTGAACTGCTCCTGCCTTCCCTGGAACATCCCCCTGAAGCCAACATTTATGGTAAATACTCCTTGCTGATGGCATTATTGCAGGAAATACTAAATGGATCTGATGTTGAATACTCACAGTCTTACCTTTCCTGATAACTCTATGTTAATGTAACATTAATTATTCCTGACTTACAATGCTGTTGAATGTTGATAAAGGCTGAATTGCTACTTGAAATGCTGATCCTGACAGTCTTGTGGCAGGCACTAAAATGTGCTTTCCCAGTCTTAGGGGAAAAAGAGGGAATACATTACTACTGTGATTATAGCACTTCAGAGGAAACATATTCCAGTCACATCTCGTGGAGTGCTCACCTGAATCCCTCTTGCCTTCAGCAGCCACTGCCTTTGCACACAACATAAAAGGAATATACATTTCCCTTTTCTTTATTTAAAATTTTATAGCAATTGCTGGTGTGGGTTTAGTTCAGTGTGTGTGAACAGATCCCTGCAAGAAGGATGCTGTGTGTCCATGGAGCAGTGGGCATTTCCTTCACCTGACAGCTGGCACATGGGAGTGAAACTTTTGGAGAAAGCAGAGAGAGACCAATTCCCACTGGAATCACCTTCCCTGCAGTTTTGAATCTGAGTTTTTTGCCTCCAAACTCTGTCATTGCCCATTTCTGTGCCCCCCCCTGTTTATCTGTGGTGGAACACTGCCATTTTCATGGTGTAAAGAACATGGGAACTGTAGCAAAGTTGAGGACTGGCAGAACTGGGAAACCACAGGGATTAAATTCCCAGTGAGCCTGTCAGCTATGTTCAGCTCTTGTCCTCCAAAATCCTCTCCTCCTCAGTGCTGTAGGAGGAAATAACCTCCATCCCTCCCCAAAGTCCCCACCTGTGTGGCAGGGGAAGGGCTGAGGAAGGGAGAAGAAATGCTCATAAAGTGGGATTTTGAGAAACCTTCTTCCACTGTCCTGAACAAGCAACCACTTGTGGCCTTCACTGTAGGAAAAAATGTTCCATCTCTCAGAGGGTGTTTGAGGTTGTTGTTTGTTTGTTTATTTAAAAAGAAAGCATCTGGCATTTGTGTGCAAACATTAATGAGTCATTTAAAATAGACTCAGCATTGCACTTGTGAGGCTGGGCTATTCCAGCTAGAGGAGAAGAGATGAGAGGGAGCTGGCACACCCTGAAGGACTGCTTTCCAAGGATGAGAAGGGGACACAAATTTAATTTTTACCTCCCTCCTCTTCCCACCTCACCATGACTCCCAAGAGCACTTCCAGCCTTTTAAAACCCCTTGGTGAGTGCTTTGAAACCAGAGCTAAAATGGGTCTCTTTGAGGCTGCTGTGCCCTCTGTGGAGAGCCCAGCACTTGGCTGTGGGTCTCTCCAAGGAAAGCAGTTTATTTCTGGCACTGCTCAGGGCCACAAATAGACCTGCTGGTGGGGAGGGACAAGTGTGGGTTGGTCTGGCTCTGTCCTTTCTGCAGTGTCAGCTGGCAGCTGGAGCCACTGGAGCCCATTACAATTCAGAAATACATAGAGAATATATAGAGAGAAGTGAGGCTCTAAGAAGTGAGGCTCAGCTGTGTTCTCAGAGGTTCCTGGGCAGCACAGCAGGCCAGGAAGCCCTGGCTGGAGCAGCATTTGATTCCAGCAATGTTCCAACAGATGGGGATCCATTGCAATGCTGGGGCTATAGGAACTTCTGGAGTTTCTTTACAGGAGGAAATTTCCCAGTATGAATAAAACATTTAAATCTCCAGCAGTGTAACACTCAGAGAATTTCAGAAACCTTCCTGCTTCAGATTTATCTCTGGGAAGGAGCTGTAAACTAAATCTCCCAACAATAAAAGGTACTTTTGTGTCAGGTTACACTTCCACCATCTGTTCCATCACTGGCAGCATGATGATGCTGTGCTGGTGTGCCAAGTATTTTCCTTCTGTAAAACCTACACACCCCAAGTTTATTGAAAATAAACTACTGCATCACATACAAGTACTTGACTTTGTTTCCTGCTTGGTTTTGATTAATTCTGCTTCTCAGGCCTTTACTATATAGAGGAAAACAAATGAAGCAACTCCAGCACCTGGGCTATGTTTGAGAAATGGAGAGATCTGTGTGATCCAAGCACCTGCTGAGACTTCCCCCATGCACTCAGAGAGATGCTCTCTTGTGTTCCTCCCCTCTGTCATAGTGAACTCATTCATCTTCTGAATTGCTTTTTGTGGATGGCTGCTGAATCATGCACAGAAACTCTCAAGGAAGGGAGAGCAAAGGCTTCCTCAGGCAGTGCTCAGCAGTGAAGGGTGGTCAAATGCACTTTCCTGGCTGCTGCTGCAGAGAAGCTCAGGACATGCAGGTCCAACACCCCTGTTCATGGAAGTAGTTTGCATTTGAGGAAAAGCTATAATTAAAAACCAATTATTTTAGATAGGTGTAGCTTAATTCCTTTTGCCTTTGGAAGCAGCTGTGCCTCTGTGTGTGGAACAGCTTTACTGTGTCAAACTGTACCAGCTCCAGAGGCTCTTTGTGCTGCACAGTGTCCATAAACCCTCACAGCTTCCATGTGGAGATGAGCCCTTGATGTCCCTCCATCTCCTGGGGGTGGCACTTCCTGTGGACAGCTGGGCCCAGGCTCTTGAGGTGTAAAAGGGGAGCGTGTTTCAGTTTGTTGGGGCTCTTTTGCAGAAGTGATGCAGCTGGTTTGTCTGCTGAGGTGGAACCTGGATGCCTCCCAGAGATTGCTCTGGTGTTTGGTCACCATCCCACAGGCTTTGCAATGAAGGTCACTTAATTTTGAGTAGATTCTTCATAGTCCTGAATAGTTCATGCTCTAGAGTGCTGTGTGGATGGAAGGTTAGAGGTGAACCACATAAAAGCAGATATGAAGGAGAGAGTAGGCACCTTTCATGGTTAAATTAATTGGAAGCCAGGATGCCCAAAGAGGGACAGTGCTGCAGGGAAGGATTTTGGTGATTCTCTCTTTTACTGCTTCTTTTGAGGTTGAAAAAGGACCCCTGCTTGCACAAGAGAGAGCAGATATCCAGGGCTAGAAATGTGAGTGGTGAGTGAAGGAGGGGAAGGACAGGTGAAGTTGTTGCTGAAGGAATCACCAAACATTGAGGAGTGTCTGCAGAGAGGCTGAGCTTCTGTACCCAGGCTAGTGCAATAATTAATCCTTTGTGATCCTGACAGATGCCTGCAGAGAAACAGAAACAAAAGATCGTGGTCTGACAGTGATTAATGCATCATTAGTTGTCAGATTAAGACTTTTGGAAGTGGGTGGATAAGCCCTAGGCCAGGTTGTTGATGGTGTTTGGGAAAACTGCAGAGGCTGGCAGTGTGGGGGGAGCTGGGCTTCAGCAGTCACTTACCACAGGCACTCACTGTGCTTTCTCTGAAACCAAGCTGTTAATGGGGCAGGAGGAGAAATGCCTGTGCAATTTATCAAAAAAAGCTCTGCCTCAAGCGTGGCTAAGAGTGAAAAAGTGACAAAAGCCAGAGTGGACCCCAGCCTGTGTTACCCTGGCATCTTTGCAGGGTAGGGAAGAGGGTGCAGTCATTGCTGTCACCCAGGACCCTGTGGCATCCCTGGGAAGGAGGAAAACACAGCTCCTGCTGTCTGTGCTCATGGCTGGGAGGCTGCAGGGGCTGTTGGGGAGCTCCTGGTGCCCCACAGGATGGGCAGCAGAGAGGATGGAGCTGCTTGGGGCAGCACAGGGCTGTTCCCAGGGACAGCAGCAAAAGGCTTTGCCTGGGGGACTGTGCTGCTCCCTGGCTGGGTCCTGCTGGGGATGGGGACAGCACTGCCAGCCCTGCTGCCAGAGCATGCAGCACTCACCTGAGAGCTGGAGGGGAGATGTTTGGATGGCAGCAGCTCTGAGCACACCTGGCAGCAGGCTCACAGCTGTCCAGTGAGCCAAAACAGGAGGCAGTGGGCAAGTTCAGGCACCTCCAAGCTAGACAGCAGCAGAGTGGGAATATGGAGCTCCCAGATTGCAGTTTTCAACCAGGGTGTCCAAATTCTGCCAAAATCTTTCTTAAGGTGCCTATGGTAGTTGCCTATGTTTATTGTAACAGCAGCAGCCTTTAATCTCATGCTCTCCTGCTGTAAGTTGGGGTTACTTCTGCTGAACCCTGTTTAGCAAAGAGAGCTGCTTGTCCCTGTGTGAATGTTCCTGCAGACAATCACAATATTTAACAGAGAAATAAGAACAATAATAACAACAACAACAATAATTTTCCTATTATTATTGTACAACATCACTCTGTGGCTCTGCCTAATTCTCACATTGGTTTCCAAGCTTCTCAACACGTAGATTTTTGTCAGTTTTTGGAAGAGGGATTTGCTGATGAGCAAATCTCCTCAAAAGGGCTGGAGAAAGAGGATGGCTGTAAGCCCTGCTTAGCCTTGGCTAGTTTGGCAGGAACAGGGCAGGGGCTGAACACATCCCTTTACCTCGAGTGCCCAGCACTGCACAGAACCAGCATTGAAGTGTTAATTATAATCACACATGGCTCTCCTGCCTTTGCCCATTTCCCTCTGGGTGTCTGAATGGAAGTGCTTTAATCCTTTCAGTCCTTCCTAGGAAAAGCTGTTGACACCCTGTGTCTGTCCCATGGGGGTGATGAGTGTCACAGTCTGATCCTGCTGTTCCCTGTGCACCAGGGGCTCTCTGGAGCCTGTTCCAGCTCTCTTCCAGCCTCAGCTCCCAGTTTCAGTCCTGAAGTGTTTTATTTTGTTTGCTGTTTCCTCTTGTTTTCCTAGTGTCATTCACTGTGAGGAGAACTGCCTCATTTCTTCTCCAGAGCAACACAGAGCAAAAAAGCCTTCCCACATCCTCCCAGGCAGGGATCAGTGTCTGTAGGGGCACCCAGCCTGCAGCACCAAGGAGCTGCTCAAAACCTTCCAGAACTGAGCTCCCTCCCCTGAGTGTGGAGCTGTAATTCTTGGGCTGATGTGAGCTGGTGGAGCTCCACTGATGTCAGTCCAGCTCACACAAACCAAAAATGTGGCTTAAAGTAAGTGAATCACTCTGCTGGAATGTAGCCAGCTTCAAAGCATACCTGTCCCATGGGATTGCTGAGAAATGAAAGTTCCTTCCACCCTTTTTGACTGATAACCCACAAAAAAAGCCACAAATCTGCCATGGAAGAAAGGCTGCAGTGCCATGTGTGAGTCCCTTTGCCCTCTGTAAAATGTCACAAATGTCACCAGTTTTGGAGAGGGGTAGAGATGGTCCCATTTTTTATACAGCTCCATAAATGAACTCACACATCCATCTTTTGTCTTTATATTTTTTTTTCTTTTTTGAAATGTTCTGATTTTTCTGGGGGAGCCCAACTTGCTGGTGCCAAGAGGCTTCTTGCAGTTAGGGGTAGGGCTGCAAGACCAGGGGCTCCAAACTCCACACCAAAAGGGATAAAGAGATGGAGCAAGATGGAGGCAGACTAGCAGGCACTGTGACCCTGGGGTTTCCCTGGAGCTGCCCATGTGTGAAATCACAGGATTTTTCCAAGGTAAAAGGCATCAGCAGCCGTGCTGGCTGATGGAGCAGGAGCCAGCCCTACAAAGCTGCATCCTGGAAAGAGCTGCTGGGGTTGGAAAGTGGAGTTTATTAACTCCAGATTTTTACAGTGAGGCTGGCATGCCAACAATAGGGTCTGAACACAAAGGATCCCTTGCAGATATAAATCAGGGGAAGGCATCTCCAAAGGCTCCTGCCAGCCTGAGTCACACAGCCCCTGTGCCAAGTGCCAGCTGCTGGGTGGCAGCGAGCCCACAGCTGAGTCACAGCTCAGGGGGCATCACTGCTGTCCTGATTAGCAAACCCACTGAGAATGTGCTGTGCTGACTGCAGGGCACAGCTGTCCCAAACAGAGGGCTTGTCCCTCACTGATGGACAAAGGGAACTTGGGGGGGCAGCTGGTCATTCTCCAGGGGAAAAGGAGGAGGTGAGTTACAGCTCCTGTGGTGGCTCCATTGAGGAGAGGCTTTAGGGAATAGAGAAAGGATTTGCCCCTGGTGGAGGAAGGGCAATGGCTATGACTGTCCCAACTTCATAACCCTCCACCTTCTTGGAGGAGTTTAGAAACATCTTTATTATGCCATTGTCTGCAGGAACAGATGGAAAGGCTGGAAAGGTTATCTCCTCCAGTGCTTGATACAGCTCCTCAGCTGGAAATAAGCATCCCTGGAGCTGAGCCAGTGCAGAACACATGTGTGTGCACCCTTTGTGTGTGCTGGCACAGCATCAGCCTTTCTGAGGGAAGGAAGGGAGCCTGAGCCTCCCCTCCTGTGGCTGCAGTGGGCTCACACTCACCCAGCTGCCTGGCAGCTCAAAACCCTCCCAGCCCTGCTGGGAAAAGGACCCTTCCTTTTCCCTAGGTCCAAAAGGACTCTAAGTACAACATCCTTAAGGAAGGGTTAGCAGAGGGGTGGGTACATCAGGAGCAGCTGTCAGGATGGGGAACACAGCAAACAACCCTCTTCTTGTGCTCCTCCTGTGCATTGTAAATGTCTCTCACACCTTGGCTCCCCTTCCAGTGCTGGTGGAGCTCACTGACAAGTGAAAGGTTTCTAGTGGCCCTTTTTTGTTGGGTTTGTTTGGGGTTTTTTGTTTGTTTGATTATAGGGGAGGACCATATTTGGGGCCTGATACTAGGTCAGAATTGGAATTGGAACTTAAAATACAAAGCCCCAAGAGGTCCTGTAGGCTGATCCCTCAGTCTTGTCCTCAGGTCTAAGACACCTGAGCACTGAACAATTTTCTTGCTGCTGCTGAACACAGTAGGACACTGGGGAATGTGTTTTGCTGTTCAGATCTGTCCTGAACTTGCTACTTTTAATGTCCTTTTTAATAATTGATCATCTTGAACCTTCCCATTTTGCTTGGAGTATAAACTTTTCATGGGGATGCTTTCCTGTTTGCACCCACCCTGCAGATCTTGATGTTAATCTTTGATTGGGACCTTGTTGATATTTCTGCAGAGTAAATAGAGTTATCATATGTATCCAGAACTTAAAATTCAGGTGAGAGCAGCTTGTGTGGGTGCAGGGATGAGCATTGCAGAGACAGGCAGAATAAAGTTCAGATATTTTTCTTTCCTTTTTGTGCTACAGGACAAACCTTCCCCAAAAATGGAGGCTTTGCCACATGTTTTCTATAACCAGCCAAATAAAATATTATGTTTGTTAGCATTCTGGGTCAGAGAAATAACTCAGGCTTAGCATTTTTTCTTCCTCACAGTGGCTTCTGCTGAATGATAATCTTTAAAACTATTAGTTTTAAAGATTCCATGTGGGGGATCAGATCCTGATCCCCATTGCATCTGCTCTGCACTCCTGCAAAAACCTGCCCAGCAAGAACAAAGTGAGCTGAGTTGCTTGCTACAAGCACTGGAAACTTTTTCTGCACTGGAACAAGGGAAAATCAAGCTGGAGTGGGCTGGAGTTATTCATAAAGTAACTCAGTAGTTTTCTTTAAAGGCTCTGAGTAGCTTGGTTTATACAGCTTCTATTTTCACTGTTTAAAATTGATATTTTGTTTTAACAATAATTCAGTCTTGGCCAGTTTATTTACAAAAAAATCTACATTGAGTTTATCCACAACTGTCCACCTCTGGAATTCCAATTTTGCCTATTCTCCATTTTCTCACAATTTGACAGTAGTCTGAGCTTTCCTCAGAGGGATGGATCAATGGATCATGGAACAGAGAACAAGGGGGAAGTCTCAGCTTTCATTGCAATATAATATTAAAAAGCATCAATTTTTGTGGGGGGAGGATTTTGGGTTTTTTTCCACTGAAACTTTTTATTTGCTTGTGTTTTTCTTTTTTTAAACCAGTGAGAGGATTTCAGAGACTCCATTTGCACGTTTATTCTTGGGAATGATAATGCTGGGATCCTATAGAATACTGCAGGACAGCTGCTCCAAACTGCACTGCATTTCCCCTTTAGTCCCTCAATCTTTCCAAAATCCTTCTCTTTCTACCCCACTGGGGCTGCCCTGTGTGCCTGGCAGGCAGTGTGGGCACCAGGGGTACCCTCTGCTAGAGGAAAATCCCAGGGAAGGAGGGTAAAAGCACAGGCACTTGCTGGCTGCACCTTTAGCCAGGACTTTGCTGGTTTGCCACTTACTAGTGAATAGTAAAGGAATTGTATTTTTTTTTAATCCCTCTTTTCTCCCAGCTTCCCACAAGGATGCAAGCTGTTCCCCAATGGTTCTGTGAATGCTGCTGTGCAGCCCACCCAAAGCCCCACTGAGGAAGGTCCCTGCTGATGTGGGGGGCCATGGATCCACCTCCTTTGCTCCTGAGCACTTTGTGCTGCTGGCTCTGCTTCTCTACCTGCTGTTTATAGTAAGCACTTGTCACAGATGTAAGCTCATTAATCACCCCAAGCCATGCTTCCCTGATTCCATTTATAGCTCTATTCCCTCTCTATTCCTTTTCACAGCCCCCACCTTAGGCACCACTTGGTTCTTAGAATCTGGGCTTTGCTTTTATTTAAGCTTGGAATGGATAAAGAATGAAAAAAGGGGGAAATTTGGAAAGGCAGACTAATATCACAACAAAATGTATGTAGGGTACATTTAGTGTTAGACTGCTTGGCCTAAAGTGTATTGGCAGAAGACTGGCAGCAAAGCTGTTGCATTAAGTGAAATAGAGACCATTTACCCTCAGAGGTTAACAGGCACAGGACAGACAAACAGGAGCCCTGTCACCTCTTGGGATTTCTTGTGTCCTGCCAGCAGCTGAGATTGCTTTACTGCCCTTAGCACTGGCCAGTCCAGTGCTGACCTTGGCCACCAGCCTGGCTGGGAGCCCCATGGGCAGCCCACAGGAGGAGGGGAAGGGTCATGAAATGTAAAACTCTCTGCAGTGGTATTAGGGTGCCCAAACATGCAGAGAGACACTTCTTGGCCTTTCAAAAGTGTGGTGGATTGAGCACCTCTTCCTCCTCTTCTCCACTGACCTTGGTGTCTGCAGAACTGTTCCTCTCCCTCCCCCTGCAGTTATGTCTGCCCAATAACTGGTTTTCTTTCCTTCTCACAAATGCTGTCACAGAGCCATTACTGTCACTCTGGATTGTCCCACCTTTGGCCACCAGGTCTGTCCTGGAGCTGGCTGGCTTTGGCCCTGTTGGGGGGCCAAACCCACAGCCCCCCATCCTATCAGCACCTTGCCATGCAAACCAAATACACCAAGTTCTTTGGGACATTGGAGGGAGTGAGGAGGAAAATTCCCATTTCAGGGATTGAGTCTGAAGAGCCTGACCCACTTGGAGGCCTTGGGAATCCTCATGGGACACATCTCTTCATGTCTAGGTTTCTAAACTCCTTGGCAAATCTGCTTCAAAGTAGTTCTTACTTCAGTTGAGCAGTTTCTGCCTGCCCAGGGCTGGGAACAGAGTCTCAGCAGAGTCCCCCTGGCTGTGTGAAGCTGCTGCCCTGGACCTGCAGTGTTGTACAGATCCCAGGGATGGCCAGTGACTCCTGCAGCAGCAGGTTCCTGGCTGACATGGGTTTGCAATGGGTCTGTCAGCAGCAGCTGCAGAGAGCTCTGGTCCTGGCAAACAATGTGTCAGCTGCCTGGGTTGGGCTGAATTCTTCAATGCTTTGTCTGAACCTAATGTGCTGCAGTATTGCTTTGGGATGAGCTGTGCTGCCACCAGTGCTGCTGGTCTGGAGCAGGACCTGCCTGTCCAGGCCCAGCAGGGGCTGCCAAAGATGGACTGGCTTGCAGTGCTGGTCAAAAGCTGCACAGACCTGCAAGTCTCTTGTATTTATATAATTCTGTCAGTCTCTTTTCCTGAATTTTAAAATCTGAATTTTAAACATCCATTATAAGGCAATGCTGCTTTAGTGGTGAGCCAAGTTTCTCTTCTAAAACACATGTTCCCTAAAGCCTTTGTCCTTTATTGCCTTTGTTCTGATTTATTGCCCTTGCCTCACCACATGTGCAAAGCACAGTGGAGGAAAAATTACCAAACCCAACAAAGCAGTCCTCTCTTCCCTCTTCCCAGCCCACATGCATCAGGATTAACACCCTGAATAATTTACATCAAGTGATTCAACAGTGAACTAACTTATCTCTAATTTCTTACCTGCCTTTCAGTAAATATGCTGATGAACAGGGTGTTGATAATGTGAGGATTATGGTAAACCCAGAAAAAGCTGCTGTGGAGAACTGAAGAAATGGGGTAGACACTAAATCTAGAGAACAGTGGTGAGATTAAAAAATAAAAATTGTTGACTGCCTTTTCTAAATAGGCATTTTGTGGATATAAATTTTTATGTGCCTCTTATCAATACCTGAAAGGGCCTAATTTGCCAAAAACTCTCTCCCACAAAATAAAGGCCATTTTTTGGTATCCCAGGGTAAGCATCAAGCACCTGAGGCATACAATTGCTAGTAAAAAAACCCAAACCCAATAAAAAAACAGTGGAAAACTAAAATAAAAAATTTGTGAAGCTTGTATGGCTCTATGAGAGAGAAAAGTTCTGTTAAATTTTTTGTTTGGGATGGTTTTGATGCTTGTTGTCATATTCAGGCCTGTTAACTGTATTAATTAACAAAGGAGAGCATTCAAAAGCCTGCTCAGAGGCACATTTGTCTTCTTTTTCTTTCTTATTTTTCTTTTCATTTTTTCCCCTCCTTTCTAAATGGAAACCAAATTTCCTAGCAGAATGTTTTACAGAATCTGCCTCCTTGAAACCAAAATGAGGCAACAGCTGTGCTTGCAGCAAGTTGCAGCATCTTGGTGGATGGAGGCACATCTTGTCACAAGTGGTGCTGGTAGCAAAACCTCAGTGAAAGAACCTGCCTGCCTGGGGGCTGTTCACTCCTCTGAGGTGAGATGGAGACACAATTTCACTTGGTTTCTTTGAAGAAAGAGCTGTACTCCACCCAAGGTCAATGAACTGAAGCTTTAGTAAACCTAGATGAAATCCTAATATGAAATGACCAGACTGCTGCTTTGATGAAATTAGAGCACAAGTGTTGTAAAATATGCATCACTGAGCATCTTTAAAATCATAATGCAATGATTTTAGACTGCTTTCAGGTCCAACTGAGCCATGCTTAAAGTAGTCTACTTGGTACCAAAGTCCAGTAAATTATTTGTATTCATATGTCTTGTGTGGTTCTTGGAAGCTTTCTGAATGTGCAAACTCTGTCTTGTTTAGGGGAAAAAAGGCAAACCACACTTGCCTGCTTGAAAACTGCTTGTGAGGAGGTCTTTCTCAGAAAGACTTAAGAGCCTTGGGCCTTTTTTTGTTTTCTTAGAAAACAGGAAATGAATTTTAGTTCTGCAGTTGATTTCTTAAGTCACTTGCTTTCTACAATCACTTCTGGGTTCTGGAATGCTGCAGAAATTATCTGAGGGCATTTTCAACACTTCAAAATTAAGATGAAATTGCTTGAAATTGTGCCAGCATTTTAATGAAAATTATTTTCTTTAAACAAACACTTGAGGACTTTCAATATTTTTTTTTAATCACAAGAGTATTCTTAACCTAAACACCTTTTCTTTGTGGTTTTTCAAGGACCCTGTCTGCAGTGCTGCAACCAGATGTGTTTTAGGATGAGATCAAATTCAAGATCTGCTCAGCTGAAAACCAGATGAGCGAGGAACACTCATTTTCACACAGCACAAAGCTGTAAGTAGGTGTGACTGCAAGCACCATCTCTGCCTGTGTGCCCACAGAAATGTCTGGGCAGAAACACCAGCAGGGCTTTTGCTGCATGGGGAAGGTCAGGCACAGAGTGAGCACTGGGGCCTTTGCAGCTCCCAGCTTGCCCTCAGTCCATCCACAAATGCTTTTAACAAGTGCTGTCACTCCTTTGCTGAGAAGGACACAAAAGTGGCCATGCAGCACATGGGATCCCAAGGCTTCCATGTGTTTCTCCAACATATTATATTTTCTGATATTCACTGGGAGATTAACCAAATTAGAGCAGGCTGCTTTTAAGATAAATTCCCTAATAAAAATGTTGCAACATCCCTAACTTTCCTGGCCTTTTCATGCATCAATAGATAAACTGCTTAAGGAGCTGATAGCAAGGGAAACAGTCTCTAAGTCCTTAAGATCTCCCCACATGTAACCATTAAAAAGTTACAACACTACAACCTAGAGATGCTACAAAAAAAACAACCAACCAACCAAACAAGAAAAGCTACGTAAAACCCTTTCAGCCCCGTGGACAAGGCAGCCCTTCAGATCATGGCACCAAGATATTCTTCTTTGACACATATTGCCATATTTTCTGAAGGTAAATGCTGTTACCCTCAGCTTGCTTCTGCATCTCTATCTGGTCCTGGCTGGGGCTGGAACTGCAGAGATGTCAGTGCAGACAGGGCCTCCCAGAGGCTTGTGCTGGCCAGGAAAATGCTGGCTGGGAAAAAGATGTGGAGTGTGTCCAAATAAGAAGAGTCTGTAAGGAGTTTGTGATGGTCTGTTATTTCACTATTAGCTAGGAGATGTGAAATTTCCTTTTCCGGATGAGCACATTTCGTGTTTTGCATAAGGGAGCAATTGCTTCTTGTAAGACTTAGCATTTCTGCTAATTTAATGAGCTATCCATACAAATGAACTGCATTAGTCATTGGAAAGACCTTTTTCAAGTTCCACAAGCATGTTTTAGACCTCTTGATAAAGCCAGTAGCATGCTGGACTTCCACAAGCAGAAAGACCTCCCAAAGTATGCAAGTTATTCCTGGCATGTTGTATTCTCAACATGTCAAGGAAACATGGATTATTTTTACACAAACAGGCAAATCAAAATGGTTCCTTAGGAGGCTCCCATGAACATTCTTGGACCCTGAGAAGGAAAAGAATAAAAGAAAAGTAAGAAAAATAATTGCTTCTGAATTAGGTTTCTTAGATGGATGTGTTGTCACACATTCAGAAGTTCATTTGCACCAGCTGGACCTCTGATAAATGGTGGAGGGAGTGAAGGATAAAACAGAAAGAACAAACAAGGATCATTAATTAATCTGGGTATTTTATACTTGAGTGGATTTTTTTTTCCATACTGTGAATTTATCTTCAAATGTAGACTGTGATGAACTGCAAACACTTTTGGAAGTTCTTTTAATAGCTATTGATTGAAAGGTGATGTGAAGGTGTTGAGAGGGGAAGGATCTCTGGAGCTGAGTGGGCCAGTGTGGAAAGCACATGCCAACATCTTGCTGGAAACCACAAAGCAGCACAGCAGCAAAACCCCTGGAGTGTCCTCAGCTCCCCTGACACTGCAGCACACAAATTCAGCCTTAGGTCTCACAAACACTGGAGCTGTTTTGAAACTCCCTGTGAAGGATTACAAATGCTGACTGCAGTTTCCAGACAAAGACAATAAGATATCACAGCTCTGGCCTCAGCTTGGTGTTTTGTCTGAGCTTGTGTTACCATGGAGGGTCCCTATGCATTGGATTGCCTCAGCCAAAACCCAGTTCTGACACCCACCAAATAATCCTGTGGTTTACCATAATCCTGTGATGATGGTAAGACAATATAAAGTACTGCCTGACCTCAGCATTTTTCCCATTTCAGTGTAAAGAACTATTTTTCCACACAGTGAAGGGATTTTTAACAGAAAAGAGGTGTAAAGCATGCATAAATAGTGCCACTTAATGTGCATTCTCATCCATAACTCCTTCTGTGGGTAGTGAGTTTACTGCTCATGTTCAAATTCAGGAACAGCTCCTGCTTGGGCTTGGTGCAGACTCAGCCAGCAGCCTTGAGCTTCATCTTGGCCCAACTACTGTCATTAATGCAATGGTATCAATAGCTACCAATAATGATACCTTCTCTCAGTGGGAGGGTGGGTGGTTTATAGCAAGTACTTTATCCCAGGAAAAATAAAAAAAGGGGAAGAGGGGACTTCTGTGCAGCCAAAACTTGCAGCAACTGGGGGCTGTTGGGTTTGGGGCTGTGCAGGGCTGGGAGTTGGACTCGATGATCTGCATCTCTGTTTTCCTTTTATTTTTTTTACCTTGCACCTAAAATTTGCCCTATCTCCTCTGACAGGCCTCAGGAGGAAGCTTTGAATGTGGTGCCAGCACAAGAGCAGTGAGAGAAAATAAGACAAATACCTCCAAGATGTAATAAATACTACTGTTATTTCCTACTGTTCATCTGAATCTCCACTCCTGAGAACTTGAGTTAAATCCTAAATTTTCCTTTTATTTTTAGGCAGAATATCCAGCAAGTTTAAAAAACAGCATCACAAGGAGGTCCTGAGATGGGGCTTGCTCCAGTTTTCCTGCTGAGCATGTGTTTAGGAATTGCTGCTAAAAAAAAGTCAGAGAGGATGGTAGTTGCTGTGCTGTCACATGGCCTGATACAGCACAGAATCTGCTTAGCATTCTTGAAGGGAAATTATCCAGTGCTGCAACTCACAATTTATAATTGGTTGCATATTAATAGCTAAAAAAGGCAATAAAATCCACTGTGTGTTTAAAAAAAATAGTAAGTAGGAGTATTACAAGCTGAGCAGTGAAAATCTGAAAGACTTCTTGGCTGGAGCAGGGCTGTGTGCAGTGTTGTTTCTCCTGTATTAATTACAAGCAATTTTAAATCATCTCCTTCCTTCAAGGAAGGATTTTGTTCAGCGTTTTTGTTAATTTTAATCTTGCTAATGTGATACTCTCTTGGAACCTCTCCCTTGTGTCATAACAGACATGCTGCCTCTTCTGTCCCTGCCCTTTGGGAAACACAGTTACTGCTGCTCATTGCCTAACCCTGCTGTCCTGACTATCTGTACTCCTCCCTTGAAAGGAAAAGAAACTAAAACTCAACAGCAGAATTGTTCTTCTCCCCCTCCACCCCCCCTGAGTTCACTTTAATTTGTAGTATTTAAGCTAGACTGTGTGAGAGCCTCAAGAAAATCGGGGGTTTAAAATGTATGGTGCTGTATTAGAGTGGAAAGCTTGTTATTCAGCACACTAATTATTTCTGAGTCACTGTATTTATGAAATGTCATGTAATAACTACTTCACCACCATGAAAAATAAATAGTGCAAAAGCAGGCACTTTATGATTTTGACATTTTAGTGTATAAACATATTCCTGAGTCTCTCTGGGGGCTACTGGGAATCAGATAATGTTTTTATGACATCTAAAAAATGACATTGAATTTCATAATCTGTAACACTCCATATATATTGTTGGTGCTGAGCATTTTATTACAGCCTCAGTGGCTTATATTGCAAGTGTCAGCTGCAAAGAGAAAATGTACAAAGGTGGGGTTGTGGAACTGGGGGGGAACAAGAGGGTAAAGCCTTGCAGGGCACACCTCAAAGCCCCTGGACCAGCTGAAATGGCAGATCCCAGGCCATGCTGGGACACCAGGATTCCCCTGCAGCTTTTTTCATTTCAGGATGGATTACAAAGCCCTTGCTGAAGGAGGCTTCCTGCTCACACTTATCACTAGAGGGTAAGTAAGTTTGTGGTTTTGCCAAGCCCTTTGTGAATGACCTGTTAACTCCAGAGTGACTGGGACACCTTGAGTGACACTCTAGGAGTGAGTACAGAGGGGAAGAAGGATGGGTTGCTGCCCCAAGTGGGCTTCTGAGTAGTCCTGCTTGGTCCCTGAGAACAATGGGTGGATGCTTACCAAAATATGGGATATCAGAAAATGCTGTGCCTAAACCCAGGCCTTTTGTGCTCCTCTGCAAAGCTTGCTTGGTGTTACTGAAGTTGTGGGTCATTTACTTGAATGCTGGGAGAAGTATCTTTTGACATAGTTATCCAGCACCTTTTGGGAAAGGGGCAAGGGATGAGGAAACAGTCACAGCTTCAGAAAAACTCAAATTGTCACTGAAAATGAGAGGAAGCCATCGCTGCTGGTGGATGATGGGGTCAGTCCTCCCCTCTCTGACACAGTGCAGGACAGCAGCCTCTTGCCAGAGCTGCCAAACTGCTCCACATGCACAGGAGTGTCACCCTGGGGTGACACAAAGAGGACACGGAGCAGTTCTGTTTAAAGCAAGCTAAAAAATTCTTTATTAAAACATCTTACTTTATATATATATCTTTCTGAAATGCCAGTGTCATTGGAGGTTATAGTGTCACTTTCTTAATGCTACTGGGCAACCCAACTGTCCATCAGGTTGTTTGTCCCCCATAAAGGAATGAAAAACAATAAGTTATTTACATAAAGTGCATAAGAAAGTTCTATACAAAAAAATACAAATATCAGAAGGCTTAATAAACTTAAGAAAATCAGAGCAACACAGGAGTACAGAACAGGCCCCTGAAACCAGTTTTACTGCCTATACAGTTTACCCTCTCAGCAAAGAGGCTGGCAAAAGAAAGCCCTGTGATGGAAGAAGTGATCTTCACTGGCCTGAGCAAACAGGAGCTGTTGCTGCTGCCCTGGGCACTGGGATCTGCAGGCCAGCTGTGACACAGCTGGGGAGTGACACCCCCTTCCTGCTGCTTCATTGCCTACTCACAGGAAAGAAACAACCCATGAGTTCAGCTGGGTTGCTGCCACCTCTGGGCTGCCAGAATGGTGTGCAGAACAGCAGGAGCAGTGGGGGATCTGGCTGGGTGCAGCTTCCTGTGGAATTCTCTGATTCCTTCCCCCCTCAGTGAAATCCTCAGAGCCCTCCCTTGGAGAGACCTCCCATAGAGTTCCCCCCACCTGTGCAGAGAGAAAAATCTTCCTCACGGACTTTTGCCTAACAGTGATCCATCCCAGCTCCTTTCCCCATTTGTCCCAACTCCCCTGGTTTCTCCTTTCCCTGTTCCCTCATTGGTTGTGCTACCCCTGGTGTTTGGCCCCTTCTTCCCTGAAAGCCAGTGCCCTCTGCCCTGCCCTTGGTACCACTCCTTACCCTCCCCTACTTAACCTTGTGCAGAACACGTGGTCAGTCTTTTGTCTCTGGCTCCCCTTTGGCGTGCTCAAATAAATCTCACTGGAACTGACCACATAAATGGCCCTTCTGCCCCTCTTTGTTGAGCCAGCCATGGTGAGTATGGTGTGTGTGGACTTGTCTGAATGCTTACCCAAGCAGCTTTTCCACAGGAGATGCTTATTGGGAAATAGGTAGGAGCAACCACCATCTAAACCCCCCTGCTGCTACAGCTTCCTCTGAATTTACAGCAGTTGGCAGACTGAGGTGACACATCCTCCCATTGGATGTGTCCTTGGCATTAAAAAAAATCCTCGACATTGTAAAATTACAAGGAGTGTGGAGTGTGATTTACTGCATATTTTGCTGAAAGTGGTGAAATTATTTACCCTTTCCACATTAGGATGGACTGGTTATCCTTAGAACAATCAGCCCTCTGAGCTGGTAGACAAGGACAGGGAGCAGAAAACACCTCTGTGATCTAGCAGAAGGTAGGCAGTGACCTGCTGTGCACTTAGATGCTCACAAGTCTATTGGGCAGAATGGGATTCACCCAAAGGCACTGAGGGGGCTGCTGGAAGGGCTCACCAAGGCACTCCCCATCACTCCCCATCAGTCCTGGCTGACCACAGAGGTCCCAGGTGTCTGGAGGTTGGTCAGTGTGACACCCATCCACAGGAAGGGTTGGAAGGAGGATCTGGGGAACTCCAGGCCTGTCAGCCTGAGCTCAGTGCCTGGGAAGGTTATGGAGCAGATCTGGAGTGTGAGCACAAGGCACACCCAGGACAACCAGGGGATCAAGGACAGCCAGGATGGGTTTTAGGAAAGGCAGGTCCTGCCTGACCAGCCTGATCTCCTTTTGTGACTATGCTGAGTGCCTTATTGAGCACAGTAACCAGTGAGCAGACGTGGCACACAGTGCTGTGGTTTGGTTGACAAAGTGTTGATTGGTCAAAGGTTGAACTTGATGATCTTGGAGGTCTTTTCCAACCTCAATGATTCTACGAGTCTGTGTTATGTTGTATTTCTTTTCTGACTTTTCTATAAATACAAGCAGCTATTAAGTATGTCTCTGACTATTATACCCAAGGATAAGTGTTTGAGATACATGAGAGATACTCAGGGAATTGGTAAGCCTTCAGTAGAAAAAAATGTCCTGAGATCAATTTCCTGATTCAGTAGTGAAGTCGTCATAGCACATAAAATGTAATGTGATTGTCCATAGCCCTAATAAAATCTTGACTTTTCCACCAAGCTTTCATCTATAAAAATTAAATTTATCTGGCATTTGTCTGCATTTTGAAAGGGATAGGGATTTTTTGAAATAGATATGATAGTAATCCTTTATGGTACGTTAATATAGGAGAACAATAATTTGTTGCATTTTCTTCACACAGAAACAATCAGCTTGGAAATGTGCATAATAATTGTCTTTGTCCTTCATTGTCACAGGCCATTAGCTAATGAATTTAAGCTGTACTTGGCTCTTGCTCCAGTAAGAAAACTACATTAGAGATCTTGTAGCCTTGGTATTATATAAAACCTTTAAGTGGGTTTTATTTTAGTCTCACTGAGGTGATGCTGCCATGGGCTGAGGAATGCATCTCAATTTTGTGGTGAGCAGTGAGGTCAGCATGGATTGATGTAGTGGGTCAAGCAAGCTGAAGGGCATCTACAGTTACTGAAGCTGCCAGGTGCCTCTTTGTTTGGTTCCTTATACTTTAGCCAAACTTTTCATGCCTGCTCTTGTGACAGTTTCTGGTTCATCTTTTGGGTGGGAAGATTTGCACAACTCGTTCCAGCAGTACCAAGATTCATGCTAGGGAAAATAAGTAGTTTGGGCAATGCTTTAAATAAACAACAGGCTCACATTAAGTTCCTCAGTTTTACTGCCTCTACAGTTTGCCCTCTCAACAAAGAGGCTGGCAAAAGAAAGCCCTGTGATGGAAGAAGTGATCTTCACTGGCCTGAGCAAACAGGAGCTGTTGCTGCTGCCCTGGACACCGGGATCTGCAGGCCAGCAGAGGGGTGCAGTGAGATTGCTCTTTGGGGTGCCAGCTGCTGCAGCCTCCCAAGAGGCACTCCTGCTGCTCAGCCATACTGGGACACACCAGTCCCCCAGCACCTCTGTCCTTGTCCCCAGCTGTGACACAGCTGGGAAGTGACACCCCCTTCCTGCTGCTTCATGGGTCATTGCCTACTCACAGGAAAGAAACAACCCATGAGTTCACTTGGGTTGCTGCCACATTTGGGCTGCCAGAATGGTGTGCAGAACAGCAGGAGCATAAGGCAAAATCCATACCACTGTCATTTGTGTTTGGCATCTTATAAGTATCAGAAAAAGGGACCTGACACTTCTGGGCAATACTTTGTACCTGAGCTTCTAGCTCATGGATGTCCTGGAAGGAGAATGGATGGTGAGTGTGTGATACACATCTGCTGCAGATACTCTGAGTAGAACATTGTTCTACAGCATCATTCTGTGCCTGTTCAGGGATTATTGCTTCTGCACAAGCTGTGACACCACAGCAGTCAAGGGCTGGCTGTGGCAAAACATGGTCAAGTTTTGCTGAGTCCTGCAGAGAGAGATGGCCCCAGGCAGCTGGCAATGCAGGGTACTTCACCTGCAAAGTCATGTGAGAAATGGGTCAGGATTGCCACTCCTGTTGACAGGCACCATTTGCTCCCTTACCTCTTTTCATCTCCAAAACCAGACCCTGGGCTTTGGCCTGCAGCCCCGCATTTGGCTGTGCCATCTGCCTCCTCGGGCAAATGTTTTGATGGATAGTGCAGGAGATGTTCTGAATGCTATGCCCCAAGCCATGGTGTGAAACGAGCATTGCTGGTGGCAGAAGCAGTGGCAGGAAAGCTTTGGTGCTCTGAGGTGTGCAGGGGGCAGGTGCCAGGTAGCAGCAATCACCCATTTTCCTAAACCGGCAGCACTTACAGCCCTACTGACAGAGGTTGACTTACACCAGAAGTAAATTCAATATGCATGAAAGGACTCTTGTTCTTCCTCAGTGGAGAGCATAAAGACATACTGTCAGACAAATTAATCTCTCTCTGATAATTTTCTTTTCAACATCATTGAACTGTCATTTCTCCTGGGCTTTGCCAGAATGTTTGATATATCCGTTGTTTTCCAAAACAGACAGATTCTGCTAGCTTGGCTGATACAGGAATTCCTGCCAGGAAGGGAGATGCTGAGATGCCTCTACCAGCCTTGTGCTGTTGTGCAGGTCATTTGCTGAGCTCTGGAGCTCTGGTTAGGGATGAAAGGAAGGTATCTTGGTGACTGATTAGGTTGTATCTCTTAGTGCAGCAATGGAATTGTTCCCAGCTCTTGACCCGGGCTGGGGGCACTTTTGCAGGGGTTTTGGGATACTACTTTTTTTTACTGGAGAGAAACCCATTTACACCTCCAGATCTTTAACTTCAAAACTAGTGATTCAAGGTTGCCCCAGGCACAAGAGTGCTACCTGTCTCCACTTAGGAAGTAGCCCCAAATAGAGATTTCCTTTTTTTTTCAATTGTCCCTCTACATGGCTGACAAAGCAGTCACTTCTTCCAGGCATGTGTGAAGTGCCAGTAAAATTCCTAAAACTAGTCAGAGGAAAAAAAAATTGAATTTCCCATCCCAAGACCGTGGATGAAAGATTTCTACACTGACCAACCTCCTCCTTCAGCCTGGGACTCACTGAGGACTCTGCCATAGGGATACATGGTCTTTAAGGCTTCATGTCCTCCATAGCTCTTGCAGAAGAATTTAACAGAAATAACAGAAATAAAATTGTGAAGTGGGAGAAACAGGAGGAGCCCAAAAATGACCACGATCTGGCAAAATCAGTCCTACATCCCATTTGTCAGCTCTTTTATTTTTGGAAGATAACTGTCCCCATGTTTTCTGACAGTGTGAGTTTAATATATACAGTCTAAAAAGTATAGAGGGAGATTAGTGATAACTCAGTTAAAAATAACTTGCAGCACCATTTAAATCCCATCTGGGCAAAATGAAGAACAGTTTCTGAGTCTGAAATTATCTAACTTGGCTGTGATTATCTAGTTTAATTTCCAGATTAACTAGAGATATTTATCTAAACTGGTGGCTGCTGAGGTATTAAAAGTAGGAGCAGGAAATTTTGGAGTCATTTTTACAACTCAGTTAATTGCTTGTCCTCTCAAAGCTGAGTCTCTCCACACCATTTCATGCCTGCCCAACACCATTACTGCAAACTCTTGTCCACTTGAATGTCCTGCATACACGAGCAGGGGTTCATTTTCATGAGCTGTAACTGTGATAATTGTACCTCTTCTCCAGGCTGAAGGCCACACCACACATACACATTTCCACCCTGTGCTTTGAGATGTTTTTCCTCAAGCACCAACATCCCACGGTGTGATGTTTGGGATTCTGGTTGTACAAGCTGTTAGCTACAAATTTTCCCCCTTAGTCTGGTAGGAACACCTTTTTACGTAACAGATTATCTTATCACATCTCTAAGGTAATTGCTTCTCCACTGGCTTCCAAGAAAGCCTCAGATTTGATCTATGATGGCCTGTGCATTCCTAATGCCTGTACTCCAAGGAAATGTACCCCTGACACTGATGAACTATGCAGATGACTGATGGTGTAGATCCAAAGTTAACTAGGCATTCTCTTGAAAGGTGACATATATTTGGGCAAAGAGGAGTTTCCTGAATAACCTTTAGAGACAGCTGTGTTATATTTTATGATTTCTCTGGTAGTTACAGAAATGCAGATAAAAGGCTACATTTTTCCAGCTTATTATTCTGATTGCATGGCCAGCCACTGATTTTTGAATAAATAGGATCACAGTAGAAAAAAATGCATGGGGCTGTACAACCTTCACTCCTTGACCTTCCCACCACTGAATCTGCAGTTTCCTTAATGCCACCATGAAACATCTACAGCAGGTAAATCAGAGATTTGTCATGTAAAATGGGCATGGGAGCCAGGAAACAAGCCTGCCTCTGAACTTGCTCCATCTCTTATTTTCTCCCATAGCTCTTAGAAAGAGCTCCACCTGGCTTCACCCTCCTGTCAGGGAGTTGTAGAGAGGGATAAGGTCCCTCCTGAACCTCCTTTTCTCCAGGCTGAGCCACCCCAGCTCCCTCAGCTGCTCCTCCTCAGAACTGAGCTCCTGACTTCCTCAGCTTCACTGCCCTTCTCCAGACACTCTCCAGCACCTCAATGTCTTTTTTGTCCTGGGGGGGCTCAAACTGAACACAGAACTCGAGGTGTGGCCCCACCAGAGCCCAGTACAGGGGGTGATCACTGCCCTGGTGCTGCTGGCCACATTTTGTGCTGTTTATTCTAAAAAGAGAGGGAGGAAGGCATTCTTTGCCTCATTAGTGCTGCAGGATGTCATATACAAGTATAATTATACTCTGCAAAAAGGCCAGAGAGACCACACAGGAAGGGTATTGAAGAACTGGAAAGGGTACAGGAGACACCAAGCATGACAAAAAATTGAAAGTTGCTATTTATGGGCAAAATACTGAAAATACTGGCTGCTTCTTTTGTTTTTTTCGATTTTTTTTTTTTTTGAGAAAAGCAAGGGTTTCTAAAAGCTATAAACAATTTAATGGTTATCAAAAGGTAATGACAAAGCTCATGAAGACCATTGCAAGCTGACTGACAGGTGAGTTGATAATAAATTTGGAGAAAGCATCACTAATCCAAAGTGTTCTGATCTGGAGCAGGGAAATTCTTTTTGTAGCATGGGGTCTCCACCATCAGTGCCCATCTTTGCTCTTGCTTCCACAGGCTGAATTGAATTGTGACTTCTGCATTTCAGGAATGTGATTCCTGTCCTTGACCTCCTCTGCAGATAAATACAACGTGCCCTTTACTGCTGAGTGGTTTGGGAAGAACGTCAGCCAGACAAGAGAGGGGAGATAGAAGAAAGACAGGTGAGGATGTTTTTCATCTGCTCTTTTTCTGAACCATCCTGCTTGACTAGAAGACTTTGGGCAGTGGGGTTAAGAGGGGCAGGCCAAGGGGGTACCTGGTGCCTCTGGGGTGGCATAATGAAGCTGGCACAGGAGAGCAAAGGGGCTGTGACATGAGGCTGGCACTCAGGGAACTGGCATTTTGGGTACCCCCTCTGGCACAGAGTCTGGAGGGGAGGCACAATGGGGTCTCACCTCATACAAGAGCAGGCTCCAGCCACAGCAAGGGAGTGGGAGAACAATTTATAAGGGGTGCTGGTGAGTTACCCCAGCCCCTGGCTCTCAGATTGCTTTTGGCAGCAGGGCTCTCCAAGGGGGCAGGCTCTGGATGAGGAGGTTTCAGACAGTGGGTGCCTGTAACAGCTCTGCTGGGACCTGGCCTGGGCTGGGAATGCTGCCCAGGTGAGCTGGTCCCCAGGCAAGAGCCAGGCTGGGCTGCCTGCCTCAGCCTGGGTAAGAGCAGTATCAAAACACAAGGCCACCAGAGTGCATCCCAAAATCTACTTAGTTTGCTGGCAAGGCAGGAACACATGGTGGTGTTTCTGTGCCTTGTGCCTTAAGCACAGCTGGAGTATTGCTGAAATGATGTGCTTTCAGTCTAGGCTGTGACAGGAGCTGGGCTGTCTGCTTCTGCAGAGTGGGAATTGCCTTCTCCCAGCTGCCAGGCTCAAAGTCAAGCTTTCTGAGCACAAATAAAATGGGATATTGCACACACACAACCCCTTTCATCTGTCACTGATATTTAGCAGAGGGAATATTCAAAACATTATTCCCTCCAATACAGAATGGGTTCTGGGTGTTACCAGACCATGTGAAATGACACCTGAGTGGAATTTTATCAGCAACAAGCAAGAAACAAAAGAAGGGAGGATTAAAAAAATTCCCCTTTTTTCCTATCTATACCATGATTTGTTATGTATATACATATACAAATACACATGGATTTTTAAATTACTGTTGGGATGTGAAGAAACAAAAAAAAGAGCAGACAAGGTGATGTTACTTGTTACAGAATGGAATGTTAGGGTGTCAGGCACCAGTTAGGGACATGTTGGGGAGCAGGAGGGTGGTACTTTACACATATTACTGAGGTCAGCACAAATTCTCCACTACTTTCATTAACAGGGGATCAAAGGTTTGATGAGATCTACAAATACAAGGAGGTTAAAACGTGGCAGGTGTGGGTAACCTCATGTACACAGACCTTTGCCTCAGAAAGCAGAATGTTCTTGCAAATCTGACATAATCCAATTCCTTGATTTCCTCAGTGACATTTCTGCAGGCTCATGCACAGGAGGACAGGGAAATGGAGATTTATGACAGCTATTCCTAGCAAAGGTCACTTCTTGATTGGTGAACAACCTGTCCTTAGTCACGCTGATGACGAGGCGTTGAAGGATAAGGGAGAGGCTGGAGAGCTTTAAAGTTTGACAGGGAATAATAGAAAATAGAGCACAGATCATCTCTCTGCTTGGGCCAGGAAGCTTGAATTCTTCCACCATCAGTCAAAACCAGGGAACAGGAGGCAAAATCCAGAAAAAAAAAAATAGACAGGGATCTCTGTGGAGATTGTGAGGGAGTCTGAGTGTCGAGATAGCAAGGGGAAAAGAGGAGCCACAGAGCATGAGTTTTTGGATAGTAAGGGTGTCCTTGGTGAAACCAGCTGCTTATAAAGAACAGGGTCAGGTTGCCCAGGGGTCTCCCTGGCCAGCCCCACCAACCTCCCAGCTGGAGCAGCTCTCAGCATCCTGTCTCATGCCACTTCCAGGACAACACAGATGATACACAAACAACACAAATATACACAAATACACTTCCTGAGCAGTCCTTCCATAGGCAAGGAAGGCAGCAGGTGTGACATGTATTTAGTTTAAATAGATTGTGTCATACATGTTAAATAATAAAACAGTACCTCCCTATTCATCACATGACTATTCTTCCTGCTGGCAGAACAGATTTGACACTGTACATAAAGTGAAGCACCATCTTTTTTGTAGTCAGAAGAACCCTTCTGGGAGTCACACAAGAGTTTTTCACTCAGCTGCTGACCTTAAAAGAGCATTGGGTACCTTGGTGTAACCAGCTTTGCTTGTTTTCAAGCTCATAATATTGGATTAAGTAAAAATGTGACTATTTCCCCAAAACTTGGCTCAGATCCTGAGCTATGGTTTGAGCTGGGTCACTGTCACAAACCAGGCTTGTGGCCAGCAGGACCAGTCAAAAGATGTTTGCAATATGGAAATGAAGTCAACATGGGGGCTCCTTGCTGACCCATCTGAGAGCTCTGACCCCAGGAGGAGCTTTGGGCCTCTTCATCCCTGTCCTTGCTAATCCCTTTTTTGCCATTTATTGGTTCCTCTGGGCTCTGAGCTGCCAGCAGAAGTCACAAGAGCTTTTGAGTTGGTCTGGTGTAAGACTCAGTCCAGTAACCTGAGAATGCTGTGGTGGCCTCTAGCTTCCAACCTGCAGCTGAAGATCTCACCCTTCCTCCCACAGTAATTCCTCTCACCCTTTGCAATCTCCTAAGGCTGGCCCCAAAATTGCAAGGACTGAGGATGGCTGCTCTTAAAAACTGTAAAATAGATAATTGGTAGGATGATTGCCTGTGTTGTATTTCTCCCCACACAACAAAGGCAAAAGCAGCCTTATGCTGTGTACATCCCAGCCTGGTGTAACTTGAACCCAAAAGCTATGAAGGAAATGGAAAATGTTAATAAATAATGATGTTTGAAACACAAGTCACTGAACAAACCACCAGACCTTCTGTGTTTATTCCACTGGACAGAAAATGTCTATCTCAGTTTGAGGAAAGTAAGATCTTGGTCATAGGTATGTCTTAGGAATTAGCCTGGTTATTAGGGAGATAAATCAGAGAAGCTCATGGATTAACTTTTGGTAATATACTCAGAATAAAGACAACTTTTGAAATAAAATCAGCACAACTGATTACTTGATATTTCTCTGGTATGAAGAACCAAGGATCTCCTCAGGGCCACTGGAATTTTAAATTGCCTTGCTTGATCCACTTCACAGCTGCCAGTTTTCCATCTGATATTTTCCAAGTTAGAACCAAGCATTTGTGTGCTCCATACTGCATGTTCTCAGTCTGATGTGCTCTGGAAATCCTGGCCTCATTTCCCAAATCCTTAGCAGGTGATCTGCACTTAAAAAGCCCAGTGATGTCTCCCTCAAGTGTGTTGGAATTACTCTGTGTGTATAGACCAGCTGCAAAACTGGGACAGATATGTTAAGACAAATGTACAAAATCTTCAAATCTTTTTGCTTAACTTCAAAAATATTCAGGGAAACAAAAAAGGATTTTCCAGGAAAATCTGTATGAGTAGTACAACTGTCTGCAACATTTCAGTGTAACACTTTAAAAAAAGGAGAATCACTGCCTCTTCCAGGACAGCTCCAAGTGCACACCCTCTGGCAGCTGGGGTAGGGGCTGAAGAGTAATACATTAAAAGCAAAGGGCTGACCTTTTCAATAGCCCCAATATTCAACCTCTCTGAAGTAACTTAGCTCAGCTTAGGCCTGTGGCCATCCACACAGTCATTCTTCTTCTCCTTTCACTCCAGCCACTGAATGCTGGCAGCCTCTGCGACATGCCAGAACAGTGAGAGGCAGCTTAGGGGAAAGGAGGATAACACTGGGATAAGGAGCTTTCCAGACTGTGGATCAGGCTCGGACTCCATTCGGTTTGTCATGGGAAAGAAGACAGAGGACTGCAAAGCCCCGAGGCTTCAATTTTACAGCTGCTCTCAGAGCTCCACTGCATTATCTTCCTTATTTCCCTGTGCTCCCACTTGATAGCTGGCTTAGTTTCTGACTTGGATGGCTGATAGGTTTAGGATTAGCTCCCAGAGATCACGCAACCTACACTACCCTGACTCTGGAATTCACCAACAGCAAATGGCGCTTTGGGATCCCAAACTTAAAACACACCGGGACGGGTGTCCAGAGGGCACGTGGGCAACACGAGCGGGAACCAGAGCAAGCCACCGGTTTAGATTAATGCTGGAACCCAGCACCGAGGGTTTGCATTGGGTCCCCACACCTCCTTCATGGCACTGCAGCGTAGCAGAAGCGTTCTGCCAGCGTGGCTACGGCGAATTCACAGCCGCATCCCACGGAGATCACCCCTCTCACTGCTCCGTTCTCCCCTGCAGACACTCTAACACCGAACTGCGCACAACATCCAGCCCCCGCCGCCTGGGTGCCGTTCCCAGAGCACGCAGGTTGAATCAGCAGAGGAACATCGTCCTGCCTACGGTATTCAATTCCCACCAGTTTCCCAGCGGCATCCGAGCTCCGGAGCCCCTGATGGACCGGGGCCTGTGCTGCAAGCCTTGGGTCAGGCCTGGCGTTTGACCACCCCCTCCTCAAGGCGGGCCCAGCGCGGGGACTGTCCCCGGCCGCGGCTCCTCCTCCCCTCCCGCGCCTCGATCCGCAGCCGCTCGCTCCCTTCAGCCTCCCCGCGCCCGCCTCACGGGAGGCATCACGGGTTCCCTACCCGGCTCCCTCCGTCCCTGCCCCGGCCCTTCCCTTCCCTTCCCATCCCGCCGCTCCCCGGCCCCGGGGCGGTGGCGAGTCC
>WBNO01032432.1:1431-36358 GCA_013400575.1 Peucedramus taeniatus | reverse complement strand
AAAATATATTTCTCTCATTGCAGTTGCATTCCAGTCACAGAAACACAAACTATCAATTGGATCTTTTTTTTCAAAATGGAGAGAGATATGGGAAAGTTGGCTTTTCCCTGTAAAACTTCAACCAATCAACTCAGAACAGGTTGCATGTTCACTTAAGATGCCCATTTGAATGAGGTCTCCTCTAGGTCTCCTCTACCATCATATGCCTACCCTATGAATCTAATTAAATAAAATCTTCAGGAAGTGCTTCATGAACATACAGCTGTGGGTACCATCCACCATTCAAGCATTTATTTGAATCTGGTGATGATTGGTGAGTTATCTGGTGATAACTACCCTCATATGCAGACGATGTTTTCTCCATTCCAGTCCCAAGTTGGTATTACCCCAAAGCCAAACAATTCTTCTGCTCAGAAGTCACCACCTTCGACCTTCTCAAGCAGCTATGGTCCACTGTCAAATGTGTGTGCTATATTTAATATCAAGTTACACCCTGCCTTGATGACATGCAGTAATGCATAATTGTTGCCAAACTGGATCTGTTAAGTAGGTTACTGGGTGCAGTTGTCACCAGTTCCTTGATGAATTATCTTGTTAAGGAGGCCATTAAAAAAATCACTTTTGATGGGGAATACAAATTATGTTCACATAGAAAGGCCAGACTCTGGTCCCATTAGAGTAAACAGCACTGGAGTTTTGCTGAGTGCATTCAGATTTGTAACAATAGATAAGGTCTTGAAGGTTACCTGATCCAATGAAAAAAATAAGGGAAAAGCACTGTCTACTATTCGTAGACAAATGAAAATTTAGCTTGCTTATCTTTAGGGTTAAGACGCAGGACATCTAAATCCAGCTAAGCAGTTTCCTATTTCTAAGAACTTGGTAGCTTAACAATTTGTCCCCTCAATCAATTCCCTTGAACCACTCCATCATTAGTAGTAGTCAATAGTAGCTAAAACCCTAAAGAAAGTAAGAAATTATATGTGTAACTGGCAAAGCTATGGAGACGAAATTTAGTTCCTTCTCAGCTGGATTTATTTCTCATGGTTACACCATCAAGTAAAATTTTAATAACCTCTACCTAGATATGAAGAGCCCAATGAAAGTGGATGATAAACTGTCATTTTCAGGGCAATAGAGACAACATCAGCACCCACTGAATTCATCAAATTGGCCCTTGAAAATTGCATCATATCAGATTGTAGTCTCCTGCTTGTTTCTGAGAACAAAATGGTCTGTTCCTGAAAAAATCTTAATTCTATAGAAAAAGACAAATACTGGTCACTTAAGTAACGCTATTTAAAAAGTAAGAAAAAATTCAGACATTTTCTGGGACTTCTCACTTAAAGTGGTCTGGCTTTTACTGCAAAACTGTGTTAATTAACCATATTATTAATTTTGTACTTCTTGAAGTGGATCGCTATGCTATATTATCCCAAGTTAATAAATGGTTAAAATTTTCCATACTCATCAATTGCATGGGAAATAAATATTTTCTGATTAAATAAATATATTCTGAGCTAAGGCTCTCTTTCACACAAAATATTGTATATTGAGTTGAATCTAAACCTATAAAGTTTTTCCTCTTCCCTTCTTGAAAAAAATCATCAGTTCATGAAGGATCAGTAGTTTACTAACTGCTGAGACAGATTTAGATTTTTTCCTTTGGGAAAGAAAGCAAGCAAAGCAAACAAAACATGAGTTACAAAACTAGTGTTTCACTTCACTGGAACACTTGCTCCCATCATGGAGCCAGCAGGTAATTCCCTTGGCTGATATCTCAAGGTCTGAGAGCCGTGACAGCTTTCCTGGCACCTCCCCAGGATCAAGCATTCACTCAGTAGGGAAATCAGCCCCTGTATTTTCAGTTAAACCAATGCTTATGACAGGGTCCTCTCTGTTTTTCCATGGAACAATGCCATATATTTATAGTTACAGTTGCCTTATTTGTATAATATTGCACCTACATTTGTATTCTCCCTGTCAGACTAATACTTGTCTGGATTTAGCTTTGCATTTTAATTTAATGTTGAATTACATGTAATTGCTTTCTGTAATAAATTTTAATTTGGAGTACTGATGGGGATGAAGGCCTCTGGCAAGAGTTGTCTCTTACAACTGGCCTGAGTAGTTTCTAAAGCTATCTTGTGAGTATAGTTGGGCCTGCTTTCAAACACTTTATATTACTTTCACAGTTTTTTGATCACTGTTTCAAAGTTTTTGTCTTTGAAATCAAGTTGCAATATCATCAGCAGATCTAGGGTGTGTTTTCTCTTGTGCTTTATGTCCTCTTCTTCAATCAAGGATTTTGAAACTCTTTGTAATATAAAAGGCAGCAGGTTTTGTGGAACATTATCTCCTGGCTTAATCAGTACAGGCATTCTCCTCTTTTATTTACCCAATTTTATCCACCTAGCTGATCTAACAGCACTAACCATATATAAGAGGTTTACTTTAAAATAAAAAATAAAAAAAAATAGGGTTTGGTTTGTTTGAGTTTTTTGCCTGTGATAAATTAAATAATACAGGATAATATGCTACATGATAAGAAGGATTAATAAATTAAAATGAAATAAAGTTCTTCCTCTGATACATTTAAAAATTCCTGTTACCTGGAGCTGGATCAACAGTGTGAATATGATAATCATCTCTCAGGTCTTCACATTATTGACAAAGGAAGTCAAAGTACACATGCTGCTACCATATCTAACTGGTCACAGGCTATCCAGAAATCAATGTATTTATTTGCTTATCTGGTAATCTCTGATTTAAGAAACAGAGATTCTGCTCCCTTACCAAACTGATGGACATTACATAAAAATACAAATGGACATACACATCCATTTCAAAATGGATCTATTGGGAGACTCAAATGCATGTCTGCAACTGTCATTGAAATCAGTGACAAAATCTACTTTGTTGGCAGTAGGTATTATTTTCTTCTATTATTCTTTAAGTAATTGGATATTCTGACAGGGAGGATGCTCACCAGTGCTCTCCTTCCTGAATGTTGTTGATGCAACTTTAATTTAAACTCTAGAACTATTCAGTAAGAGAAGTTTCATACGAAACAAATATAAAGTTTTTGAAAAAACGACCGAGAGTCACTCCCTGGCAGCCACCAGACACCCTGGGCCTGGAGCAGACAGAGCTTGCTGTGGGAGTGCCAGCTCCCTGTGAGTCACCCCCTCCTCCTGGCTTGATCCTCAAAGAAAGAGGTGGATTTCTCTGCTCATTCCCAGCTGGTGGGAAGCACATTTGTCAAGCCATGACACGAGTTTCAGCTTATGTTGCAGCTTACACCCCAGTGTCAGGCTGAGAGGAAAACTAGCACTGTGGAAAGATACATGGACTCAGAAATCTAAAAAGGGGGTAGTTTCATTGTTCAGGGATGGCTTTCTGTCATCTGCTTGAAAGCTGCCAGTTGGAAGGGACCCACAAGGATCATCGAGTCCGGCTCCTGACCCTGCACAGGACACCCCACGAGTCACACCATCTGCCTGAGAGCCCAAAAGGGTGTGCATCCCAACCTCAAGGATGACCACAGAACTATTCCAAACTTTCACTGGTATCCTGTTCACCTCTCATCTCCTTTCTGCTCTCTCAGGGTATCCAAGTCTGTTTTCTGGACCAGCTCTTGTGAAAGGCCATTCACAAACCTGCTCCTGCCTGCTTTGCCTTTCGTTATTCCTGCTTTTTTCCTTCTGTGCAAATCTTTTGTTTTCATTCAGGGTCATGTACTTCCAGAGGTCACACTTCCAGAAGTGAGGACCTGTCCCACACTCTTGCTTGTCCATCAGATGACTCCAATTCATCAGTCATATACATATTCTCACTTATTACTTAAAAAGGAGAAGGAAAAGAATTCTTCAAGGGTCACAAGTAGTTACTTATAGCCAGAAAAGAATTCAAGAAAGGATATGATGACCTAACTTTATTTAAAAAGAAATTGTGTAGGGCTAAAACATTATTTTTCAGAGTATCACTGTGAATTCTAAGCTGGAGGAAAAGAGCTGAGTTTTACCCAGTGGTTATTTTCAGGAAAAATAAATTTAGGGATCTAGATGCTCTATTTCAACCTACTTTCTATGTAGTGAATGTGGGACTGTACTTTATACTGATGCATACTTCTCTCTAAAAGCTTTTACACTATTAGCTTATTCTAATATATAAATAAATTATTTCTTCTAAAAATGTGTTCAATTTCTCTTACATGAATAGGATTTATTAGACCATTTCAAGTTCTAAAATTATCGAAGGTTGGAACCGGAAAATCTGTTCAGAGCTTTTTTCCACACTGGTAAGTTACCGAGACTTTTTTTTTTTTTTTTTTAATATTTATTTGCACTTCTCTGCAGGGTACCCATATATTCCTTTAGAACAAAGAACCTGCAGGTGTTAGAGGAACAGATCTTCCTCTTCTGGTGAGGAGCATTTACCCTCAGGAGATGAGGGCTGTACAAGTTAGGGAGTGCAATGCAAAGTAAGATACTTTCCACTAGAGGCTTGTTGGGTTCCACTACTGGCTGTCTCACTGCTTTACAGTTGTGGCATAGGGTTGTAAAATAAGGCTCATTACAGCAATTTAAGTCAGACAGTTATTTTTGATTGCCCCCAGTCTTTTCTGGGTCCTGTAACTTTTCACAGTTACGGATGCACTGTGAGGTTGGAAACAACTGAAACTGTGATCCAAGGGAAAACAAAGCTGAATATCAAAGTAGAGACAAAGAAAACTAAAGGGAAAGAAGAAAAGAAGAAACTAAACACACAGAAGGCAGCTGTCTTTTAGAGTTAATTATGGTGGACTGGAATTCATTTCTTGCAAGCCACTTGAAAGCTGTTTAATAATTATAAAAATATTTATAGGCTAAGTTGACTTCCTTTGCTTATTCTTGGGAGACTGTAGATGATGTATTCTTTAGGCAGCTTTGTCTGCCTGCTAGAAACCTCACTATGCTTTGCAAGTTTTCTAGTTTCTCTACTAAAGGGCCTAAACCTGATCAAGAGCCTGTTACTGCAAGTACTTCTAAGTAATTGAAGCAGAATATTCACAGTAAAATACTTTCTGACCTAATTTCTCTGTAGGATGCAAACATTACAGATTATTATCTTCCCACTTGCAGACAGAGTTGCTAGGTGTTGCAGCAGACACTGTCATCAAAATCAGGCTAGGTACTGTAAGCATCACTTTACCATATGGGGAATTCTCTGTGCTATTCATTCTGGATGCACAAAACTGCCACTGCATGAAAGCATTAAGGATATCTGCATTCACCAAATGTGTTCAGCTAAGCAAGTCAAAGTGGATAAAACTAGATTCCTAAATCCACAATTTCTTCAGTGCTAACCACTTGTCAATTTTATTGACTTAGAGATTTGTGGGGGTTCTATTCTTACTAAACCACAGCTTTTTTTCCCAGCTCAAATATAGTTTCTCTGTTGATTTCAGCCACACCTGATTCTTACGGCAGATTCTTAGTGGCCAGATTTATTCCACCTATCTTTGCTTCCTTGGCAGAGATACATCAGGCAGGAGCAGGAGTTGTTCAAGGTTCATCTGTAGTCAGCAGGCAGAAACTGGGATCTCTGCAAGGCAATTAATATTTTGGCTGCTGTAAAATTGCTTTGGGGAAGAACCTTTCCAGCTCTGGCAGCTCCAGAGGGAGCCTGTGGGGTGTAGGCTTCTGACTTGGGTGCTGCAGGGAGACTTGAAAAATGGTGTGAAGTGCTTAAATGTTCTTTTGCTTGAAATATCTTAGTACATGTGTCTGCTTCGATTTAGGCATAAAGTGCTTGTCTCTTGATTTTTGGTATTCAAATAGCTTGAAAAATCATAGTCCTATGTAAATGTCTAAAGCTTTTGGGGTATTTAACTAAGTGTTATGGCTACCTCACTTGAAATTGCTGGAAGAAAACTAGATTATTGCCCAGATGTCTGGCATTTTTACTAAATTTCTGCTTTTCTTCTATAATGATTTGATTTTTATCTCAAACCTTTCCCTCCTTATTTAACTTTGGGTTATGCACACATCATTAGTATGCCTCAATTCAATTATACACAAGGAAAATGAAGCATTAGGCACATCTATACTTTGAATTACTCTAAGGATTTAACTGGTTTTATTGTGTTTTGTTGTTGGCATAGGGTTTTATTAAGCTAGATTGTAACACCACTGCATGTGCACTTAATTACTTTAGAATTGAGTTTATTTTGGCTCTGACTGTACTTTTTTGAAGAGAAACAATTCATCCATAGCTGCAAATGCAGTCCTTTGCAGCACTTTCCTTCTATTTAACACTTCCAATAGTAGGAAATAATATCTTCTTGTAAAAAAACCAAAAAAACAAACAAACAGAAAAACTGACAAAGGCCACACATCAATACATGGGAGTGGTGTCCTGAATCTTTAATACAAACCAGCTGTTTTTCTTGAATCTGTAAGGATAAATCACTTTCAGATCATAAAAAGTTGAGCAACTCTACAACAAGGAAGTAGTTTCTTAGTGGATGAAAATGCATTTTCAGTAAATTCTAGTTACTTCATAGAGAGACTTGGAAGTCCAATATCTAAATAATGAGTTATTCATAAATTGGATATGTTAAATGCATTGTGACAGCCAGCAATAAAAGTAAATTGCTGATTTGATATAGAGAACGTGTTGTAACAGCCTCCTCCTCCAGTTAAGAAATCCATTGAACTCCTCGGTGTATAGTCAATTGAATTGTTTCTGTACTGAGATATTCATATTTCTAATAAAGAGTAACTGGAAAATGCAACAGAAATGTAAAAATATTTTTAATACAATCATATTAGTTCCTTAAAATGGTTTTATAGACATCCAATTTCGTAAGGCATTATTTAACTTTAAAAGCTTCAAGCATGCCTATAATTAGGAGATGAGTAGTTCTTTCATAGCAACAAGCTATAAAAAGACCCCTCAGCTACAACTGTAATGCAGATGCTGTAATGAAACCAGAAAACAGTGAGTGAAGCAGGGGAGGGACAGGCTGAGAGCCACAGTCAGTAAGGGCTTTTGAAATTAAAAAAAAAGTATGCTTTATAACCATTAGAACAAAGACTCAAAAATTAGTGTGGGAGTGAGAAGGAAAGTGGTTGAGAAGGACAGTAAGAAACAAGGAGCCCACAAGCTGACTTCCATGTTTTACATAAAGTAAAACTGGTAATTTGGAACTGAATGATGACAGGACACTTTTGCTGTAAGTAATTGTTGCATATCCTGAGGAGAAGCAGAGGCTCAAAGGTTTGTGTTTATCTTTCTGTACATAATGTCTGCCTTAACACAATACCTCGTGTATTGTCAGTGCTTTACGAGACCTTGTGTGTAAATGACAGAATTAAGGTGAACAGATAAGAGATAATTATAATGAGATGTGTGTCACATGGTGGTTTGCACCCACAGTGGTTTTCACAGACCTAAATAAATTGATTTAAAACTGGTTTTAATTACACTGGTAGGACAGCTGTGTGCTGATAGGGCATCAGTTTCTGTGTTTTGACATAGCCAAGGGGCTCTTAGTGTGTATGATCTACTTACACATTATGCAATGCATAGGTGTGTTAACATAATAAACTGATTAAGGTAGTGAGGCAAGTCTAAAAACCAAAACAAAATCATAAAAAGAACCAGATTCTCCTTTCCTGTACACTGAGATGATTGAAATGGTTTGATGTAATTTAGGACTTACACTGTTGTCTAGAAAAAAAAAATCTGCCAACAAACTTATTTTGTGAGAAATAATTTTGGATTTTAAACTATGGAACAATATGATGTGGAAAATATTAAGTAAAAAAAAAAAAAAAAGACTCAAACCCCGGCGCATTGATATCAGACGTGTCTCATAATTACAGAAACTACTTTGTTAGATGTGCCATCTTAGGGAAATTTAATTTGCTTCTATCTCCATTTCTGCAGCACAAATAGAACTGTCCCTAGCTTTGATTTTATTTGGCTGTTTTAAAGTTTTAAGTTAGTGTTATAAGGATTAGTAGCAGGTATATGTATAGAGTAATTTTAAAGATGTAAATTATATATGTTCTCGTGTTTCCACTCTTGTTTGTACTTCCAGTTTATTAAGTCACAACAGGATCCATATCCACACTGTATCTTCAGTGGAACAGAGGCTTTTACTCCCTTTCACGAAAGAGAAACAGATTTCTTATCAGGACCAGATGTAACACCAGTAAGTTCACTTTTTGTCCAAGAAAGACATTTTTCCAATGGATAAAAATCCTAAATGGTCATTTTGCTAGGATTTGTTTATATTTTCTCTACTCCATTGTGATGTGGAGTTGTAATTTCAGCAGAAAAGCTGACTAAACAAGCACTGCCTGACTGAAAAAGCAAATGTCAGCTGCTTTTATAGTGGACTCTGCTGTTTAAAAACACCAATGTCAATGTCCTGCTCAAAATGCATTTGCAATAATTTAGTTTTTCAGAATGCATTACTTCAGAGTACAGCACAAGGCTTCTGCACAATAGATTGCTGAATTAATGCTCAAACTTTATACTAAAAGCTGAAAAAATTGTTACAAACGGATCCTTTATTTTTAGCTCTTATTACTCAGATTTTTTTAATCTTTAACCTGTTTCAGTAATATTTACTAAAATACATTTTGCCTGTAAAGTAATCCCCTCTAAACTGTGATTGTTCTCTCTCTGTCCAAGGCTGTTTGCTTTACTTCTGGAAGTTGACAACACAGGAGTTCCTCAGGAGAGGATGTTGTGAGGGGACGTTTTGTCACAGTCAATATTGCTTTTAGGGAAGATGAGGCCTAACCACAGGGCTTGTCTGCAGCATCAGCCCTAAAGAACCATGGAATTCACCTTGGATTTTGCTTAACTAAAGCCTTTGCCTTTATTGCTGAATAATAAAGGGGTGAGGGAGCTTGAAGGGCGTGGGTCAAGCAAGCTGGACCCCCGATACCCCACACTGCTCAGTCATCACCTGCTTTAGGGGCTCAGCTTCAGGCAGCACCACTTGGCTTTTTCTCAGCTTTAGTTTGTCAGAGAGCTTGCTTCAGGAACAGGGTACAAAAGGGACAGTGGATAGCACTGCCTGGGGTTTGGCTCAACAGCATTTATAAACATTGGTCTGTGGGTGCAGTCAGTCTGGCAGGAAAAGGAAATGCAAACCAATGTGAAAACAAATAGACTAAGAGATACTAAGCAAGGCTGGTTAGATAATGCTTCCTTTTTTAACGCCTGTTTAGAGTAACTGACTTAACTTTAAATTTTTGAGTAAAGTGATGTTACTTTTCAATTAAAGACTTATATAATGTGAGAGCTATTTCAGGTATCTTGGCAAACCTCGTGGAATGAAAGTCTTAACCAAGGAGTACTGGTCTAGTTCTGACGTGCCAGCTGTCTGAACACGGGCCAGAACACTCCAAGAGTCTCTCCTCCATGAAAGCAATTGTTTTGGGAGCTGCCCATGAGAGGTACTCATTTAAGCTAAACATCTTGATTATTGATAAGTGTTATCCAGAACTTCCATGGCATGTTTAAGGGCTTGGAAGCAGGGCTGGAGACTTGAAGAAAAATGTAACTGTCTTAACAATGATTGTGTTGATAAAATTTACCATGTGTGACCTTGCTGGTAAGAAGTTAAATTCCCTTAAAAGAACAGGACAGTGGGCTGGGAAGGAATGCTGAGAAACGTGTGCACACCACAAGCTTCAGGTACTGTACAACTATGTGATTTCAGGTTTTCCTTTGGCTTGATGGGCCCAAATCTGACAGTAGTGTCCAGGCAAAGGTAAGCTCAGGGGTACAATGACTGGAAGGTGTCTGGAAATTCCAGGTGAGTCATGAGAAGCACAACTGCCTTATTAGTAGTTTATTTTAAATAGTTTATTTTATATAGTCTGAGCTCTGTATGGAGCACTTTTTGGATCGTTTCCAAAGCCATTATTTTCTCTGCAGTGGCTTGAGAAACACCTACAACTAAACATTTGATCTGTTAGAAATCAGAATCTATCTCTATGGGAAATCTCAAGGACTCTGCCACAAGCAGAGGTAATTTGGGGAAAGCATATGTGGAGGCAAAGCTGGGTTTGTATGGAAGTGTCAAGAATGGATGATAATCTAAAAGATCTGTATCTAGATGGAAAAAAATCACAGAAAACCAGGATGTGATCTCCCTTTACTGAGGATATAATGTACAAAAACACTACAATGATTAATAGGAGATAGTAACAATTTTTGGGTGCAGATAGATATGGAATACAGTAACATTATAGATCACCCCAGGACAGTCTCTGGTATAGAAAAGTACTTAAAGGATTTTTTGTTTAGTCTTTTCCTACCTGCCATTGCTTGATAGGACATTTCTCCCTTTCCTAAGTGTCCTTTAAATTTCACATAAAGAGCATGTGCCCTGTCACTTACTTTAATTTTCAGAGGACAAACAGATCACTAGACAATATTTCCTCCCCACAAAAAAAGCCAGGATATGCTTTTGGTTGCAAGGATCAACAAAAATTTATGTCAGCTGCATGAAAATATAGTACAAAAGACCCATTTTGCCATGTAGACAATATCTTACAGCATAAAAATTGTGGGAACACCATATAAATGCTGATTGGAACAAGAGTTTCTCATTTATAATGCTGTAGAAATGCATGAAATGTAAACTAAGATAATGTAAGGGTACACCAAACTTTATTCATATTTTGAAATATAAAGATGATTTGGGAAGATTTATTAACTATGCAAGCTAGACCATTATTTGAATGGATTCCCTGATTATCCATATTCACTGACTACCCAATTTTTTACTTTTAAGAAGAAGCAGTGCCTTCTGTAAAACCATGTGCACTCAGAATGAGATTTTTGTGTTCGCAATACAACTTCAGTGTTTCTGAGAGATGTTTACTGCAGATACAGTGACTGTTTGCTTTACAGGCAGTTCCAGTACACCAAGTTTGACTGTATAGTCAGTATGTCTTATCAAGGAAGTCAGAGCAACAAAAGCTAAATATTTTTTATTGTTTTATACTATTAGAGTTATATAAAAATAAAGTACCAGCATAATTTAATTTACAACAGGAAAAAAAAGCAGTCATATTTTACTTGACCTAAAGTTGTCATCTAGATACAGAAGTGTCCATTTAACTAAGCTTAAAAACCCCTTGAATCATGACACATGAGGTTCCCTGGTTTTCTTTTCTTTCACTGTGGAATTAAAGTATGACCCCTTTTGGAAATGTAGTTTAGCTGGTTATATCATGAATCCTGGTTTTTGGATCATCCATTCTACACAGTCGTGTTACCACTAGCAGATGCAAGAGTCCTGCATTTTAGCAGATATACAACAGTGATGAATCTCATGTTTTAAGAACACAACACATCCAGTCTGCCCAAGCAAAGTTCTCGTGGGTGACAAGGAACATCAAAGCAGTGCTTGGTGGTTCAGACTGTAGGATGAACCCAAGCAGAACAAAAAATGTTTCTCAGTAACAGGTTATTGAAAAAAACCCCAAACCATCCACCAAATGCTAATATGGATAAGGCATCATGGTTGCTTCTGATATAAATTTTGTGAAATACCAGTTTGAAATGTTAAAACACTTAGTGCAAAAACACAGGTTTCTTCTAAAAGCATGCTGGATCCTTCCAAGTCACACCCAGGGTTTCCATCCGGGAAAGAGACGGCTCAGATTTTTAGGGTCCATGGCCTGTTGTATGAGGAGGTTCACCTGCCCTCCCACACTGAGCACTGTTCCCTCCTCAACACCTTTCAGCTTCTCCTGAAGTCTCATCAGAACACGCTCAGCCACCTTGTTAAAACTCTGGTCATCACTGCTGGCAGAATAAAAAAAGAAAAACAGGTGCTCTAGGTATGGATCCTGAACATCAGCGAGAAAACCATAAAGCAAGGCAACAGTGCAGCAAGAGGAGTGTAAGAAAAAAATCTTGCACCTGGCTTTTCTTTTAGGTTCTTGTGGATCAGTACCCAGTGTAGAGCTCATGTCAGCCTCATCCTCTGGCCTCTGCTGCAAATACAAAGCTTTCAAGGGGTTCATGGTCCAGTCGAAAAGAGGATCATAGAGCAGCACCTGCACAGTAAATAAACTAATCTTTAATTTCAACTGTTAATTAAAGCTAGTACAGTGCCCTAGCACTGTTGGGAATGCTCACACTAACCACAATATTAGGAGGGTGTTTTGTTTGGTTTTGTTTTTTTTTTAATCAATAGAATTGGGCTAAATTGATTAGTAAATAATCCAACAACAAAACTGCCTCTGATCACTTGGAGGTATTTGTGTTGTTCATACTTCACAAAGTGTTGCCATCAGTCCCACCCCACCAGTGAATAGGTCATTTTTTAATACACTGCTAGGCACTCAAGAGAATAATTAGCTTTCAGTGCACAGTATAACCTGCTTTCAAAAATCAGTTTCATTCTCTTCTTTGTGACTTATGCAAAGAGGATTTAATTCAATCAGTATTAATCCTGCCGGGAATGTTGCACTATGGCTAGAAGAATGTAGGTGCTGAAGAGGGAGAACTGCCTGAAGGGAACAGTTCCCACAGAAAATGTAAACTGGTTATAACTTTTTTAAAGATTACATGAATTAACAAGCCTGACCAACACCACTATGTTCTAATTCAGTACCAAACACCCTAAATGAGTATTTGGTGCAGTGATGCATACAAAGACAAGAAACTGAAGACATTCTGGCAGGTTACTATCCAAAAGCATGAAAAAATGCTTACCTCTACAATAGTCAACAAAGCTTCTTGAGAATTTCTCATAACAGCCATTGTTTTCTCACAGCATCTAGAAAATATTTTACAGTATTTTAGGTTATTTTTGGTAAAATGAAATGGCATTTTTGTAATTTAATAATGGATAGTTGTACTCTACTTAAAGTTTAGTTTCTAACATATGAGTAACCTCTCTGGTATTTTCACCTGAGGGAAGAAAAAAGAGAAAATTAGACATGTAAAACCAAGAAAAGACTGTGTAGTTCACTGATTATTATTTCTCTGTGGCAAGGGATGACCTGTTTCACTGTCTGAACTATTGTGATATGCAGAATTAACCACTGAGTTAACACTGCCTATTAGGGTATGCCATGATGGCTGCATTGCTTGGCTGGATGAAAACATGTGCTGGGGTGCTCTAGGACACATTGGAGAATCTTGGTAAGGCTGTTTTCCATGAAATGAGCAGATCCAGTAGCCAGATTTATGCAATTTCTGAAATCTCCCCAGTGAGCTTTGATACAGAAGTGGTTTCCTGCATTCACTCTCAAGCAAACTAAGCTCCTGGAAGGAATGCCAAACTATCCTATGGGACAGGTACTGCTGTGAAATTGGGCCTCCTGTCTACCTCAGGATGAGAACACACACATCAAAGTTAACTGAACACATTCACAGCCAAGGACTTGCTTACCACTTACACCTGTACTGTTAAGTACAGATCAGGCTGGCTGAGGCAGTAACAGCATCTGCACCAGTGCCTTTGATACCCTTATTTACTTCAGCTGGAGTCCAACAAGTCATGTTTTTCTGTATTATGGTTTCAGAAGTAATACCAAACTGTGAGTTTGACAGCATCATCTTTAGCCTAGAACTGGCAGTGACTGCTCCTTCATGGGACAAAAGTGTACTAGGAACTACTCATTAACCTTAATTGCTGCCTGAAAAAGACAACACCTACACTATGTGCTTTTTTAAAGACATGAAATTTGGGAGTTGCAAGTATTACTTCACGAACATCATCCAAGTCTGGAATGAGAAATGTCCTGCTATTTAGGAATCCCTTGGGTCATTCACAGAAGGTAGGATGGAGGTTGACTGAAACTCAACTTATTTAGGATTCTTCTGTTTTGCAGTCCAGATCTATTATGGCATTTAGATTTTGCACTTGCAAAGTAATATAAAACATACGATCCAAAAGTGAAAAAAGACTCCAAATTATATACATAAAACTAAACAGAAATTAGAGTAAAAACAAATTGGTTCGAAGACATTTAACAGCTCCAAATATATAGTATAGCTCTGAAAGAAATACATCGTTCTGAAGGAAAAAAAAAATCACTCTGAATCAACACTTAGCTGTGGAGCCTTTGGAAACACTGAGCCCTCCCTGAATTCCACAAGAGGGTGACAATAACCCACTGGCAAGTGAACAGCATGAAACACTGAGCAACAAAAATGAACTTGCAGCTGGTTATATAAATATAAGCATAGGAGTTAAAGGTCAGTATTTAGGTTTGGGTGTTACCAGCAGAAATCTGAGGCCCCTCTCAAGCATCAGAACTATTTAACATGTAACAATCACAAAGCTGGAAGTACTCTGCTGCCTCCTTGTCCCTGTGCAATTCAGGAGCACTCACCTTCTGAAGACCCCTTCCACGCCAGTGATACCCATTCCATCCACAATGTCCCTGGTTAACCTAAATGGAACAGTCTCTGGTGTGGGAAGGATTTTACCTTGCTCAAAAGCAACCCCTAAATGAAAGGAGAGTAAAAGTTTTTAAAAAAGAGTTAAAGTAAAGAAAAATTAAGGTTCTCTTGCTGTCCTACTTACCCAGATCTATATGCACCAGTTCTGCTGTTTGTTCATCTATCAAGATATTCTGAACATGTCTGTCTCCAAGTCCAAGAATGTAGCCAACTGAAACAAAAATATAAGTGCTGAAACCATGTCATTAAAAACCACAGAAAGCCTAAGGAAGATTACTGGTGTAATTATAACAGGTGAAAAAAAAGTTAAAAGTGAGAATATTTTTTCCCCTGTATATAGATATTGCCCAAGTAAAGAGCACATGCCATTCCACAAATTCAAAAAGAAAATAATGACTGAATGAAATTGCAAAAAGGTTCTTCTCATACAGATGTGTATTGTTTTATCTACTCCACAGATTTCTTCCCCATTCCTACTTGTAGATCAAAGTTTATCAATATTGCAGCTTTTAAAAAAAACTAAAATTTTAAACCAAGTGCATAATAAAATCAGGTTTTGTTATTATTACTATCATTAGCAAAGCCCCCCAACAAAACAACTTTTGTCTAAGTCAATTTTAAAAATCTCCAGTGATCCAAATTATAAGATCTTTCATGTAAGCCTATTTCAGTGCTTTACTGTCCTTAAATGTAGAAGAACTCCAAACTACATTTCCTTACTGCAATTTACACCTTTTACTGTTTTTATTAGCTGATGGACATGGAGAGCAGTAGTATTTCCTACAAAAATCTTTCATCTGAATTGTACTAAACTGCAGATTTTTTTTTTTTTTTTAGTAAAAGGGAGTGTACAAACATGTTCTAAAATGGGATCTACTGCAATGTATACAATCTACTATCAAATGTCTTCCAGAGACTCAGTACAGAACCAAGTCATCCAGAAAAAAATCCACAGTACTTACATTTAAGTACTTCTTTTTCTTTATTATGACAGGAAAATCAAAGGAAATATCCCTGGGCTTAAATAACCATTTCAGCCATTGATAATATTGCCAGTACAAAGACAGTAAAAGACTGAGCTTTTCAATTCAGCTAAAGCATCAGAGGCTACACATGAAATGAATAAATGTTAAACCAAAACAATAAAAATAAAGTCAGGTAAAAAAACCCCAAACTACCGGAATCTAAGAAGAAACAAAGATACAAAGAAACACAGAATTTCATTCTTCCTTCTGCAGCAAAAATGGGAGTGTAGAGGAACAAATCAGAAATCTTAATTACAAAAATAACGCTGATGTTCTTGCTGGCCTTTTTTGCCCCCTACTATGCCTTGTTTGACATGTGACAAAAGCAAGACAGCCACTGTGTCTGAAATGGTATAAACTCTTTGGCTGTGTAACCTAAAAAGCCACTGTAAATGATCCAATACCTATAGAGGATGTAGCCACACTGCGAGTGTATGCCAATCGTTTTTCAAACCAAACAGCTGGGTCCAGGAATTTCTCCATGCAGAAATACCGGAACACAGGTTGAAAATTCTCACAGACTTCCATGAAGATTCTGTATTTCTCATCAGAATGTTTCTTTTGGGCATCCTTTAAACACATAAGAAACGTTTTACCCGTGACTGCTTCAGAAGGAAATTACCTCCTCCTTCCTTACTACCCACCTCCCCTCCATCAAAAGCTGTTATCACTTCTTCCTGAGCTAAGAATTATTGTCTTTTTTTGCAGCAATTATTAATGCCCCTAACTATCTTACTAAACAATTCTATTTTTATACACAACTCAGAGGCTAAAAAACATGGGAAAAACCACTCCTATTCCTTGATGCAGCTGGTGCACATATTTTATAGGCATGTGCAGGTCAATGGATCTCACTGGGAGACACTTCCTTTCTTTGCACTCTATTCTGGTACCTCTGCTTATCTGATGGCCTCATGTCACCATGAGAAACTCATTCTCACTCATTCCCATGCAAAAGTTCCACCAAGCCAAAATTAAATATACTTTTATCCTGTTACTACTGTAGCAATTTGAAAGGAAATAGATTCTTGCAGATTCAGGGGTATATAGAGTAACAGGTATACTTGTCTGCAATTTTGTAAACTTATGGTGAGGTGATCTGTGGAACTGGACTGAAAGTCTGAATATCTACTCACTCCATGCCACTGGTCATATTCATTGTTAGATATACCAAAAGTATAGTAGTACATAGTTCTCCGTAAATTCCACACCCTTCCCCCAGTAAATATTATGAATCAGATTTTTTTTGGTGTTTTTTTTAAGTTATTTGGACTCACCAGCATTATTTTATGACACTGATAGCCAGAGTAATCCTTTGGCCTGTATCTCTTGTGAGCTCCTTCTTCAGCATTCACAAGAAACTCTCCGATGGGAGTTGTCCCTGAGCACCACTCCAGAACTCCACTTCTCTGGGAAAGGGGAACCACCTGGAAAAGCAAAACCATGGAGGGAGGTACATGGGGGGAGGCTATACACACTAAACTATGAATACATACCCTGCAGAGCATGGTGCACATTTCTATTTGTTTAAAAAGACAAAGAAGGCCAAACCATGCAGTTGACACCACAATATATCTTCTAAATACACACATATACATATATAAAAACCCACACGATTTTTTTTATACCTAATAATTGCAATTTTTTCCTAGTCCAGTGAACCTTCCACTAGACATGTCAGCACAACCTCATGATTAGTTACTGCCCATTTCCTTCAATTTTCTTTTCTTATGGAAGTCTCTTTATTTCATAATGCAACGCCCATTCTATTTTTCCCTGCTGTCACTCTCTTTTACACACATAGAAACCTGAGTCTTACTTGAAAATTATTAAAAAAATGTGACTTAACTCCATCTGAGAATTCTTAAAACCACACATGCAATTCAGATAAGCACCTCTAGAGATTCCAGAGTGCACATTTCTCATCTGTCAAAGAGAAGAGCTTATACTTTGAGAGTACTTATTCAGAGGTCATCTTCACAGCTATTATTATAATGCCAAGTATATAAAAGAGAAGGAGGAGGAAGAAGTTCCTCTTTAAATACACTTTCTGCATTCACAGTAAGAATTTGTTGCAATTCTTATTCCCAATTCTGATTCCAATATGATTTGGAATTGTATTCCCAATTCCAAAAAAACCCAGTTCAAATTCTGCATGAAAGACCCTAGATAGGACTTCTGAATTCAATAGCAAGGAATATTGCAAGCCTAGAATTAATTATTAATTAAGGAGTATCACAAGGCAAATTAATGAGAATTCATAAACAAACTTGTATGTTCAAGTTTAATGACTAGCAATTTACAATTTAATGACAGTGCATTACCTAATTTCTTTGCAATTACAAGTTCATAAAAAGAAATCTTTGAGGAGTATTTAAATATATATTGGGCATCAATAAATGTATTTTAATGATTTGGAAAAAATTAAATTCTAATAAATATATTGATTATTCCATACCTTAAGGCGCACTGACTATTTTAACAGCACATAAATAAAAATCCTTTTATATTGCGTTTGGTTAAAAAGAGAAGAAGGGGGAAATATGCTTTATTTCTCTGCTGTAGCAGCTGTTTGGGGTTACCTTGTATCTTCGGATATTTAATTTCCTCTTCCGTGTTTCAGTGTTTTGCTGGAGCAATGTATTGCACATCTGGAAAACTTGTTGCATGACAGCATCTTGTCTCAGGTCATCACGCCCCTTCAGCATAAACAGAAAAAGCAGCTGAAAAACACTTCTCAGCATCCATTTCTTGCTCAGCAAATAAGAAAATTATTTTTAAAATGGCACAAAACACAAGTTACTTTTCCACAATAATAACTTGCAATAAAATGTAATTAACTGTTGTTTTTTCCTCGGTATTTGGTTTTCTGTAAGTGCTCAGCTGCTTAAACAGAACCATCATTAACTTAAATCCTTAAATCATCACCTTTCTCTTTTCTTTTTTTTTTTGACAGATGTTATTTGATTTGGGTTTCAATCAACCTACATGTCTTATGGTTCTCTTTTTAAAAACAGGTATTTGATTCACCATTATTTAGCAACCCAGCACACAGGTGAAGCAGCATCAGTTGGCACGGCAGTTCTGATTGCTGGATGCAGATCTAGTGATTCATGCTTCTCTTTAAAGCTTTCAAAACTAACCCATACTTAGCAGCAAAACAGAATTCTCCCAGCAACTGCCCAATGTTTGCATTCAAAGAGAGAATGAAATCAGCTGAGTCTAAGGAGAAAGACATTTTTTTAGAGATCTTTACTCCTATATGCATGATTTTGATTGTGTCTGAATTACAAATACTTTTTTATATGGGGAAGAAGAAAGAAGGTATTTAACACAATATGTTGATGGTTTTTATTTACAGAACACTTCAGATCACCAGCTGAGACATGACCAGGCAAGTCTGGTAGTCATCAGGTAAGCAACTAGATATTAATTACATACACTGCTGAAAAAATAATTACAAACATATTTAACATCATTACTTATTACTTATATTATATTACTTATTAATACTTTGCAATTTTATTTATTAAAGCATTCCTCAATTGAGAAAACTGACAGTGAAGTGTGAAAAGTCTGCTCATGGTACAGAAATGATACATGAGAAAACTGACAAGAGAACTTAAAAAATTTCCAGCATGCCAAGTCTCTGAGATGTCATTACAACTGACAGAACCCACCTTAACCAGCTGTCTCCTTTCTTTACCATCTGATCCTACACAATCTATTATTTTAGGCAGATTTATGCCTCCTGCTAAACGAAATTCTCGCTTGAAAGAACTTATTGTCACCAAATTTTCATATTGTCCTGTGGGATCCACCTGAAATTAAAAATACAATTAAAATGAATGTAAATATTACCTCCATTTCACTCAGACAAAGCGGCAATAAGTTGTTTGCAAACCTCATTAGCAGACTATATGCTAAATATTAATGAGCACTACAAGGATAACACCACAAAGGCTATGAAAATATGCTGAGCAAAGGATTTTTTTTTATTCCTCCTTGTTAACCTCATTGATAGCAGGGACATGGTACTGCAGACTTCACTAAACAAGCTGTGACACAATGTTAGCCTGTCCCAGCTAGCACTGTCCCAAGAAACTGCTCACACATAGCTGGGGAGCACTAGGCTTAGACTAATCTAAGGACCAAATCTACAATCCCAAACCTGCTGTAGGGTACAGGATCTGTACAGGATACCTCAGCCACCCCCTGTATCCTCATGCCCCAGAGGAATACTCCCCCAGGAGGCTACATCACAGACCTTTCAGTCAGTCTGTACTGGAGAAGAAGAAATGCAAAGAAAAGAAAGATCCAGTTGTACAAAGGAGCAACACCTCGGGCCAACTGGAGCCCTACAAACAGATGTTATTTAGCATGGGTGGCATCTTCTGGTCTCTGAAGTCAAATACCTTAAAGCAGTCCCTTGACTTATTCAGCTTTATAGACATAGCCTGAGGGATTGCAACATGAGGAATTCTGGCTTTGCAACATTTAAACTTAGATGCTGGCCCAAAATGCAACTCTACGCTCCTGAAACTGCTCAACTTCCCAGGTGAAATGTGTGGTATCAAAAGGTGAGTGCCTGTGCACCCATCCAGTCAATTTCTTATGCCAATGGGAATGGATCAGTCACCATTACTGAATGGTAAAAGCATAGGAACTGCAGAAGAGGCACGCCTATTAATTCTCACACCTTGTGTGACATTCAGTTGCCTCCCTGAAACTCTGAGCTAGCACCTACAACACAGGAGATTCACACTCCCAAATCAGGTAGCTCACTATAATATCACCTTTTGATACTCAGAGATAACAGTGGCAAAGCTGTCTTTGTACAATAAACCACTATCCAGCACACCTAATGCCTGGGATCAAGGTCTTCTAAGGAAATCATCTCACCCTGCACCTCCCACCTGACAAGGAAGTATCCCCATAGTTTGGCCTGTAAAAACCATGGGAACTGGATGAAGAGATGACTGCCATTACAAAAGCTTGAAGATGATTCTATGATGATGGTATTATAGTGTATATTTTTTCCACTTCAGTCACCTTAATTTCCATGGTAGGAACAGCAACATTCTCCAAGTTCTTCAGTTTAATGATCGGCTGGTCAGCTGGAATACTTATTCCTTCTGTAATTAGGAGGAATTAATATTTTTAAATTCAGAGCTATAAAAATACACCTGAATTGACAAAACCCAGCTTACATTGCTTTTGGGATCCAAAACCTCACTGCATACTTTTAGTGAGCTGACAAAGATGACCACAGGACAACTGGTGAATTTTGGAGTTTCTTACTAGGGGTCTGAGCCCTACAGTGCAAGTAATAACTATGACTTTTAATCCAGATTACATTCATTATCTATCAAAAATAGGACACAATGCTAGTACCTCTTTTAACTAAATATCAGTATTTAGAAATACACTTTTTAATCTGAGAATATAAAACCGATCTTCATTGTTAAAACAAAAACCAATTTTCTCAAGACTTACTTCTTTCAGATTTCCATGGAGTAGAATCTAAATTTGCTAATGTGATGTAAGCATCACAAAGTGCTTCAATGTCTCTAACCATATGAGCTCTTCTTTTCCTTACGATATTCATTATTGTCCTGGCAGCTTCCATTCTGTCCTAAAAAACCCATGGAAAACAAACATCAGATCTTTTAATATTAAAGATGTATCATAACATGCAGTCAATTAAGTACAATTGAGATATGTCCTATGAAAACAGAGCAAACTGCAGCAATGGACAGCACTTTGTGACATGACCTGAAATAATTATAAGAAAAAATTCTGTGCTGTCTAATCTGAGATAATGAGTAATGTAAAATATTATTGGTAATGGAGAGGGAGAAAACCTGTCCAGGTAAAGTGCAAAGGACATGCAAAAATTCTTCAGAAAAAAGGACAGGCAGGTTTTTTTAGATGTTCTTCCTCCATCTACCTGCTTGTGTTACTTCCTCCCAGCTGAAGAAAAAAAGCTTGTATGCAAAAGATGCATGTATTCCTTCTGTGCCTGGCTCTGAGACACTTTTAGCATAATCCACTCCTGGGAGTGGGAGGGAAAAAGTCACAGAAGAACTACAGATGTGAGAGAAAGGATAAGAAAAACCCACATAAAAATGTGGTGAAAAAAATGTGTCAGTGTCGGGGGTAAGAGGACAATGACAACCAACGATGTCAGGCCTACAATGGTCAGGAAAAGAAGCGGCAATACTTTGGATGTGGGATGATTCTAAAGACAGGTTAAACAAAAATTAAGCAAAACCAACATTATCATGAAACCACAATTCAGCATTACCAATCAGCATGGCTTTTAACATATCAAGGACCAAAAGATATAATGCCCAAGGCAAACTGCTTAGATGGAACACGTTACCACTCAAAGTAGAAAATATACCCTGTTCATTATGTACTTTCAACAATAAAGCCACTCAAGTCTTTCTTGCATCTAAAATACCTTTTACAGAATGACACATCAGGGACTTCTATCACAATAGTCTGCAATAATCAGGGCTTTTGTGGCACAAAATGTTAACTGTATTTTACTCAACCCTGTAATGATTTCTTACAATAGTAATTACCTAAGTAAGCCCAAAAGGGGTTTTTTAATTATTAAAAGTACTGTTTCCCTCCTACTGCTTCTTAACAAAAGTCTGCTAATGAGCTCTATACTCAAATACCTCTTTACATGTTTTGGGTTTTTTTTCATTTTTTAACAAAATTAAAGGACTGAATATGATTAATAGAATAGAAGTTTTTGTAGTCACCACATCAAGCTGGGAGATCTCTTTTGGTACATTTTTAATTAACTTATTTCTTCTTATTGCATCTGGTTTTGTGAGGAGTTCGTCTTTGTTAGCATTAGCCAAAGCTAATATTATAAACAAAGTATGATGTGGATGATCCAGTGAAATTCGAGACATTAGCTGCAAACAAAAGAAAAAGATCCTATTACATACAGAAGAAAAAAAAGAATACTTAATTAGCATTATTATTTCTTTTGAGCTTCTAAGGTTCCTAAGATGAAATAAAAGGTAATACTTTTCCATAACTGAAAAAACATTCAAAGTAGATTTCTATAGCTGCATAAAACTACTCTTATACTACAAGAAAATCAATTAAGTTCATTTTTTAAGTTAAGAAATGAAAGAAGTCCCCAATCCTCTTCCCCCACCATACTGATTTGGCATCACTTATTTTTAACACACCTTCATCACTGACATGACTTGTTTAGCTGTAGCTGCTCAGAGGAAGGTGGATATTAGAAGTAGGCACTACCAAGCCAATCAAGATATCTTTAGATAAGAAAAGCAAAAATTACATTATTCAGAACTTCATGAAATCCTAAACCACCCATCATCTTAGTTCCCATCCGAGCAGCCAGCTGGTACATCAGAGGCAAGAACTTGTATGAAGGGATCTTCTGTGCATTTTTCTGTAGGAGAGAAAACTCAGTTAGAGAGCTTTACTAAGCTAAACTAGCTGTACTAAACCTAACAAAAACTGCAATAATAATAATAATAATAATAATAATAATAAATAAAATACAGTTTTTTAAAATTAAGAATTATCCTGACTGTATGATCAAGCAGCAATTCAATTCATTAAGTATCACATCATCTTGGCCCATGTCTCTTAAATGTTCCAAGTCCTTCATAGGAGTACTATCTTCTATTCTATCTTTCAGGCTTTACATCTGAAAGTATATACAATATAAACAAGAATAATGTATCTAAGGATGGTGAAGATGGGAAGATTCCAAGGTATGTGAAGAACAAGGGGACCACAGTAAACCATCATGAGATATGTTTAATTACACAGACTTGTCAAATTAAAATGCTGATTAAAGTTAAATTAAAATGCATTGAGAACTACAGGTCTCACTGATGAAAAACTAATTGATAAGCAATGACAACTGAAAAAAGCAAGTTTACAGGAAAAATTAGGGAGCTACACAATTCATCTTCTAGAAATACAAGAGAAGGAGAAGAAATATGGATATTTACTTGCCAAAGCATTGGGAAAAAAATGGAGCAAACATATACCTTCATCATTTCATTGACTCTATCAACTCCCGAATTTTCAAGCCATAGGGAACAGAGTCGGAATATCCACATATCATGTTCTTCTCCACTTAGCAAACAGCTGATGTAGTTCTCCACTGCTTTACACAAGAAGCGTTTACGATCCTCGGTCAGGGCTTGTATTGCCCCTTCATCCAGTTCAAGCTCTCGCTGAACCTTCACTGTGTATCTACATGAACAGATGTCATGTTTAAACAACAAATTACTTCTTAATGAACTTACAGCAAGGCCTTCCCTCGGTCTCTCTAATTTAACATTAAGTTGTTCTGTACATACAAGCACAGTAAAATAAACAACTAAGAAGCTGTATTGTGGGAGCTACTCCCTTGCTGTATGTGCACACAGACCCACTGCTGTAAGTAAACTTCCTGTCTTCTTGATTTAATCTCAATATTGGTATAAATGTGAACTTCCAGTACAGATCATTTGTACTGTACAAAGACTTCCGTTTCCAGCAGCTGAAGCTCATCCTTTTCTGCTCACTTGCAGTTGCTCTTACTATTACTCTGATACTTAAGAATCCTGTATTAAATTTAATTTTACTCTCTCACTAAACATGTAATAGAGAAAAATCCCAACTCATTTATTTACACTATGTAACATTTTTGTCAAATAAACTGAACAGATCCAGGGAATACACATGAATTCCAGGCCATGATCATGCACTGTGTCCTTGGCTGAGTTTTGGCCCACACTATCTAGCACATGCCTAGACCATGTCCAGGCACAGTTCAGAAACTGTTCACAACAAGCAATGTGGATCTGGCCACTGCTTTGTAGAGAAGGGAAAATGCAGCCGTAGAGATGTGATCCATGCTGCACCTGTTGCCCAGAGAGTAGAGCTGGATCCTATGACAGCTCCATAGTATCCAGTCTCCATTTGATGCTCACCTGTTGGTCTGAACTCTACGTTCCCTGATCAGACCGACCTCCTCCTTAGCCTTCTTCAGCAATGCCTGCTTGTTTTCAAACTCTGAGGATTTCATGTAATTCTCAATTCGCTGGTACTGATTATCAGAGAAACGAGCCAAGGAGAGGAAAGCCTTCATCTTTCCTTTCTTCAGCTCATCACTGTTGTCTCCACTGTGGCTTGCAGCAATTTCCACAGCCTAAAGGAGAAGTTACAATAATGGTAAGATCAATAATCAGATAAATAATGCTGCATAAAACTTGATGAAACTCTAGGAGGGTGCAGCTAGGTGGGATGTCAGGCTCTTCTCCCAGGTAACAAGCAGTAGGACAGGAGGACATAACCTTAACCTTAAGCTGCACCAGGGAAGGCTCAGGTTAGGTATTAGGAGGAATTTCTTCACAGAAAGGGTAATCAGACACTGGAGTAGGCTGCCCAGGGAGGTGTTGGAGTCACCATCCCTGGAGGTGTTTAAGGAAAGACTGGATGTGGCCCTCAGTGCCATGGTCTGGTTGACATGGTGGTGTTGGGCCACAGGTTGGACTCGATGATCTCAGAGGTGTTTTTCAACCTGATTGATTCTGTGTTTCCATGGAATACAATGGCTGTACTAAAAAGTTGATGAGTGAATAATCTGTCCTGAGAAGGAAGAGGTAGGGATAGGGAATAGGAAAGGGAAACTAGACTAGTAGTTGCAATCACTGCATTTCTAAGCCAACAAAAAACGTTTCACTGTGATTTCTACAAAGCCATATTCTGAACATTTAGCAAGATTACGGTGTTACACAATACAATGTGAAACCAAAATATTTATATAAGACACCATATTTTCAATACAGAAAAGTAAAGGCTGCACTGAAAAATCTACTTGACATTTTAACACTGTATTTTAACACAGCATTATCGCATAGATTGTACATTTCAAAGACTGGATGCACCTTCTCTAAGTATTTCTGCATGATGACTGTAGGGTTTTCCAAGCAGGTTTCTGCTAACCAGGTTCCGCACAGCCTCAGGCACTCTGTATACATCAACTTCAGGTGAGGATCATTCTCAACCTTTGAAAAAGCAAGTTTTGGGAAAAAAATAAAGAGAGGGAGACATCAAACAAAAATATCTTTAAAATATGAGGTAGGAAATTTCAAAAGACTTTAAACCCTGAACAGAATTCAGTCACTGAGGCCTCTCAAACATAATGCATCTACAGAGTCATTTTCCATCCACATCTACAGTAGTCAATAGCCTTAAATCACATTCACATTCTATGTAAGGCTAAAGGAGAGTGTACATTTTAAAATACCTGATAGTATGAACAATCAAAAGCAGAATAAAACAATGACAATGTGTAATAAAAATTTTAAAAATTCAGAGCATGTTTTCAGAATTGTATTTTATAAATATCCCCATTTAGTCTGAAGTACTATAGACAATTCCATAGGTAACAGTCAGGAACCACAATAACCATGTGTGATCATAAAATTCTTCAGACAGACTTCTACATGGAAACTTGATTAAAGTGTTTTGAGAAGATGATGGAGCACATTTCCAAAGGACTTCCAGACAGGTTGTTCAGCTTTATCTGTAGAGCAGGACAGGTTTGCAAAATACTTCTAATATAGGGTACATATTAAAGACCATATGACAAAGATGGCAACACTGACTGTGAAATAAATATGTGAACATCACAAGCTGTGAAAACACAAATTCTCCTTACATGGACAGGGTAAATATAAGGAAGGTCAAAATTTTTGAGGGCCTCATCAACCGATTATTGGAGAGATTACAAAAATCAAAAGAGCAGCAACTCTTGATTTTGCTCTGGTATGTATAGAGAACTTGGCCCAAAATAACCCAGCTTTTCTGAAGTGTGTTATTCCTTAAGAACATACATGGATTCAAAGCAAATGGCTTATCCTCCAGAAATTCTCAAAGAATGCCATCACAGGTAAACATAAAGGTATGGACATAAAGGCATTTTTACCACAGTGGTACACAAAATTAAGTTTATCAAGTATTTGTAGACCATATTTTAACAAACATCACCCTGAAGGATCTGTAAAGGCTTTATTGATGGGCCAAGGCCAATTGTATGAGGTTCAACAAGCTAAGTGCCAGGTCACAACAACCCCAGGCAGTGGCTGGGAAGCTGCCCAGCAGAAAAGGACCTGGGGGTGCTGACAAACAGCAGCTGAACATGAGCCAGGGTGTGCCCAGATGGCCAAGAAGGCCAGAGGCATCCTGGCCTGGATCAGCACTGCTGTGGCCAGCAGGAGCAGGGCAGTGACCGTCCCCCTGTGCTCAGCACTGGTGAGGCCACACCTCCAATCCTGTGCTCAGTTCTGGCCCCTCAGTGCAAGAAAGACATTGAGGGGCTGGAGCGTGTCCAGAGAAGGGCAGCGGAGCTGGGGAAGGGTCTGGAGCACAAGCCCTGTGAGGAGCAGCTGAGGGAGCTGGGGGTGATCAGCCTGGAGAAAAGGAGGCTCAGGAGGACCTCATCACTCTCTACAACTGCCTGAAATGAGGGTGCAGCCAGGTGGGGGCTGCTCTGTTCTCTCATGCTACAAGCAACAGGACAAGAAGAAATGGCCTCAAATTGCACCAGGGGAGGTTTAGATTGGATATTAATCACTAAAAGGATTGTCAAGCATTGGAACAGGCTGCCCAAGGAAGTGCTGGGGTCACCATTCCTGTTTAAAAGTGATTTGAAAGACATGTACACGTGGTGCTTAGGGACATGGTTTAGTGTTGGACTATGAATAATGAATTCTTACAATTTGCCAATCTTACAGACTCACTTTGAAAACCCCTAACGAGATTTGCTAACATGTTTTTTTTTGCTTTCAAACATTCTGAGAATACAAACCAGATTTAGTATTTAATACTGCAGAAGGGCTTTCATATTTTCTTCTACGGGAAAAATTCTGAAAGTGGAAGTACGATCTTAAATAATTTAATTCCCACAAGTTTATACATTATGTAACACATACCTGAAACCAATCTCCATCTAATTTTTTTATCATTGTTTTAAGTATATCCAGTGCAAGACTCTCTTCCTTTTTAGCCCAGAAAACCCGAGCTTCTTCAAGTTGCCATTCAGAAACTCCATTTCTATTTGGATTGTGTTGTTTGATTTGAAACATAGCTCTTTCTGGAAGCTAAAATTGAAAAAATAATAATGAACAGTTCTTTAAGTAAAATATCTGCATCTCACAGCAAGTTTTGTTTTTAGACTCCGTCTCCATTTTCTCTATTTGTGCAGCATAGTCTGCCACGCAAATAAAGATTTGCAGCAAAGATGTGAAATTATTTTTCTATACACTTGCAGAAAATCCTGCTTTGCAACAAGCACAGACTGGAATTAAACCTCACAAACTCTAAAATAAAGTATTATATTTAACATTTTAAATTGGAGGTAGAAAAATTCTATAATCAGTACCTACTGAATTAATGGATTTATAGTTTAGCAATTATTATTACATTATTATATGCTTTACATACATTATTACAGACCACAGAAAAATAATTTGTAAAATGGCATCACCATACACTAATTCTTTAGCATGCCTACATCTTCACACATATCACTGGTAAAGGACCATCCTCACTACTTAGTATGACTATGACAGCACAAGGAGTAAACTATGCTTTTAACAAACTTGAGGCTCTTACAGGACACTCATTGTCACAGTGTTGGTGGCTGGGCAGGCATGAGACAAAAATACCCGAAATCATTCTCCTAAACAGCTTCAGAGGCACTGAGTAAAGTGCCTCTGCAAATTAATGAAATCAAAGACAGCGCTGTTCTACTGATTTCATCACTATTCATAAAAAGAGTTTTATGAATAGTGAGGTGTGAAATAGTGAATAGTGAAATCAAAGTTTAATTTAGTTTTGCATATGTGAAGTGTTAAACACCTTTCCAGATTTTATTTAGCTGGAACTATTTTCTGTAGAGGTCCTTGGAGGATACTGTTGCTCTGTAAATTCTTGTGGAGTTACTCATCCAAATGCACCACCTAGACCAAGCCAAAGTGATTCTGGACCTTAAATGCATCAGCAACTTAAAAAACCACTAACAGTGCAAATCCCAATAAGTCATTCACAGAAAAAGATTTACCACAGTGCAATGGTGGTTTGAGAGTATGAAACTTTGAAGACAACACTAAATACAATGAAGTTATCTCTGCAGTTTTACTCTGGAACACTTCAACATATGATGCAAGTGAAAGCTGGATATGTAAAACTGCATTAAAATGAGAAATAGAGCTAGAAGAGCATTCTTTACTAAAAATGTCATTGTATTGTATTATCTACCTCATTCAGTGGCTTACACTTATGAACAAAACTCAAAAAACATGCTCATAAATACAATTTATTAATAAATTCTATATAATTTAAGTCTCAGATTAATTGATTTATTGAATAAACTTAGAATACAATTAATCATTAGTACTGTTAAAAAATGAAGTTCTTTTATAAACTAAAAACCACTAAATATCTGTTCCTGATCTTCCCTGAAATTTGTTACCTGAGTATTTTTAGCAGTTCTTGCCAATCTAGAGAGCTCCACTAGATGTTTAGTCAGGAGGTCTTTAATACATTCTCTTTTGGTATTTTCACTCTCCTTTTCAAGCAAGATTTCCAAAATTACAGTGCGCAGAGCCATGACAGGTTCCTGGAAATGGAAGTCACTGTCTTTGAGAAGCTGGGACTGTCTCTGCCATTTCAAATAGACATCATTCAGTTGTTGAGCAGTAACAGATCTGCAATTGTTCCCAAAAGAAAAGAGACTTGCTATTAATTTTCAGTAAATATCAGTGAAATGCAAGATGAGTAAAAAGTAAACTGCTGAGAAAGTTCAAAACTTACACTTCAAGAAATAGTGATAAAACCCTCCAATGGTTACCATATGCAGACTAATCTGGAAGCCTTCCAGTTTTAACAAACATGAAGTACAACAACACTCAGGTGAACTACCCCTCTGTAAATATTCTTGATTAAGCATCAAAAACTTGTGTTAAAGGTCCATCAGCAAAGGGAATCACACTCAAACACAGGGCTACTGAAAAGACTGTAGAGTGACTACCAAAGTGACAGAACTATAAGCAGGGAAAATTCACTGTTAATATCACTATAGACATAAATACCTTCCTGTGATTAAAAAGCAATCTTAAGAATTTAGGAAGAATACTGATGGTAATAGAGGTCCATGAAGAAAATTATTCAAACTGAAACAGCTTTCAGTAAAGCTATGGATGTCATTACAGAAATGGAAAACATTTTTAGAAAAAAAACTAGAAGAGGAGGACTCAGCTACTTGAGTAAACCAGAAGCTAGGAGATATGACTGTTACCTTGGAGTATGAGGGAACTCCATATAAAGGAAAGAAAACAATTATTTAAAACACTGTATCAGCATGATATCAAATATCTCAAACTAGACTGCGAATTAAGCCAGTCTGGAAATAAAGAGAATCTAAAACTGTCCTCATGCAGTGAACGTAAAATCCTTGTCATTTTCAATATGAAGTTTGAGATGTTGATGAATAAAATCTGTTGAGGTAATTTCAAGTTCTGTGCTATGCTTGATTACTAAAAGTCCTGAAAATTGATGAAGTGGTATGAAACAATCTTATGAAATCACCTGGAGAACAGCAGACCTGCATTTTCCAACTCTCCAATTAGCTGTAGTCTGCAAAGGGTTGGATATAATGAATAAACAGACTCAAGACTTCCCTTGCACAGCTCTTCTACTTCATTCACTCTATGGATTTAACAGAAAAAATAGTAGATTATTTTTATTTAATATCAGCAAGTAATTCCAAATATCCTTATCCTTAAGAGTTCCCATACAGTGAACAGAATTTAAACAGCAAAACTCTTCAGTCTAGAGTTACTTTGTATTACCATTCAAATTAAAAAAAAAAAAGTTTGTCAATAAATGAAAACACAGTAAGCACACAGAAACTCCAAAATCTATGTGAGAGTTCAGATAAAGAAGAGCACTTAGCACTGGAATCCACTTAAGAGGTCCAGAAAGTAAGGGATGTGTACAGGAAACAGATCTTCAATTAGCACACAAATTACATATGCACAGATGACAATGTGAAGTTAAAAAACTTTGAGCTGCAGTCTGGAAGTAGTTTTTATTCTATGCATGAGTCTTTATTTGAGCCCATAAAGCCCTTTGATAGTCTTTCATACATAACCTTTGACTACAAACAAGACATTCTCTCTATCTCACTCTCTAACATCACACTATTTGCATACAATCTGTTACCTGGCATCTTTAAGACTGTCATGGAAAGCAGAGAACTCCTTATCTCGTAAAGACTGAAGAGCATCATACAATGATTCATGGTACCCTGGACTTCTTGCTTCATCTCTAACAAATAAAACAAAAGTTAACATAGAATAAAATGAAAACAATACTTCTCTATAAAGAAGTGAATTTTGTCTTTGTGGCAAATATTTTCAGTTGTATAGCAGCCACGAATCAATACTGGTGTTTGCTTATCCAGGACTTGATAACCTCTCGTGGCTTGCTGAGTAATATTTTCCCTATTTTCTTATAAACTAGATACTAAAAGCTCTGTCTATCCCTCTCTTGTACTTAAGATACCACTACTATATGAGTGAAAAATGGAAAATTTCAGTTTAGCATTCCGAACAATCAAAAAGATAAATCACCTGTGTACAGTTTCCCGGGAAAACAAAAAGTGATGTGCATTTAAACCAGACAAGTCTAAGTGAAAAACACTGCTTTCCAATTGAATGATTAGGATGAATTAGGTGACCTGCTTCACAGAAACTATATTCTAATCCTGTCTTTTGTTGTTTGGATCTGACCCTATTGCCTTTTGCTTAAAGAACTAGCAAAAAGATAAGGTGGTTTACTTGACAGAAGAGATGTGGCTCCACTGCATATTCCTCCATGCTGCCTGGTACCGTATTTCCTGGAGTTCTGCACACCACTCAGTGTTTTCATGTTCCAGCCCTTTTAAGTACATGGAAAGAGTGTGGGAAAGCCCAAAATTCTGCAAAGCCTGGAATGAAGAAAATTACTCAGAATTGATTTTCCTTCTTTATTAAATTGAACTGGTATTTTTTAAGGGCTTTGTTTTACTTCTGGAAACAAAGAACCCTTTGCAGGAAAGACAGGACCATAACTATTTCTAAACTCTATACACAAAATGAAAATATTGTAATAAGACTACAAATCACACTACTGACATCTGCAACTCCAGGAAAATGGTTTTATTACTGAGGCTGGCATTCTTTGAAATGAATTTTCACACTGTGCTTCAAATTAACTATCAGCTCACTTTTCTCCATGCCATCATTCCTGGGTGGTAAATCAAAATGAATTTTACTTCTTAATGAACTGTTTCTCCTGATGACAATTTGAAAAGATTTCCTGTAACTCCTATCTGTTTGAATGCCATAACGTCTTTATAATTGTGACCAATTAATCAGATTACACGTCAAGCCACTATGAAGGACAAACACAATGGAATTTTAACAGTGATACTAAATAATTTGTGGTGAGAAATTAAAAGTACCATAGGAAAATTAAATGAGGGAAAACACATATACATCTGTTCTACATTATTATAGAAATGGTATAAACATTTTTAGGCTAAAAAGGCAACGCATTTTAAGGGTTCAAAATACCATCAATTCTTTTTATCTACTGTATTAGAAAAACCACAGTTTCATAATGGAGAGGTTTAAAGAATGAGATAGTAAAAATAACCAATTACATTACTTTCTACATCCTGTCATTTTAGGAGCTGGCCAAAACCCAGGATAAGATTGATATATACTTATTTTTAAGTATTTCACAAAATTCATTACCCATGATGGGGATTGTGGGTGACTGACAAGAGGACTAAGAACCTTAACGTTTTCAGAACAAATATTGTGTTTTCTTATATTACACAGTTTGGATGCTTACGACAATGGGCTAGACCTCATGAACAAAGAGATCACTTTCAGTCCTAAAACAATTTTGGACTCAATGATTCAATATGATGAATCATACTGATTCAATATGATGAATATCACTTCTTACACTCATTTCCTCTTATAAAATAACATTACCTCTATTATTCCTGCCTGGCGAGTAGATGGAGAGAGGCTTGTCTCAAGGTCATATGTTACAAGGGCTTTCTCCCATACTGCTTCATGCTCATATGTTCTTATCCTGTTGTAAGTGAAAAAGAATTTTTCAATTTAAGTTCCTTACTAGTAAATGAAAGCAATGCATTTAAAGAACATAAGAACATGAATAAATTATACCGTGCCAATGGCTGTAACATTCTTCCTCCACCACAGCCATAAAGACTGTCAGGTTCTCCAATGCTTCTATAGATGTCCATGAGAAGGTCCTAGAACATGCACCACAAAAAAAAGAACTATTTTTCTGGAAACAGCTCGAGTTAGTTTTACATAAATCATATCAATTTCTAAATGTTTTTACAGGTAACATCACTGCTTAATTTTCCTTTATGTAGTATCTGAGCCTGCTATCGTGACAGGGAAAGAAAGTTTGGCAGTCTAGCCAAGCTCTTCAGGCCTACTTTCAATGCTAATTTATTTTTCAAAGATCTAGAGCTAGGCATTAGGTGGGCTAGTTGAAAAGCAAAAGGCAATAGTAGTAAGTAAGCATCAGATACACCAACTAAGCAATGCATCGTGAAAGTTGCTTACTTTTTACGTAAAGTACTAACAAGCACAGATCTGGAATAATGAACTATGGAAAGAAGCAACTTAAACAAGGCTACTGGATCAGTATTTGATATATTTGATATATCAAATAAGCCTGAGGCAGATAATACTACTTTGGTTTTGATAATTACAACTTCTACATCGCTTGCTGATTTTGAATGAATATGTATCTGTGACAAAACAAACTGAAAAATATTTGGCTGGCTACCACCCTGAAGCCAGTTCTTTTGGGAAACAAAGCCTGCTTTGCTGTGATTTCAGACTTGACAGTTAGTGTTTCAGGTGAACAAATATTCAATTTTAATTTGTCTGGAAGGCGACTGAGTTTATATTGAATTAAAGTATAAGGAGAACTTTAAAACACATTCTAAAAACTCTATTACATCTACCCTCAGCTCAGATGAAACCTATTGTTAATCATAATTATACGAGATGGTTTGCATTCAGATAAGGATGTACATACAAGTACCTGCAAACTTAGGCCAGTTTCTTCTTTACTTTTTTCATTCAAGGTAGTAATAGGTGTTCTTTGACTTTCCTCTTCAAATGTCAAACTTTTATCTGCTTTAAAAGAAGACCTAAAGAAATGTTTCAATATGAAATTTCATATAGAGAACCAAAGAAATGCTGAGACAACACTCAAGAAATAAGGGGCACAAACAATAAATGCAAGACTGTCATATCCCCAGGTTACTCAGTATGGCTCTCTATCAGAATGAGGAAGTGATCAGTTTAGCTGGGAATATCAAACATCAAGGGATTTTAACACCGAGGTGTTTTTCTGGAGAATCCCCTACACACAGCTTGTAATTTCTAATCTTTTATTAGATCAAATTGCTTTTGTGAATGCCTGAAGTGTTCTTTCCTCTGTGAAAGAATAAAAGCAATTAGTTAATGTATCTGCATACAACCAAACTTTTGTTATATTTCCACTACCTGACAGTGGTTTGTCACAAAACCTGAACTAGTTCCGTATTTTGATCTTGCTAGACCAGAAAACAAAGATAACTGTCTGTTATGGAAGAAAGCTCCTACAAGGATCATTTAACTCTATTCACAGGATTCTGGTCGTCATTCTGCTGTTTTCTTTCTCCTCTTGATTAACTTCTGGCTGTAATTTGACCAACAGCACTAAGAAAAGTTTTGGATTGCAAGTCAACATGCCACTGTTTTGAGGCTTCAAATGTGTTCAAGGACTGGAAATACTTTTCATGTCCATATACACCTATGGAATATTTTTACAGCTACCTTGACTTTTCATATAACTAAAACCAAAGCACTGCTGGGACTCACAAAACATGATCCATTTTACCAGAAATGTCAGGAAACATCACTCCTCCTACCTTTCTTGCTGCTTGTCCCTATTTATCTTGTCTGCGTAGATTTCTGCGTAGAGCAAGGCTGTGAAGTGAGCAGCACAAGACTGTGCTGCTATAGCAACCTCCAGATAATTCAGATCTAGCCAGAAGCTGTCGTCAAAAACTGTACCTGAAACAGATCTGATTGAATAAATTTAATTTAATTACAATTTAATTTATTTAATTGAATAAATAAATTTAATACTGCTGTAATAGACCTTTTCTCTAGCATTAAACAAAATAAATCCAGTATTAACTATACTATAAAGCTTTCCAAAGGCTAACTTTATCTTAGCCCCTGGAAAACCCATACCACAAGTTTATCAGACAAAAGGGTTTAGAAAACTCCTTCAGAATAGCTAGAATCCTTTCA
>WBNO01032431.1:13190-24524 GCA_013400575.1 Peucedramus taeniatus | reverse complement strand
TTTTACAGATAGCTCATTTTGAAGTTCCATTCTCAAAAAAAGAAAAAAAAAAGTCTGTTCAATTGACTTAATAACTTTAAATGTTACCCAAATGTCATTTTTAAAGTAGGTGAGAACATTTTCCCTACTGAAATGAGTGACTCTAATGATGTAAATCCCTTGAAAATATGAGTGTCTTCACTTAGAATTCAATACAACGATGGTGTATCAAAGTAAATATGTTTAAACTTACTCTATGATGAAAAGAGCACATATTGGCATGTGGAAAGACAAAATGTCAACATTGTTTCTTCAGGGACCTTTCTTTATTTTAGTTGTCACTCAGGGTGATGGAGCACATGTCTTTCACTACAAATTGAGCTCAGTGCTAAAGTATTGTTTGTGAAGGAATCATTTGCTTGCTGTTCTCTAGAAGATTTGATGAAAATGGAGGCAGTCACAAACTGTTGTTTATTCAGGAAAACAAAAAATAAATCCTTTATGAGGAATAAATAGGAAAGGTGAATTACCTCCATTAACTAAGAAATAGGGTGAGAAATCCTGGAAAACAAAGGTTTTAGGGTATAAGGCTGCAAGTCAAATGAGTTGATGTATGTCTTCATAGATCAGATATAGCAAAGTTATTGTTCAGACAGGAGCTCCAAATACATGTTTCATTTACATGAAGAGAGAGACTCATTGGCATCAAGGTAAAGTACGCAGGATTCAATTCTTCTATGTTAATGAAGTTAAAACAAGCAAGGGGCTAGAGTAGGTTGAGTTTACTGTGAGTCATGCATTTGATATACTGTATACATGTAGTTAGTAATGAATATGCATATTAGTGAGATGACTTTTCAAAGCTGTTCCCAAAAATGACATGATATTATTTCCACTATTCATCTTTTCCTAAATTAATAAAATGATACATTTTTGAGTATTGACTTTGAGTAGTTAATAAATTTAGTGAGTTTATAACTTGTTTGGTTTATTCAAATATATTTTCCTGTATTAACTATAACTGATTTTTTTCCCTGTTCAGGGAATGCTGTTAACAAAATAAATCACTTAAGCTTCATTAAAATGTTGACTATTGAGTACTCATAATATAAAGAATAAATACCAGCCAATAGTCTTCCAAATATGACAGTAATCACACTATCCAACACTAGAAGGACATCCTAAAATGCAGTTTTTTAAGAAGGATAATTCTAAGAATAGGAATAGTTTCACGCAAGCCTGTGAACCCTTGTTTTATTGTGCATAAAATAAAACCCCTTTAGCATGAGAATTACAGAAGAGAGATCAGTTCTGAGAATGATTATCCACACCAGAACTTTAGAAAAAGTTTCTAAATGTTAACAACCAAGGAAAGTACCTACTGGAGTCAAACCCTCAGTAACCATAAAAACCTACAAAAATTTGTTCCCAAATTATTTCTTCCTGCAGGCTCTTATAATCAAGAAAAATGTGAGGAAACATCATATCTATCTCAATGTCTCTGGAAAACTTCTTGCAGGTAGTTAAAGAGAGACAGGAATGTGTGTAAGAAGGAAATGAAATTTCATACACCAAACTGTAATAAACAAGTACTAACACCTATTAGAAGCCTGTTGAAGCCAAATCTGATTTATGTAGCTAGCCAGAATATTAAATTTGAAAAGGATTCCACCAGATTTTCTGATGTTGCAAGTTTTTATTCCAACACACAACTAAAGATATGACAGTTATGCAACTTCAGAAGACAAAAATTTGAGAAAATAAGCAAAGCTTACTAAAAAGAGTTAAAAAGAGTAGCTTATTAAAAAGAGTAGCACAGCACAGATAAAACTCATACTTTTGAATGCTAAATTATTTTTTAACATGATAAGGTTATTTTACTGGTGTTTACAGTTGTTAGGTGACATGTATGATACTTCCAAAGTCTCAGGAAAAACTCCCTCCTGGGGAGGTTTTACTGAGACAGTGATATTATGTATGCAGTGTCAAAAAATGCAGGAGCCTATACTCCTTACAAGTAATACAAGTTTTAACTCACTACATTAAATAGATATTTTAGTCCTAAAGACTGAAACGAAGACATTACTGGGCAAGAAACAGGACAAAGTTGTGAAAAATGTTGGAGGCAAGGAAGGCTTTTAAGAGAATCAGATGGACAGCTGTTAGGGCTAGACAATGGACAAACCTTTAAAGCATCAAGGAAATGAAAATAAACAATGAAGTAATCATACATGTTGGCTGGTACATGTGAACTTCTGTAATTAGGTCACATTAAGATTTCAGCATTGTGATTCACTAAGAAATGGCCCTTTTCCATGCTTTGAGAAAGTATTTGGGTTGATCAGAAATCTTAGATGCTGTCACCAGATGTAATGTGATTTTTAGGTCTAATATTGTATTTTAGTTTAAAGAAATAAAACACATTTAGTTAACAATGAAAAGAAGAAGCAAAATACAGCATAATGATGTTGTACAAGACACCATACATTGTGAAATATTTGTTATATTTTTCTTCTCTCCTATAAGTATGTATTTGAAATAATTTAATCTGAATGACACAGGTCAAAGAGGAATGACAGAAGCTTGGCTAGATGTTGCATAGCTCATTTCCTGACATCATGCAATATGCTATTATCATTCTGCACTGGAATTAAACAAAGCTCTCTACAATGAGTTCTCGAAAGCAGACTGTGTCAAAATGTCTACAGATCAAAACAAGAACTTAGGAGAAAAGCAACGAGTTCATTATATTATCTGATTTTTTTAAAGTATTTTAAATAAGATTTCTAATATAAACAATAGTTCCATGAAAGTGTTGTATGCAGTTTGAAAAATACCAAGATAAGGCATAGGTAAACAATCTGTCTGTGAACATTACACAGTGGAATCTTCTGAAAAGATTCTCCAGCTGTTGATGACTAGTATTCAGATACTTTTCAGCTTGAAAAGAAAAAAAAAACCCTTTACAATCAAATGTACATATTTACATATTTCTGGCTTTCATCAAATTGCCTGTTTCTAGGGATAGTAGTTATAAGGCAAAATATTTTTCTCTAGGCTAACCTAATGTTACTTCACCCACATGGGCTCTTAATGTATTACAAGTAAAACAGCATGATTTTAAAATGTGTACAAAAATTTTAGCCTAAAAGGTATGTGCAGTCACACTTTAAACATAGTACAGATATTCTCATGTGCCTGAGACCTTCAAAGGCAATTGTGTGGTTGTACCTTTGAAGGATCAGGCCTCAACTTTTTAAAGGCCCTATATATGTTCCCCAAATGAGTGCAAGAGACCTGCAAGGCACCAAACACTGCAGCTGAATCTCAGGATCTTATATGGGTTAGTTTTCAAATCCCTAAGCAGGAGATATATTTCAAATGTTCTCTGGGGGTATTATTCACAGTGTATAGCAGTAAAACCATTGTGCTGCTGTCAGGAATAATGAAAACTACACTTGTTTTTTCTGATAGAAAATAAAATATAGCCTCTAATTCTGAAGCTTGGTTTTTTATAGATCTTTAACTTCCATTCTGCACAGAATGAAGTGAAACAGCAGGCAGTGCTATTGCAGAATATAAGGCTACTATGTCATTCAATTATTGTCTCATAAATCAACAGTCCAGGGCAAAGCAATGTCTGTTGGATTCTACTAGCTGGAAAATAGCAGATATTTTTCTTGCCAAAGAAGTTTTGCAGTCACAAGCAACATGACTGACTTTTTGTCCTGCTCTTTGCCATATTAGCAGCTGGTATTATTGAATCCTGGTCCTTTTGACAGCAATCTTTTAACAGTAAGCTGAACACCAAAAACATCTAGACAACCCTTAACACCCATGCTATACTCTAAAAAACCTTTGGTTTTTAATGTTTACACTGTTTCTGTAGTCAAATCAATAAAACATTTTAAGGAATACTTGAGTTCTTAGTACAATTTAATACAGATAGTCATAAATTAACTTCTTTACATTATTGACACATCATGAAATACATAGGTTTTTTTATTTCTGCTGATATGAAAGATTGATTATTAGACATGATTACTTACCCAGGTCCATTGAAATTTCAAGCAGCTAAATTTATAGCTCTTGGTGAGAAGTAAAAGTTTTGCAGTTGAAATGATGTTTTGCTACTGAAGCCAATTAACAGAAACTTCTTATACTCAAAGGGAACCTTCCAGTAAAAATTACACTGAAAATAATTTAGATGGTGGTATTTATTTGATCAAAAATTCATCAGTTCATCCAGCATACATTTGAAAGCAAGAACACACTTGAAATAAATTATTGGGATTTCAATTCATTCTTATAATTTATCCTATTTTTGATGAGGAAAGTTAGGAAGAACATAAATACTTAACAACGTTGAAAGCTGTTCTATTAAAAATCTCCCAGCGATATCTTATTAAGTATGTAAAAATATTCCTACACAGGGTTGCTTTACCTCATTTTCTGGTGGGCCTCTGTGCCTGCTGAACCCTGTGCAGCACCCAGTTCCCCTGCTGAGCCACAGGAATTTAGTGATGAAGGCAGAGCTGCTGGGTTAATGGTTCCAACATAAATGAGTCTATGACTCTATAAACTTAAAAGGGAAACAAAAGAAACAAACTAGTACTGTTTTGTACGTAGGCATTAAGGCTTTTTGAAAGAGTTTGTTTTCTCTTGAAGTAGCAAGAGAAAACTTTGTGACACTGAGGGGAAAATAATCAAGTAGTGTAAAACTAGCAAAGTTAAAATGTGGAGTTTATTGACACAGTAAGAAAATCTTGATTTCAAACTTGACACTGAAACTAAATGGCAGTGTTTTCTTCAGTGGACATTAAGGTTTCTTCCAGAAGAAATTTTTGTTTAGCAGTTCAAATTTTACCTTTGATCTTTGCCTGAATAGCCTTCGCATAGAAAAGGAGAGGAATGTGGATACCCTGAGTCTTTCAGGGCACTTGAACCATTTGAGTTTTTGCTGTTCTCTCCTAAGAGTCCAGAACCTGTTAGTGAAGCACTATGCTGGAGGAAGAAACTGTTCATGGCAAAGGGGCTGAACGTAGTGAATTTTCTGAAGCCTGCCAACACCCTTAGTGAGCAGATTACCCCTAAAATGCATCAAAATCATGATTGTCTTTTATCTACTCATTCCAGTTTGCAGAAGAAATAGTGCCTTTGTCAGGGGGATGATTAGTTGTAAAGCACAAAGCATGCAGTACACAGACTAAAGGATTTCCACACTATTCTATCAGTGACCAACAAACGATGAAGAAACAGCTAGCTGCGAAACCATGACCTTCCCTCTATATAAATCAGAGAATCTCCTCAAAGTAAGTATGGCTATTAGGAGAGAGAATTGAAAGCTGCTTAAACACAATGACTTACCCTACTAAACTGATTCACTTCATCCAATTTAAAAGAAACAGAACAGATGGGAAAGTGAAGCTGTGGGTCGAAGACTGATGGGCTTCATCCAGGCCGGAAAAGCCAACCATGCCAAGAAAAGTCTTCCAGTGCAGGAAGTCAATATCTTGTAAGGTAAAATTGCTGTAATGATCCATGCTATTACTTTGATTTTTTTCAACTAGGCCTTTTCTATTGAAATTAGAACTACATGAGGCTCATCTAAAAGTAAAACTGCCTCAAGACAAGGTGGTTTGAAGGTCTTAGATTAAGTTACAGGAACTAGGTACATGCTAGTACCAGCAGTGGCAGAGAGTGACATTGCTGGGCATGCTTAGTTTATAGACACCTCTAACAGACAATTCCTTAATGACTACTGCCAAAAGTTTACCTTAGAAATCAGAGAGAATATTTGAGGCTGTAATCTGAGATATTTGTGAAGTGTTTTCTTTCTTTAAAATGGGCAGTACATTTTTCAGTGTTTGAAACATGAAATGAGAGAACAACACTTTGGAATAACAGTTGGAAAATTTCTGCTAGGTAGCTCTCTAGTAAAATAAAAAGATATAAACTATAAATAAATAGTAGAGTATTATGATGTTTCTTCAGTTAAGATACAATTATGCTTTTGAGAACTGCTGAAATCACAACTGCAAATTAGACTTTTAGTCTTATTAATTTTTTGGTTTTCACATTTAAATGTAGCTTTTCTAGCATAATGTCCTTGCCATGGGGTTGTTTATCTCTCAGCAGTAACAGTTATTCTGCAGCTCTTTGCCCAGGAACTTGGGCAAAGGAATATTCTTTACTTGAAAATCTACAGAATTTAACAGTAAGACTTTCTTCTTGAATTCCTGGTTAATTTGCTTTTGTGTGTAGTCTGTGTCTTGTGTGGATGTCTTTCAGTTTCAAAGAATATACCCGTTCTCAAATAAATTCAGAATTCATCCATGGCTGAGTGGTAACAGATGTTTTTACTGATTATGATATTGCTTTACTTTCAGAAGATCAGCTCTTCATAAATACTCAATTGTACTATTGCTCATAACACCGTGTTTTCTTCAAAGAGTTTATTAATTTAGTAATCACTTTATGATTAAGAAAAATGTCTATAATATTGAAATTAAAAAAAAAAAAAACAACAGAAAAAAAACTTTCAAGAGGTTACCTCTTGGTAACTGCTTATTCTTCTTAAAAGGATACCTGAGGGATCTTTTTCAAGCTGAGTCTCCAACTGAGTGCAAAATTTTCATAATTTAGAGATTGTTAACAACTATTTTATTGCAAGCTCTTTCTCCTTTTCTTCTCTGGCCACTGTTTTAACCATCCCCTGTAAGACCATTGCTGCTGTGGTCTTTAGCACTGTTTTTCCATAACAGATGAGCAGTGTAAGGTGTTTGTGCTTTGTGTAAGGATGCAGGGCTGCTGATAAAGAAATCAGTGAAAGCACCTGTCACTACTCATGCACAAGCATATTGTGTACAGAGGCTGCCATGTACCTTAAGCCCTCGGGCACATACGAGAGAGATTTCCTCAAAGGCCTTACACCCAGATTGGTGAGGTGCACTTGTGCCAACACTGTGTAGGGACTGGAAACCTTCTGCCAGGGGTCCTGCTGCCCAGCCAGACAAATAAGCACTGAGTGTTGAACCTGCTGGCTTCAAATTGGAGGAAAACCTCCTTGAAAGTCTGAGTGGGGCAAAAGCCAGCACACCCTTGGTGAGATGCTGAAGGCTCCTGGAATAGGTGCTACTTATTAATTGCTGTTTGCAAGAAAGAAATGAGCTAGATTAAAGGCAGAAGTATAACAGCATGTGGTTTTGTGTTGCACAGAGATTTTGAGGAAGCCAGGAGCTGTGCTTCCTTGTAGGCAGCAAGGTGATGAGACACCCCCACTCCAGCTGCACTCTCCCCTTCCATAAAATGTTTATGATGGATGTGAGATTTTAAGGGAGAATTTTGATATATCCAGCAAGCTCATATACACAGGCTATCAGAAATATTCCAGTAATTTACATGATTGGCTTAAGAAAACATGGCCTACACAAACTTTGGACTAAAAAAATTATTGCATTCTTGGCAGTTTCACTGGAACTGGTTTTACTTCTCATTAACTAACCACTCCTGATTCCCAGACTTTCTAAAACAAGAAAGAACTTATACGTTTCCAAGGATGAGAAGCAATTTATGTGAGATAGCTTTTTTCCCCCACTGAGTAGGAACCATTCAATAAATATATTTATTGACAATGTTAAAGAATATACTAAGGACAAAAAATGCATGGCATTTTTTCTGGATTAGAAATTGAACTGTCTTTCTTTAGGGAGAAATATCTTTACTGGGTTTAACAGGGAAAATACTGAATTGCTTTGACTGCATGTGGGGAGAAAGTACGCAAAACACAGTATATACAGGACTTCCAAAAACTTGAAGGATTTGTTTCTAATTCATTAGATTTGACATTATAGCACAAGTCAAACACAAGTATTGTGTTGTTATGGTAACATTGACTGGGTTGCCTACAAAACTATATTTCCTGCTAAAGTAGTGGTATGAATTTATCACAATGGACATACTGAGCAATTTCCATTTCCATGCCTACCATAATTATTTTGGCTCTTAATTTGAACAGCATTTAATTTGCAATGCAAGAAACTGGTATCAAAGGTAATATACACACTGTTGATACTAATGGTTTCTGTATTCTTTATGCAGACATGTTTTCCTGTAAAACAAATTCTCCCTAGGATAGAAATGTACATAATATATGTCTATGCAGGACTTGTCTCAGAGAAAATTTTGAATGAGGAAAATTAAAACTTAACAGACCCTGCACTACATTTAATCACCAGGCTTTGCAAGTCACTTTTGGTCGATGAAAGTGTGAGGAAAATTAATCCACAAACATCAGAGGTTTATGTCCAAAAAGAGACAGAGGAGTCCCTTTACTTTATTTGAATAAAGGGAGAGGCCATGGGGCCTTCCCCTGGGGTCTCTTGGAGTTTTGGAGGACGCAGCCTCCTTTTTATCCCAATTTCCTGACCACATTTCCCTCTCTCTTTCCCCATTGGCTGAGGTACTTGAGAGGTACAGACTTCCCGGAACGCCTGATCCCAAAGATTCCCCTCTAATGTATAACCCTCCCTTTTAATTTTTAATCTTTACAGAATTTAGGGGTTTTCTTTCCCAATGTTTCTTTCATCTTTCAATGTCTAATTTCAATTATCAACCAACCTAGAGTTTATTTGTAAAAGCAAATATCTTTTTCCATTCATCAGTCAGTGGAATCCTTCCCATTGTTTCTTTTATCTCCCAGTGCTAGTTTTATCTACCAGCAGACTCCCAGTTTGTTTGTAAAGACAAATCCACTATTCCTCTCAAAAGTAAAATAAGTGTACTTTCTGAAGTTTTGCAAGAGGTTTGGTCAAAAGGTAACTCTTCTGAAAACGCAAACATCTTTGTCCTTATGGCAGCTGTCTATATAAGTAAGAAAGGATTTGCTAATTGTTAATACAAATGCCTTTGACACCATACTCCACAATTTTAACTGTACAGGAAAGCTAATTGCCTGGAAATGTGTAGCGTTGCTAGCAAAATATTTTCATCTGTGTATTTTTCCATTTACATGAATTTTAAAATACATTTCTACTAAGATTTTTCTATTAGGAAAATATTGTGTTCTAAATATTTTTATAACCATTTAAAAAGTTTCTGTTCTAACAGAAACAAATATTTAAAATCTCACTCTTCACTGTTAGGTGGAAAGAAAATAAAGCAGAAAATACTGGCAAGTACTGTTAATTAAATCTGTTTCCCAGCCAGGGCATCTGTTTTTTTGGCAAACATCCTTGGCAGATCTGTTGTACCAGAGGCTCTGAGTTCCTTTTCCTGCGAATTTTGTTTTGCCTATTTTGAGAAGTGGGAAATGGACACTACTGTTCCTACTCTGTATGACATTTGGGAATCTAATTTTGCCTGAGACCTTCAAGGGAAAGTTCTGTAAGTCTGGCCAGCTAAAGGATTACATCATAATATTTCTTGGGAAATTGTTTTTGACGACAGCATTGCTTGTGGAAAGTGTCTGCTGTCTAAATATTATCTGAATTATACTTAAACAAAAAAACCTCAAGAACCAGCTAGACAGAATTTCTGGCTTGAGGGGCTCTTTTTTTAAATCAAAAAGCTAAGAAATATCTAAAGGAAGGTCATCAGCCCATACTGATTAGCTCTTTTTATAACAGCTGTTCTGTAACTGAATACTGTTGCTTGGGTACTTTGCAACCTGTCTGGGAGCAAATAATGTATTTGACCTGTAAATTGTTCATGTTGTTCTAATCATATTCTATTCATCTACTCATTAACATGACTGCACTGATACTGTGACTAGTATTAGTCATGTCTTAGCCCTCAAACTGCCCTGACTAATCATGAAATAAAGTCATATTCAAAATGTAGAACTGTTGAGTACAGTCTTCCTGAATATTTTTTGTTCATTAATTTCTTAGGGAATTGCTTTTATGAATTAATTTCATACAATCGATTAGAAAGAGTTCCTCATTTTTGGTGTTCAGGATTTATTACTTAGTCTTTTTAATGTGTAGTCTGTTCAATAGGTGTGTGTTATGGTAAAATTACAAGCAGTTCCAGCAGGATAGCATTTGCTTAACTTGAAAAAACATGAAAATTTTTAGAATTATAGCATAAATTGTGGTAACAGGCTGAGGAAATCTTATCTCTTTTCCCATCTTTTACAATAAAAATTAGAAGCTTAACTTTTCAAAAGCTGCAGAGTTTAGAGCCAGGACTCAAATCCAAAGCCCAGAATTGGGTTCAGCTTATTTTTGGAATTGGATTCCTTTACAGACACTGCAAGGGAACACTCAAAAAGCACAGGCTCACGAAAGTCAACAGAGCAGTTGAAGATCCTGACTATTATTTTCCTGTATTTAATACAGATCTAGAACATCATAACTATCATGGCTAAGTATAGCTACATTTCCCTCAGCTGACAGTAACAGGGATTGGTGGTTGTTAAATATTTTAGTAATTTTTATTGCATGACTGTAATATGTCAGGTTCATTGCCAAATATTTTGTGTGGCCTTCTGAGTGTTTTTAGTAATTTTATAGTATTTTGAATACAGCTGACCATATTTGCTCTGAAAAAAAGGTTACTTCTAAACCATTTTCTGAAAAGTTCTTATCTGAAGGGTCACAGGTCTGTAAATGGAGACGCTAAATAATTGAATGTCTTGTTCACTGAGTAACTTCAGAAATGAGCTTTTCATGATTCTCCCCGTTCTAGCAATATTTGCCACCAGTTATGTTGCTTTTCTTGTATCAAAATAGGAAATGATGAAGAATAGAGAAGTTGTTACCCTGATAGTGTGTCTTTGAGCACCAAGATTATTTTGTTTACAGAAAGAACTCTCAAAATAACCTGCCCCACAGAAGACTGTGAATTTTCTTGCCCTGTTTTGTGAATTCATTGTAGAACTTGATATCAAAATGTCTCCACTGTCTCTGACCACAGGTCTTTGGTACTTGCATGCTTCTAGGAGATGCTGAAGGGATGGCGTTATTTTTTAATCTGTTTTCCTAGTGTCTGACAATCCATTAACTAGAAGCCAGAATTTAAAAAAAAATCTCAGCATTAAAAATCTCTTTTCTTTCATTAATTTACTAGCTCTTTTAAAATCCCATCTATCATTTTGACATCTGCTATTCCTAATAACCTCTGGTAATGCATTATACAAAGAAATACTTATCTTATTTAAACTTGTCAAATGCTTTCACTTAATGCACATTACTCACTTTCCATCCATTCAGGACTTCATACAGAACTACCATATCTCACAGTTGTTGCTTTTCCAGAAAGCTATAGAGACCTCTTCTTTTGTAGATATCAAGTTATGTTCTGTCCATTTTTTGGTGACTTTATTAATCTTACAAAATGTTCTTTAAAGGGGGG
>WBNO01032431.1:0-12757 GCA_013400575.1 Peucedramus taeniatus | reverse complement strand
TTTTTTTCCTTAAAATGTTTAGGAAAAGGATTTTGGAAGTCCATGGTGTTGAATGGATCATAGTTTCCTACATGTCTGCAAATTCCAGATAATTTTATAATAGAGACACAAATGAGAAATAAGAAAATCATCTCCTTCTGCTATATTTTCATAGTTTCATTCATTAATTATCTTCTTTTCCATCTTTAAAGATGTATGAGTGGTCTGTAAATCAAACTTACTCAAGAGCAGTACTTATGGGGTCCTTTATAGAATATGAAATTGTATTTTCTGACTTCTATTGCTCTTATGCTGATATAGATATATGACAAGGAAGTTACAAGGCATAGAACATAAGATGATAATTTTGGATTAGATTTTATTGGAACTTTTGGGCAAATATGAATTGGTCTTGGAAGTTAGTTGCTACTATCTTTGCCAGTGTGTTCTAAAGCCTTTTCTACTGACACTTATCTTTGAGCTGGTACTTTTGACTAATTCTGAATAAGAACTGGCTTTGGTCTCGAAAGATCCTTTAGTTCTTCAACAGAGAATACTGATCTAAAGAGCTAATTTTGGTTTCCTGCTTTCTGCTTACCACTACTGAATGGTCTCTGTATGTCAAAATTAAAAATTTACCTCTCTCATGTAAAGCTAGGATTCCAGTCATGTAAGAATTTAAAAATATGTTATTAGTACTTTTTATGAGTTTAGAAAATTGATCATTACAATCTCTTTTGGCCTGTTTTATTAATCTTATGCAAGTAACCTGAAAAGGATTCTGAATCCTCCTCTATTTCCCTTGGCCTCTACAGTCTCTACTTTCTGAAAAATATAATTTCTTGTTTTAATAACTGCATTTAGCCTATTGTATAGACCTTTCCATGCATGGTATGTGTTCACTTTGAGTATCTAGACAATGCCTTGGGTACCTGTAAACATGATACAATTATGCTAATCATTATTAATTAATTAGATTTTTACAGTATTTCCTTTTTTTTAATTTAATACTCCTTAGAGGAATTATGTTACCCATTTTGTCTTTTATTCAGTACAATCATGCTTCTAGTTATGCTCACTTTATTTTAATATAATTCTGAGTGACACTGAAAGAACATGCTCATATGGTATTGCTTCTGTTGTGGATCAGCTGAACCCCTTTCACATGGGCATTCAACCACTATGATTTGCATCCTTTCAGTCATCTCAGGCAAGTCTGGCTGCACATAGATTTTCAGGTACTTTTCAAGAAGGATTTTCATGAAGACAGAACTCTGCCAGACCTAATGGTTACTCTCCGCCTCTCTCAAAAACCTGCTTTCACTGAGGTGTAACTCAGCACTGCCTGCTGAGTTTCCACATTGTCTAAGTGTGAGTTAGAAGAGTTGACAGTGACAGGGATTGAGGGCTGGCTCAATGCAGAGCCCACAGAGTTCTGATCAGCAGTGCTGAATCTAACTGGAGGTTTATCATCACTCCCCAGGGGTCAGTGCAAGGTCCAGTCTTGTTCAGATTACTAATGAATGACATGGATGAATGCACAAGAGTGTACTCTCCACAAGTTGCTGATAATACAAGACTGGGGGCAGCAGCTGATATACAGAAGGCTGTGCTGCCATTCTGCCAGGGGGAGACCTGGATGGGCTGGAGAGTTTGGCAGAGAGGAATTTGACGAAGTTCAACAAAAGCAACTATAGGATCCTGCATCTAAGTGGAATAACTCTTGGCACCAGTACAGATTAAGGGTTGACCTGCTGGGAAGCAGCTCTGCAGAGAAGAACCTGGAGGTCCTGGTGGACAACAAGCTGTCCATGACCCAGTAGTGTGCTCTGGTGGCCAAGAAGGCCAGTGGCATCCTGGGTGCATTAGGAAGAGCATTTCCAGCAGGTTGAGGGAGGTGATCCTGCCCCTCTGTTCAGCCCTGGTGAGGCCACACCTGGAGCACTGTGTCCAGAGTTGGGGTCCTCAGCACATGAGAGACATGGAGATCCTGGGGTGGATCCAGCAGAAGGAACAAAGATGATTAAGGGACTGGAGCATCTCTCTTTTTAGGAAAGGCTGAGGGAGCTTGGGCTGTTCAGCCTGGAGAAGAGATGGCTGAGAGGGATCTTAGCAATGCAGACAAATATCTTAAGGGGAGGTATCAAAAGGATGCTTACCATTCCTTTTCAGTGGCTCCCAGCAATAGGGCAAGGGGCAACAGGCACAAACAGAAACACAGGAAGTTCCATCTGAATATGAGACAAAAGGTTTTTACTTTGAGGGTGACCAAACACTGGAACAGGCTGTCCAGAAAGGTTGTGGACTCTCCTCTGGAAATATTCAAAACCCACCTGAACCCAATTCTGTGCAACCTGGTACAGGTGAACCTGCTTGAGCAGGGAGGTTGAACTAGATGAACTCCAGAGGTCCCTTCCAACCCCAGCCATTCAGTGATTCTGTGATTCTTCTGCAAGAAAATTACATTTTTATTGGAAATGAATAAAACGTCAGGCTCACTGCATGACAAATTATCAGTAAAAGGCCAGCATTCTCTGTTTTGGCACAAATAGGGATCATTTCCCTCAGTGACAACAGTCTCTCTGCATGCATCCTGTTAACTGGACAGGAAACTTTGGTGTGGATTCTTAGCTTTAGGGATGAAACTGATTCCTACAAAAAAGAAAATTTAGTTTTTGGTCCCTACAGTGAATGACAATTTGCCAGACAGTTTATATGAGAACAGTAATGTGACAGCGTCTAGAAACTGAGGAAAAAGAGGGTCCAGAAAACAAACCTTGTTTTTAGAACAGTCACAAAATGAAAATACCTGAAGTAGTACTTAGCATGATCAAACTCTTATTGAAAGAATAGGAAAAAAAAAAATCTAGGATAGATTATGCCTTTTCTAGAATGAGAAAGGCCTGGGATTGGATAAGGATGTCCACTGTAGGATAGTTTGCATTTATTTAATAGACAATTCAGATACTAACAATATAAAGGTGTTATAGGGCTTACAGAATTCTGCAGTCTTCTTCAGTGCCTCAGAATTCTCTGAGTGGCAGAATGACTGGTGGACAGTTTGTCCAGTCTGGTCCATGCTACAGGATCAAGCAGTGACTGGCCCCAATATAGGAAAACAATTTCAGATCCATAGGAGTGGCACTTCAGTTACAGCAGTACTGGGATTTTTCTGTGTTTAGCTCAACAGCTTCTTGATGGTTCTTGGTGACTGGGAATTATAATTTCCTTGGTAGGCTGGCAGCATGAATTCTGCTGAGAAAAGCATGACACTGACATAATATAAGCTCTATGCAAACTTCCTAGGTAGAAGTGGCCTCTGAAAGTAAGTCAAAGTGCGCAATTAATGCATTGATCCCAGTAATTGTCCAGGTAATTAGTTGCTGGTTTACAGACAATCTGTTTGCAAAAGACCTGAATTTACTTGCCTTGAACTTTGTCAGAGATTAATCCCTGTTTAGGATCACTTTTTAAAGTGATCCTACGCAGTTTGCAACTCACATTTCAAGCATTTGGTGATGCATTAGAGCTTGTGTGGCCCATTTTTCTCTCTGTCGGGAGGAAATCTTGGATTCCTTTACTTATTCTCACAAAATATAATTAAAATGATAATATCTGACCAGAGAATATAACAATTCACCAGCTATTCTCCTGGAAGCACGGAAATTGTTGATCTTATCAAAGGACATGTTGGAACTCATAAGATGGTAGCCCAGAGAATTTTTTCAGTTCACTTTTAGAGGGGCTGGAAGATAACTGTGACTTTACCTCTTCTAAAGGAAGCAAAAGTCTTGTAGATCAGGAAAGAACCTGCTGCATTCATCACCGTGACCTGTGCCACAGGGCTTACACCTTCCCTTCTCAATAAACATGAATTAGTTAATTCTTATTTATACATTTGAGAAATAGCAGTATTGAAAATAATCAAGGTCTGCAATACAAAGGACATTATTCATCTAAGACAACTGTAAGGAAAAAAATCCAAGTCCATCCCCAACCCAAAAAACTGCTCTACAGATATTACAATGGAATATGTGAAATTATAAATTGTAGTCACCAATTTGTCAGATAAAACTGAATTGCATAAGAATTTAAATAGACTGGAGATATGCAGCAGAGAATTGTCTTGCTATTGGGAAATCAGCTTACAGCTTACAAAGCTGAGATACCAGCCCTTAATTCATCAGTGCTGGACGCTGCCAGAGGTGAGATCATGGGAGAAGTTTGCACTCCAGCAATTCTCTGCTCTACCTGAGCAATGGCAGTGCTCAGGATAAAGCCTTACAGACCTAATCTTGATAATATCAGAGAATTAGAGACAGATAAAATTAGTCTGATTTCCTAATTTATGACAGGTATTTAGCATCTGAAGATCAAGGTAGTTAAGCCACACACATCTTTAACTCTTAAAGTTTTGAGCACGTGAAGACTAAATATTCCCTTTTCAAAGCATTTGATAGAGTTCTAGACATTTATTTTTGTTTCATCTATTGCTTGTCAGAGTCTCTGATAATTCTCATGATTGTTGTGCTATGCTTCTGTTCAAGAAGGACAATGAATTTAGAATATAAGAGAGAAAAATTAAAAATAAGAGAGAAAATATAAGCGGAAGAAAATCTTCTCTTTATTCAGCTATGGCTCCTTATATAAAGCCACTGCAAATAGATCCAGCTATCTCATCCCAAGGGTAGCTTTCTATATGAGAGCTCTAACAAAATAAATTTTTTTCCTTGATCATAAATCATACGTTCCTTTGATTCCAAGTGTTTTCAAAGAAGCAAACCAAAATGAAGTCTATAAGCAAAGTAATTTCAAAATGAAAAGTCAATGTGCTTTTATTAAAAAATATACTCAAAAGCAGATAAATATTTCTTTTGTTGTTTTTGTTCTCCTTTTGTCTGGAACTCAATCCTGCATATTTTTATTAAAACAAAGTGAACAAACAAACAAAATGAATTATAGAAACTCTTTAATTTTTTTCTCATTCAATATCACTTCAGCTTATCCTGGTCAAGACATCCTCTGAACAGTGATATACTGAAATTTGACACAAACTGTTCTAAGGTTTTAATTTACCCTCTGTGATGCAGATAAAATTCTGTGCCTTCTCAGCATTTCCAACAAATCCTATATTAGATATGAAATTTTATTTTTATGTAGAACACTGATTCTCCCAGAAATCATTCTGTGAAATTTCAGCCCAGATCCCATATTAAAAACTATGTCTATTTACTTTTACTCGGTTTTTCACTAGGAAACATCAAGTTTCAGCAGTGTTGGGTGTGTTGAAAAGCATTTCTGAGGTCAAAGAAGTACTAATATGTACCTTTTTGCTGCTTTTCTCTCTGTATAGGTTACTAAGTAACCTATACAGATAGAAAAGATATAGGTAGCTTGTCTTCAAAATCAAGCTTTAAGGTCAGCAGTATTTCAAATGGGCCAATTGCTTTGGGTACCACAATCACAGGTCTATGCTTTTAGTAGTCTTAAGATTTGGGAGTTTTAGGAGATTCCTAAATGAGTCTTTACAGCATTTAATGGCCCCAACTGTTACTTTTTAATGAGACAAAAATAATTGTATGAATTTATGCTTACTTAAGTCTACATACCCTCAAAGCATATCCCATCCAATTGTTTTCAGACACTTGGTGACTTTTTGATAAACTGGGAGCCCTGTTTCAGAATACATAACCAAACCATGCTGGCATTTACCTAGGTACATAGAAATTTACTAAGAGAATTTAAACTCTGGAAGCAAGAGTGTACAGCTCCAAAATGAGACTAAATCAGTATTGATTTGCTATTGTAGACAGATCACTTCTTCTGCTCAGGTTTATTTACTTCTCACTTGTTAAGACATGCCCATGTTTTTTTTTTATGGCAGGAAAGACAAAAATGTGTCTGAGTACTAAATTAAACGTCATAATTAAACAGGAAGGCTTAGCAGATACTTGTGTTTGTGCAGAAGCCTGAAAATTCACTTTCTTCTTTTCATCTGTATCTCAGGAGCAAAAAAATGTGGCTCTAAGAGTATAAATTCACTGTGTTCTGTGTTGCAGTGAAGCTTAATAAGCACTTACCCTCTACAATTTAGTCTGGAAAAAATGAGGGTTGTCAAAGTTATTTTCACCGTGGTTAATTCCCACCATCTCAGATGAACAGGAATTGGATTCAGTTCTTCCATTCAAGGATGGTTTCCTATATAATACATATAAGCTATATTTCTTCATTATTTGCATTCATGACTTACATTTGGCTGTTTCACATAGTGTTTATATTATTATTAATACTTATCATATATTTATGGACATTTTATATGTCTTAGATGTTCCATCAAGACACATAATCTGCAATTTTACTTATACTTTTTTCAATTAATTTTAAATTTATTTTAGAAAATTTAGGTTATAAATCTGTGTGAAATCCTGTTAGATATTCCACAACAGATGACACCTTTTCCATGTTTGATAAACAAATCAAATATTTACATCCATTTTTCTTGATATTATTCCTATTAGTATAAATTTAGTTCTAAGAGTCTAAAAAATCTCTATTAGGATTATATATTGGTATATATTGCTATTTTTGCCAGCCCTGTTTATATAAATAAGCTTTACAAGGACTGATTGATCAAAATTTATCTTGATTGGCATGATCATGTGCTGCATGCCTCCCACATAATTTTTTCCACTGTTTTATCTGTTGCCACTGTTATTCTAATAGGATTCTACACAAGAGAAATGGGGAAAAGGAATGATCCTATGTATTCATGGTTGAAAAAGAGTAAGTCTGACTTCTTTCCATGGCCAACATATTGTGAGGTACTGCATTTACTGATTACATGACATGGGCGAGAAAGACTAGTGAAATAGCTTGGAATTAACTCAAATTTTCTCTTTTATGAACCATTTTATCATCAGTGACACTGACATAAATTGAAACTAAAATGAACACAAATTTAACACATTTTTAAACATACATAAACCTTTGCTTTCTTTGAAAAAGAAGAGGATACTCTTGTAACTTAATACTGAACAAATGAAATACAAATCAGCAGTTGAAACTGGTGGATCAGGTTCGCAAGCATTGAATCTCTATTTATAAAATAAAGAATGAAATAGACTAACTCACGTGCCTTGTTAAATGCTCCTGTGTTTAATTTTTTTCTATTATTTAGAAATTTATTTCCTGGTTTCCATGGAAGTTGACATACAAACCCAGGGCCCATGTGTATTTGCTCGTACACTGTCTTTTGACTCTTTCCTCACATCTTTCCTGCCAGGGGTACTAGAGAACAGGTTGAGAAATTCAGTGTTGAGAGGAGTCAGCCTCATGTCATTTACACAGGTGGATGCTGAAGATGTAGTTTTGGGTCTGCCCCTTACTAGGGCTAAGGTTACTTGGACTGAGGAGCCAGTTTTTTGTTAAATCCCAGGCAGGGTTCTTCCTAACCAATTCCCCCAATACAGTCTTCTATAGTGATTACTGAAAGGTATATGATTTTTTCATTCATGATTCCTAGGGTTCAAAGAAATATTTTTTCTTCTCACCAACTTTTAGAATGCTAGCATGTGGAGAAAGTGCATATAGCTTATTAATTATGGCATGAGTATTTAGAATAATTCCTAGCCAGAAGAGTAGACATGGAAATAAAGGCAGAAAGCTTTATCTTGTGTATCTTTTATCAATGCACAAAAGCCTAAGAAGCCAGAATTATGGCAGCTTCTCTCTGTGTTTTTAAATTTTAGCAACCCTATAATTTACTAATGATTCTGGAAGTCTTTTTGTATTGAATAAATACTTTGATATCTGGTCTCCTGATTGCCAAACAGATGATATGGAGAATGGAAAGGATTTGTGCAGTTGCTTTTAACTGAGAAAGATAAAATCTATAAATGGGAATAGTTTCAGCAAAATAATTCTTTTTTCAAGTAGAAATTACATTTTCCGAGGAGATAGAATAGTGGAATGTGCCACTGGCAAATCAGGGGGTACTAGTGTGTCTTAAAAAGTGTGAAACCCCTGAAAATTTGTATCACTGTGGTAGACTGTGCTTTTTCTGTAGCTCTCAAGAACTTGAAGAAGTGTTCCTCCTTTCCCAAAAGATCAAATATTTTATAAAGTAAGAAGTACACAACCCATTATTTGCTCCTGTCCTCTCCCAGTGAAGAGTGAGATAAAGAAAAGCAGGGAGGAAAAGGCAGGGAAGACACTAACATTCAAGTTCCAGCTGAATGAGAATTTTTACAACCTGATCTAGTGAAAGGTGTCCCTGACCATGGCAAGTGATATGGAACAAGAAGAAAATTTAAATTTCTTTTCCATCATATACAATCTCATGATTCTGTGATAACCTGTATTCTACAGAGCACCCATCAGGGCAATTATTAAACACTGATTTATTCATCAAGTTACATGCATGTGAATCAGAGAGACTGAGATATGAGTTAGCAAAGAAAACAATCCCATCTCAGCTGTTTGTATGAGTCCCATGATCTCAGTGTGGGGCCAGGTTTTTAGTTCTGAATGCTGAAGTTTGGAATGAAGGCACTGATGACACTGCTGCCTTTTGCTGGGGTACAGTTTATTGCTCCTTGACTTTTAACAAACTGAGAGAAAACTAATAGTCTGAACAATTTTGAGCTGCAGTTTGCTAGCACTTCAAAGTTGCAAGAGGTCATTGAGAAACAATCTCTGCAAAGTACAGGCACTTCATGGGGAGAAACAACACAACTATGTCTGCCTCAATTAGCTAAAGGGACATCTAGAGGTCTTTCATCTCGTTCCTGTTCAATTAATAGTTAGACATAATACAGACATTAATGAGGGATGCAACTGGAATTGCAAAGAGGTAACATAATTAGTCCCTGAATTTAATCATTCGCAAAATTACATAGAAATGCTGTCCTTTCTTATCTTAAATAAGTCTATTTTGTTTGGGCTTTTTCTAACTGGACTTTTTTATTATAGTCTAAGTTTTGCCATGTGGAAATGTATCTTAGGAAATTCCCTGCCTCTCACATGTTCAATNTTTTGCCATGTGGAAATGTATCTTAGGAAATTTCCTTCCTGCCTCTCACATGTTCAAAGAATCATAAAATTGTAGAATATCCTCGGTTGAAAGGGACCCATCAAGATCACCAAGTCCAGCTCCTGGCCCTGCATAGCACCATCCCCAAGAGTCACACCATGTGCCTGAGAACATTGTCCAAATACTCCTTGAGCTCCATCAGGCTGGTGCTGTAATCACTTCCCTGGGGAGAGTATTCCAGTGCTCAACCATCTTCTGGGTGAAAAACCATTTTCTAATACAAATCTAAACCTCTTTGACACAACTTCAGGCCATTTCCTTAGGTCTTGTCACTGGTCACTGCAGAGAAGAGAGCAATGCCTGTCCCTCCCCTTCCCCTCACAAGGAAGTTCTAAACAGCTATGAGGTCTCCCCTCAGCCTCCTCTTAATCCAGCTGAACAGACCAAGTGACCTCAGCTGTTTCTGGGGACTTCTAGGTGTTCATTAGATTTAACAGTAATTTTGTGCTATAACAGAATTGCTTAAAATCTGTTGCTTCCCTTTATGATAGATTTCTCTGGGCTTTTTAAAATTTGATATGATGAAATTGCTAAAGATGAAGGGTACCTTTTAAAAACATGACATGTCAGACTATGCACCAAAATTTATATCTATATAATATATATATATGTAATATCTGTTAATATTCTGCTAATGGCAATCTGAAATTGAATTGCCGATTCCTTTGGAAATTGTTACTTGGTTTATCAATGTCAATTGATAAATGTCTGCTTATAGCTGTGTGATCCATAAGTTTGTCTGAAAATACTTCAGTGACTTCTATCCTCACAAAATTTTACCTCGGTAATGCACAGTTTACCACACCATCAGAATAAAATAATGATGCAGTTTCTACTTAGAATAAGCATGCAAAAACTAATGACTACAAAATCTTAATTTTCTGAAATGGGCAAAAAAAGTCAACAATCTCTTGTATTACATTCCCCATTTTATGGTGTGGCAGTAATTAATTTTATGTTTGCAAATGTATTGTATTTACTGTAAGCCACCCGTTTGGGGATCTCAGAATGCCACTTTATGAAATTATTGTCACAATAATTGAATGTCTTTGGTACTAGAGGCATCCACTTATGACAGAGGTCCCTATTGAAGAAGCCAGTACAGACATGGTCTGTGAGATGGGCAGTATTTGTAAGCCAGGCTCATCCAGAGGGGCAGACTCATGGGCTTGTCTCAATGCAGAAAACCTTCAGATTTGTGAACATGAATGGAGGCAACCAGCCTAACTTCCTAATCAATGAAACCGAAAGAATAGAAGGAAAAAACTGGTCAGAAAATTTTAAATAAAAATAACTAAATATTTGAAAATGTTGACAAAAGAAAAGTAATTTAACAAGAAGATGTCTTCATCTTCAAAGAAACATTTTCTGCTCAAATGTTCCCTTACTTTGCTAATTCTGTTAATTTTTAAGTCACTTTTCCTAAGAAATAAAAGTGCCTCTAATTTTGCTACAAAAATGTAGAGACTTAACAGATTGCCAGCTATAAAAACCAAGGTGAGGAAACAAAGCTAGACTTGAAAATTCATATTTTTCCCTCTATGTGCTTTTCATGTATTACCTGTTAAAATAGTTGATTAAAAATAATTTTGGAAATCCATAATTCTGTAAATATATGATAACTGTATAAATAGCAGATTATGTCATGGATTATGTCATTAAAATATTTATTATGTCAGGACTTTGAGGACAGAAATTATATCATTGTAATTTTTAAGCTTGTATCAGAGCATTTATCTGTACTTGGAAGAATATGGCTCATTTTTACCATGATAAACAAGTAGGGAAATAAAAGTGAGATATTGAAAGAAAAAGCTGAGCACGAACTTTTCAAACTGATTTTTTTTCTTAGAGTAGTGTTATTTTCTAATTCTCTTTTGGAAAAAAAATGGTATAGTTTTTACTTTAGTAAGAACTCTAGCATTACAGTAAACAAGTAATTAAAATGGCGATTTTAACAAAAGTATTCAGAAATCAACAGAAAAATAAAAAACCTGTCTGAATGAAATATTTTGATTGACCTGAATGTTTATGACTATGATAAGGAGGGGGATGTTAATGAATTTAAACACAAAATTAGTATTTTTTCCAAATTTCATAAGAAATCCCAGCCTTCATTCTAAGAAGGTTGTTTGGGATTATATAAAATCTTATTGTTATTGTTGCAAAGCTATTAAAATTTGATCTAGTCAGTTATACTTTTACAACTTCATGGTAAATCCTGGTCCTGATGTGATGTAAGGGAACTAAAATCTTTATTGATTTGCTCCATTTCAAAGGCAACAGGAATGAGAACAAGGAATACAGGAATGAGGCCTGCTATCACAATTCTTCCAAATCAATAAAGTCCAGAGAGCACAAAGCACATTAAATAGATGTCTCACATTTTAGGCACATGCTCCAGCAGTTGGTTTAAGTAGGCACAGGTTCACATACAGACTGGGATGTACAAAGAGAGGTCTTAATCCAGCTGAACCAGGTTCCCAGTTAATCCCTCTCAGCAATGTGCTTGCTCTGAGACAATAAAATTCAAATACTGTTGAATTTGTTTACATTTGCAGCTTTGCCACCAGCTCCCAGTATATTGAGCAGAAGGTCAGAAATGAGCCTAATCACACACAGAGTTAATGGTAAAATGAGTTCCTAGCAACTTGTGATTCAGGAGTGATAATCAGCACATTGTGGGTTGATAGGCACTCGGCTTGAGGATAGGACAGATAGGGGAAAAATATGCCATTAGCAGGGCCAGACAGGCACTGCTTCAGTCCCCAGGCTGCTGAAAAGAAGCCCAGCACCAGCAGCAGAAGGCACATAGGCAGAGTTTGCACTAACACCACCTCAGACACAGCTGGCTGGATCATGGACTCGGAAGAAAGACCATGGAGTGGTAGCCACAGGTGCTGAGATGTTTCCTGCTGATCTGACTTGCTGCCATCCTTTTAGGACTGTCCAGCACCCTGGCTGAGCCCAGAGTGGTGGCTGGACAGAGCTGAGAATTGGTTCAGGTGGTTTCACAGGAAAGTGGTTTATGAAATAAAAAACTTGTAAAGGATATACCTCTGCCACACCTGTTTGTGTGTCACATTTTGGAAGGTTGTCAAGAGCTGGGGTGAGACTTTGCCTGTGTGAAGATCATACGGCTTGAGCCCACCAATGCAGAGGTCAAAAATAAGCAGATAACAGAATGCATGTCCTGTGTTTCTGAATACCATGGAAATACAGTCCTTTATTTGGAAATTCATTATATATTAACACCATTTTCTTACTTCTGTCCAAAAGTTTGACTTTATAGAAGCAAAGTACTAATACTGATGCATTGGGGAATAAAATGTGCAGAATAGTTAATCTAAAAATTCTCAGAACAGCAGATATGCTTCCTTCTATGAAAATTCCTGCTTTAAATCATACGTATGATAAAAAGGAAGATCCCTTTTGCCATGAAGGGATTTTCCAACTCCACAACATTTGTAAAAGTTGCTGAAACGTACCTTGACCAGAGTACATATTTTTTACTATTTATTTTAAAAATTACTTGAATATATGAAGAAAGAAACATGAATTTTTTATGCACAGCATAAAACTGTACATAAACATAAAACTTCTGTGAAAAATGCTGAAGAAAAATACTCCTTTTATTAACTGCATCTCTCTTGAGAGGAGGGAATTAAATCCTCCCCCTCCCTCCCC
>WBNO01032430.1:10193-48773 GCA_013400575.1 Peucedramus taeniatus | reverse complement strand
CCAGATTAGAAACTCCCTGGTACTATGGTAGTTTGTCTAAAACATCTAACACAACTGAACTGCTCACGCATGAAGAGGATCCTGAATATTCTCATGCAAATTATAATAACCAGCAGTACCATAACATAGCTCTGGAGCCATACCAGGCATCAGAGTAATTACAAGTTTACTTTATTGGCTAACTGAAACACAGAGGTGAGGAAGGTGAATTTAAAGCCTTACAAACATCATGGAAAGAGCTCTAAGAAATAGCACAGCAGTAGCCATATGAAGAGCTGCATTGCGCCAGTGAAAAGATCTGTGAGGAGAGTTTCATGTTAGATCTGTCCAGAAGCTTCATGGTTTTATTTGCTGAATTCAAAGTGCTTTCTGGGACAGGACAGAATTTTTTTGTGAGTTAACAGTACATTAGTATATTCAAACATAGACATTTTAAATATCTTTCATTTTATATGATTAAAAGTATGAACAAATTAACACATGACATCAGAATGTGGTATGTTGATCAGCTGTGGATTTGCTAATATATCTGCTGTTTTCATGGGAACTCTGAAAAAATAAATCACACAGAACTTTTCTTGAAAATAAAAAATATATTTTCTACTAATGTCTGCAGCAGAGCTGTGATCCAAAGAAGAATTATAAGCTCCTGAAACATTTCACAACAATAGCAGTTTTTAAGCAAGACAACTCCTGTACGTGCTTCCATAGCTGGGAAAAAGTGCTATGGATATAGAAGCATTGAATGCAAATCTGTTTCTAGCCTTATTTTCTCAACGTGAGCAATTTTGAGCAGGTTAGGAAGACAAGAAGATTGGCAGTCTGCCTCTGATCCCAGGAAGGTTACCTGTGGAGAATTTGTCTGATGGAAATTTTGCTGTCAAAGGTAAGGGAGGGCTGAGAAGGGAAAGGTACTGATTGCTGGACTTCCAGACAATGCACTTTCATTTAATAGAAATAGCACTGAACCCACTTAGGGGGTCAACACCATCAGTTTGTGATGTTTATCTTTGGTTTTAAGCACTGTGGCAGCAAGGAGACAGTCATTCACATGATACAGAAACCAAAGAAGAAGCCTGTCTTCTTTAAATTCATGTCAATTTTTTTTTTATCTTAAAGAAACACTGTGTCCTATTGATAAAGCAAGACAGAAATAGGGAAAGAAGAGGTCATATTCAAAATTTCTTTCGTCTACATTTTTATTCAAATGTCTTATGATTCCTATCAGTGGGCTAATCAGATGAATGGCTAAGTCATGTGTTATTCAATAATCTCCTTGTTGAGAAATTATTTTTTCATCTGTAAGAAGGTGCCTTCCACCAAAAGCCAAGGTCTGATTAGAGACATAGCAGTGACGTAAGCAGCAACATATACAAATAGTTTTTGATGGATATTGTACTTCACTGATACTTTATACTTCTCATACAAAGTTCTTGAGATGCTTACACTGTAGGTGATATAAGAGCATCTCAACTCAGGCCTCACACATATTTATTAGGACACAGATCACTAAGATAGGTGGGACGTGGTGTCCCCGAACATCAACTAAATTATTCATTTGCAGCATGAAATCATTCACCATGAAGGAAGTTACTAAAGGAATAAAAGGCTCCTATGTTGTGATATTCTGCCTTGTAGAGGCCCACAAATTTCTGACAAATTGTATGACACTGATTCTTACTCTGGCTTCCAGATACACAGGATTTTCACTGCACTGAAAAGTCAATGTAAAAGCAGCATTTTGTGGGAAGAGAGGGATAACCAATTTCCATCACCAGCCACTTCAAAGAAAGAGAAAGAATGGAACTGCATGATTAACTGTCTAAACTGTTTTTGAAGTGGTCTCTTTCTCCATCAGTTATAATTAATGTATCAATATACTTGACAGAAAAATATTGGGCAAGTTTGAATGGAAAAAGAGGTGCCTTATAAATCAGAGTTTTAGTTTTATGGCCTTTGCATAATGACTTTTATTTAATTTAAATTGTGGAAAAAGTGATCTCTAGTATTTGCATTGAGCTTGGAGAACGAAATAATATGTCTAAGGATGCAGAAGTACTCTTTTTTTCCACAGATTCTCACTTATGGGAACAAAATCCTATATTAATAGATGAGGTTTCTAAAACCTTTTCGTTTAGCAGAATTACTTGTAAAAATAGGCACTGTTTGATGTATTAAAGATGTCAAAATCTGGCCTTAGGTTTTCAGCAACACAATGTCTTAGGCAGGAATTAGGCTAGAAAGTAGATCAACCATTAGGTATTCAGCGGTATCGCGTAGGCAGACTTGAGCATTAGAATCTGCTTTACTGCAAGACCAGCTGGGGAAGATTGGTTTTGCTTTTCACTGGAAGCATCAGAAGCTTGGGAAATATTTGATCTGGCCCATAGAACTTTACTGCATCCCTTAGAAAACCACTGGCATTTGGCATCAAACCCTGCAATTCCAATGGCCTTTGCCCACTGAGATGGTGCTTTACGCTGGGATTATCAGCCCTAAATTAGATTAAAAAATTTACTGGGAGTACTGAAGGTTAGGATCCCTTTGTGGCAGAGACTGAGAAGAAATGTCGAATTGTTAACTCAGATGAATCTATTCTACTTGGAAGCGAACCCAGTGAGACCAAGGTGACAAAACAACAAGATTTCTATTAAAGGGAAGCACTCCCTGTCTGAAGGGCAGCTGCCTGCACTTTTATCCTAATCTCAGTGGTATATCTGCAGCAGGCAAAGCTATCAGTTCATGGGTTTAAAGCAACCATCAGCTGAACTTTCACAGTTTATAAAAATTTACCCCAAATAAATTTGTACAGTAATCTACAATTTTCACTAACCACTATAATCTCTAATAAAGGTATAAAAAGTAAAGGGCTGGAACTCAGATAATTTCCACGATCTTGACCACAGCATCTGAAATGTGGTGCAAAAATTTAAATTAAAAATTGATTGAAATTGCCCAATGCTGAGTTTTATGATGCATTCTACTTCTTGCCACTGTCCAAAGAGACAATGCTTTTGGGAACCATCTTGCTCTACAGACAGCCTTTAGCCAACACTGGGAAGCTGGAAGCTGTGGAGAAGATTCAAACATTTTTTTACCCTTCATTTCAAAATACCTTTCAGAATATTCACAGTTGAATTCAAATACTTGTCTTTATGGACTGAAGTTTAAGCAACCCTTGAGCTGATGTTCACCACCCCAGAATGAGGAAAAACAGGCTGTCAGCAGGATCTGGCCCACAGATTCCAGCACCAATCTCTACTGAAATAAAAGCCTCACAGCAAGAGACTTATTTATGTTTGCAGAAGAATAATTTCAAGGTAACTTAGCCTAGAAATCACCATGACTATCTTATTTATGCATATGTGCTGCAATGCTTAGCAGCTGCCGAAAGCCTAAAATGCTGAGGACGTGCTTTGCCTAGTAAGTAAGCCAAGTAAGGTTTCCACTTACTCCCTCTGCAGCATAACAATCCTAAAAACTTTACAACTGCAGAGACACTGGTCTGTATCTGTGGGAAGACTGCTTCTTCTGAAGGTGAAAGTGACCAGGAAAGGAAATTGAACTGTTCTTTCCCCAAAACATTGGTCCAACTCTTTATGAGATGAGAACCAGACTTTTAAACACAAACCCATATCTTTTTGGTAGCAATGAATAACCCAGCCCACTCACATGCAGAAGGAGTGATAGAGAGGATGCTAAGATGGCTGTGGAAAAGGAGCAGGGAGCAGGCTCTGATGTGCTGCTCTCTGCTCTCTGATGTTCAAAGCTTCTCCCTGCAGTAAATCTATGGCTAAAACTGCTCTTCAGAGAAATCTCTGGGCCGTTTGGGCACAAGCACACAGTAGCACAGAGGGCAGCCTTGCAGATCAGGAAATAGCAAATGCACCCAGATCTGCTGTCTACAACAGCTGTTTTCTTCAAAAGTGGTGTGTCAGCCTGCATCTGCAGGGCCAACCCCATCCACAGTAACCTCATGCAAAATATGATTCAGTTTCTTTAAAGCTTTCCTTCTAACAATTTGTTAATGAATTTAAAGGACACGCACACAAAGGCAGCAGAAAAGGTAAAGAAATAAAGACAGAAATTGACTGAGGAGCAAGATTTAATGTTGTATGGCACAGCAATAGAGGTCATGGCACACTTGAACAGGAGCACCAAAACTAATAATTTGTGACATAAGGTGAAACAAAATGGAATTGTTGTGAAAAATTAAAGAAAAGGAGAATTTTATCATGTATATCTCCTCCCACACTCAATACTAAACATTCAGTCACCTCAAACTTAGGCACTTCACTGAATCAGACATAAGTACATAGATTTTAATGACAGCATGTTGTCACAAACACCATGACATCATATAGCATTAAGGTTAATCCTACTATTCCTGCCTAATACCCAGAGTTTCAGGAATATAGTACATGTTAAAATCACTGTCTTAATGTAACAATGTATGATGCAGAGCCTACATTATACTTGAATTAATTTTTGTAGTACTTAGTTATTCTTGTTTTCTGGCATTTCTCTCTCATCTAAATAAATGCAGTTTCAGCATTTAGCTGTTAAATCATATTAAAGTTTTGTTTAAGAAATTAAAAACACAGAAAAATATGTTACACAGATATTAACTACATTTAATTTGATGGCACCAGATGAACCAAATTTACTTTTTCTTCTTATGTATGATAAAGGGAAACCAGGCCAAACAGCTTGGTCCTGCTACAGCTGGAATGTGTCACTCCTCCAATGAAGTCACCATGTACATAAACCCTAGATAAGCTTGATACTGATTTTACTCACAATATTTTAAGGAGAATTATTTCTAGATTGTTAAACAATTTACTACCCGTGAAAAACAAGGAGGAGTACACATATGCTGGGTACTGGGTTCACTGCCTGTATAATAGAGAGGGGAAAGGATATAAGAGCCAAAATAATACCTGATATTTGTATATACATCCATATATAAATATGTATTAATATATAATTACTGATATGAAATATTATTTATGTATTTGCAGAATTTGCTTCAATTCAAGGTGTCCTGCATGCTAAGCCAACATCTTTCAGCTTGGTCAGAAACTGAAATAGCTTTTTTCTTACCCCAAACGATAAACCTGACCTGACAACAGTGAGTCCACCAAAAGAGAGAGGATGTTCTTAGATCAGAGATTTTATTTTCCTCCCTCCTCTCATTGCCCATTTGTATTTTGCAAATGATGATACATGACCAGCCACAGCCCAGGACAAAGCAATTCCATTCTCTCTATATTTCCAATCAGTTTTACTTCTCTTCTGTTTTTGAACCTCTTTTTCTCTCACCAGCCAGATGCCTTATGTGTGATAACTTTAATGCCTGCACCATGATCATCTAAATTCAGTGTATTGCTTACAGAACTTGTTCTCTATGTACAGCCAGCAGCAGCTAAAGCTCCTTAAGCAGAAGTCATTAAAGCTAAGACAGCAACTCTTTTTATTACCGACCACTGTCTTGACCTTCCCAATGATGCTTTGAATTGGGCAATTCATATGAAATTTAGTACTGTGCTGTAATTCTCTCTGTCATGTGTGATAACTCAGAAAGCATGCTGGTCATTCAGTACTACAACTAGGTGTAATTGCTTTTGCAGCCTGACTGAAAGCTACATCATATGATCCGCCAGCACATGATTAGTAGTGTAATAAATCTCTGAAACAAGGCATGCAAAATACATTCTTTAAGTCCATGATACATTCAGAATTTACTATTAAAAGCTTTTTTATCATGCAGGAACGTTTTTCTGTCTGTGTATGCATTTGTTGTTACAATCAGCCACTGGTGAACAGTAAAATAAATGTTTGCCACATTATTCTATATTTTCATAAAGAAAACTGAGCTTGTATGTATTTAAAACCATAAAACCACAAGACTGTATTAGTGTGTTAAAAAGAGGACTTTATACGTTTTACATAAAGCAGTGCTGTTGCATAAGTTTTAGTACCTCGGTGCCAAATTCAGAGCTCAGACATGAGACAGCTCAGTGCAGCAGAAAAGCACTCCCTCCACCAATAAGAATGTCAAGAATTTTTTCATTTTGCCAGTTTTACCCAGTGCTGTTCCAGACTAGATCAATGAGCCTGAGTGGACTCACAACTCAGGCCACAGGCTGGTACTGTTGCCTAACAGCTGATATGATGTTCACCTTTATTCCCTATTTAATGAAAGTAACTTCTTCATTTAATTGAGTTTTTAAATGCCATCCTTTATGCTGTAATTTATTGTTACAGTTGTATTTGATTCCTCCATTCAGTAAATGAAAAAGATTACTTACAGCATGGGATATATGCTATCAAGACAAACTTATTTTGTGGACTGAAGCAAGAATGATTGATTTTCAGAAAGGGGGTGGCAAATAAAAGTTACGTGTTTAATTTGAAGCCAGATCAAAAATGTCTGAAGCACTGACAGCAACAATGTCAAATTCTGTGGGTTTTAATGATGTAAGCATGTGTGGCTATCTGGACTTTACTCTTTTTTTTCTTGCAGAGGGTAAATCGTCTTTTGTTTTGCTTGATATTGGAATGAGGGTATTTAAATATGAGTAATTATATTTTTAACAACCAGAATGATTGCCAAATAGAAACATTTCTCTGTTCAAAACACTTAAGAAGTTGTTTTAGTTGGACTGAAGGAGGAGAGGTAAGAGAGAGAGGAAGAAAGAAGGTATTTCGATAAACTAACTCAGATATACATTATTTTTTAAACTATAAAAGTAATTTTAATCGTCTTACTGAATACCTCATCTATCCCACCGAATTAAAAAGATTTAACAGGACATTCTTGTTATTCTTCCTCCTGTCATAGATATCTGCTAGTCCAAGGAGGCAAAACGGAACATTGTCAGCTGCAGGGAAACAACTGGAGCATTTGGAGAGAGGTGCCTGAGTCCCTGAATATGTCCAAGGACTTGGGAGAAAAATCAGCTAGCACAGGTTCCACTCTGACTCTCCGACTTCCCTAGTTTGGGAGTCTGCTGGTTTTAGGGAATCTCCAAAATGTCAAGCTGCCCTTAAAGTTTTCTCTCCTCAATCTGCTCTCCCTCACTGCATAGGCAGTGGCAGTTCCCAGCTTTCAGATCAGTACAAATGAATTGGGGTCTGTATTGTTTTTCGATAGATTATGGGGCAAAGGGTTCTCCTCTGTACTCACCCGCAATATCCCAGAGCTGCAGCCGTACCACAGTCTCAGCATCCCAGTTCAGCACCTTCAAAGCAAAGTCCACCCCAATGGTGGCCCGGTAGTGAGGGGAGAAGTTCTGGTGGACATAACGCTTGATGATGCTGGTTTTGCCCACTCCCAGGTCCCCGATCACCAGCAGCTTGTAGAGGTGCTCCTTCTGGTTGTGCTTCTGCATCTTTCCTGTGGCTGCGGCTGCTCCCTGCAAACTGATTGCATACTCTGCCCGAGGAATCCTGCCAGCCTGAGGGGAAGAGAGGGGGTGAGGGACTGGGGAGGGAAGGAAGGACAGCAAGGTAGGTGGAGGCTCTCTCCCTTCCTATGGAAGCAGGATCACCAGGTCCAGCAGGCAGCCCTGCTGGGAGATGAATAAGGACTGGGGGAAGGAAGTCTCCCAGAAAGTTTTGTGCGTATGTGTGTAAAGGTCAGCACGAGGTGTGTCTGGGATTAGTCTGGCTGCTAAAGACTTTGCAGGAAAATTCATGCAACGGCCCTGTGCTCTGTTTGGCTCCTTGCTGAAAGGACAGTGTTTCTGTTGTGCACTAGTTTTACACACAGTAAAATTTGAATCACTGCCTTGGTGATAGTATATGATGCTTGTTTCTGGATGTCTTTAAGATGCCAGTCACTGCAAAAAAAAACCCAGAAAACTCCCTTCAGAGGTTTTATGTCTTGACTAAAGTGCAAAAATTAAACCAGTGTGATTTCAGCTTTGGATGAAATTTGGTTCTAATCTGTGTAAGTTAGCATGAATGCATTTACATCACTAGAAGTGGCAGTTATAGCAATATACTGCAGCTTTACTTGTGTCCATACTAGGAGTACAAATTTAATTACAGAAGATACATAATTCTGATTCTCTCTCTATACCTATAAGCATGATCCCATCTGAATGCAGCATGCATCGTGTGCTTTGTTTTTTCATACAACTGGACTCCAAAATGCAAAAAATCCAGGTTTATCTCATGACTCTGATAATCAGAAGTTATGAAAGCATAACAGCGTTCAAGCATATGAATGCCAGTGTCTCAACAGTTGTCTGTTTTCTAAAACAAGCGATATCAAACTTGCAAACAACCAAACCCATTTGAGTAAATAATTCCATTGACATGACTGTCCCTTTATTTTGAATGAAGAGCACAGTGAATTTTACCTAGGCAGCTTTGCTGGAAACCTCTACCCATTACCTAGGGGTGTTTGATTCTTTTAACAGCTTTCATAGCAAACCCACAGAATTTTAATATGGTGTGCAACTTATCAGTGAATAATTTTTATATTTATTGGTGTTCTTGATAAAATGAAAACATATTTTCTACTTATTGTAATATTATTGGATGGAGATCTTATCCAAATGTGGACTGAAATGGCATTAGAATTTTGTCATCTATCCAAAAAGCTGGATTTTAGTAGATAAAGAATCCTGAACATTCATATTATGCAATCTTTTATAATCGGTCTTTAAACTCAAATTTTAAGTTTATGTTTGTGTATATATATAAACACACAAAGTGGAAATAGGTAACTTGAGAGGAAAAATGTCTTATTTTCCTTGAACCTTTTTTTAATAAGAGGATTTTTTTTTTCAATAAGATAAATTGCCTTTCAGAAAACAAGCTATTTGGAGAGAAATTTTAAAGGACTTTGCCTTGTTAGGTAGGGACAACAACTTAACAGGCAAACCAGTTTGATCGGTTAGTATATTTGCATGATCTGAGCTTATTGTTGTTATTACTGGTAGTGTGTGTTATGTCAATTCTTACTTTTACAGCACCACTGTTTCCTGAGAGGATCCAATATTTGAGTACTTCTAAGCATTCACCATTACCCTCTGAAGTTGAAGATTTCCCCTTTTAGAGCTTAAAAAGGCTAAGAGGATTTAGCAATTTTGGAAATAATGAAATTGGTGTTTTGGATAAGGTTTAAATTACATCTGATGTTTCAGGCTTCTTTGATGATAGCCATTCTCAGAGAACAGTGCATGGAAAGTCCCTGAAAGCAGGTGTTTGGTAACTGGAGGTCTTAGGCTATTAGTAAGTGTTAGAGGCTGGCCTGTACCCAGAACCATGAGGCTTTATCTCTCTTTCAAAGTTTTTGTTAGCATTAGCTATAATAGCTCTGAATAATCATGTTACTTGTTTAAATCTCCAATTCTTCTCTGAATGTGGCTAAATTCTAGACCCCAGCAGCACCCTGGTACAACCTCACAGGCTTAATCAAGGTCACCCTGGGTTGGCAGTAGGGCTACCAGTGAGATGTTCAGCGAGGTGTTCAGATGTGGGGTGAACATGGAGGAGGGATCGTTGCAAGTCAGAGGGATGATTCACTGAGCTAAAAGGAAGTACGGACTGAGGCATTTTGCTGAGGGAAAGCTGTACCCAGATCTCCTAACTTCACAGTGAGCTGGCTTTTATAGATACCATCTGCTAAAATGCTCCTAAAATGTTCTGCCTTGCTCTACCTTTTTGGAGCTATGTATCTGTACTGGTTTGGCCTCCTTGTCATCTGAAGGCACTGGGGTGGGGAGGTGTGGACCTATCATTAATTTGCAGCGCTGCTGCAGCACTGTAATGGGAGAAGGCAGATAATTTGGGCTGCTTATGGCTTAGAGGATCACTGCAAGGTTTGTTTGATGATGCCAGCTGATCCCTTCATGCACACAAACAGGTTACTGCAACTCAGCGATCTCCTGCAGGCAGAGGTGGCCAGGGAAGCGCACGGAGCCAGGAGATGATGCAATGAAATCTGTCTTAGCTGAGACCACACTTAAGGACAGGTAATATAAACCATATCAGCTTGCATTTGCCACCCACAGGCAGGTGGTTAGCAGGGCTCAGCCGACACCAAGTAACTTGTTAGGCTGGGTGAACCAGATGTTGCCCCTGAGCCCTTACTCTGCTGCTGTCCAGGCAATAAGATCATGAAACCATGCCAGCAATTTGGTTGATATTTCTGTGTTTGTATTTCATTTGTCTGTGTTTTCTCTGGTATGTGTACATTTTAAAATTTATAAAATAATTGTAAAAAAATAACTGAAATTCCATTTGACATTATGTATATCTATGCTGTTTTATTTTTGTATTTTCTGCCTGTCTGTTATTCTTTTTAATACTATACTAATAATAATAGAGTCTATTAAAATTCTATTTTAATTGGCAGAGTTGATGATAAATCTATACATCTCAGTTGTAAATAATAACATTTTTAAAAAATCCATCAAATTAAGGCATTACAGACTGTGTTGGGCTCTACATAAAAGTGAAACTCATTTTACAGTGATAATTTTCAGAAATTCCTCACTACTTCTCTGTCATTAGTAGAAACCTGTTTCTTTGAGAAAAAAGATAAAATTGAAGATGCAATTACATTGACAAGAATCAAGGAAAGCATAACTGCATCCTGGATTCTACCACTCCTCTTTGTGTGGCATACACCACAGCAAAAGATGTCAGCCCTGAGGAGCACCAGACTTGTTACCAACATACCTTTTAAAAATGACACTGTTGCCTGAGATAATTGAACTACAAGGCAATAGTTTTTGTAAAAAAAAAACCAAAACGCATTCACAGAATCATGGGAGATGCTGAATGGGAAGGGACACACAAGGATCATTCAGTCCAGCTCCTGACCCTGCTCAGGACATCCCTAAGAGTCACACCATGTGCCCAAGAGCATTGTCCAAATGCTTCTTGAACTCTGTCAGGCTGGTGGTGTGACCACTGCCCTGGGGAGCCTGTTCCAGTGCCCAGCCACCCTCTGGGAGAAGAAACTTTTCCTAATATTCAACCTAAACCTCCCCTGACACAACTTCAGGCCATTCCCTCCCATCACTGGTCACCAGAGAGAAATCAGTGCCTGCCCCCCCCTCCCCCCCCCCTCTTTCCCTCACAAGGAAGTCACAGACTGCAATGAGGTCTCCCCAGTCTCCTCTCCAGGCTGAACAGAACAAGTGACCTCAGCTGCTCTTCATAGGGCTTCCACTCAAGGCCGCTTCAACATCTTTGTTGCCCTCCTTTGGATGGCCTCTAATAGTTTTATATCTTATATTTTCATGACCAAAATTTAGATTATTAGAAATGTATGTATTCAAAAGATTGCCATCTAAAATGATGTAGGGTTTTCACACCACAGCTATTAATGTTATATCTAGTAGCTTTGAATGTCTTGAAAGGAGTGACCTACACCATCATATTGATCTTAACTAATATGATATAAATGACAGCACAATCCAGAGCACATCACTCTGTGTGTATGCATATATATATATACACATATACATACAAATCAATGTCATAGATCATAAAAGAATTTTATATCTTACTTAAAAAAATACAAAACATTGACATTCTGCACAGTGTTTTTTGCCAGATTTTTGTATTCCATTTAATTCTGGGGTATGGAATAAATACAGTGTTGTTAGCTACACAGTTAAAATCCCAGTAGTGCATGAATCATTGTGTTAAAAGAGTGAGAGTTTGTGGCTCTCTCACAATTACAACCCTTGGTCTGATAAAGGAGTCGAGTTTGACTACTTATTGCATATTCCAACATAGCTTCCATATTCATCAGCCCTGTGTGAACACAGTGCTCAGATGCAATACGTTTCTACTCCAATAAGCTCAAAAATTAATAATAATTTTATATAATTCCCTCTCTCAAGGAGAATTTTTTATATAGATCCATACAGCCTAATAAAATCCAAGTTAAAGACTATCCTTTGGAGCCTTCAGCAAAAGTCTTGGATGGACTGCAGTGCATTTTACACCAAGTATATTTGAACAGTCTCCTGGGAATACATGAACTCAAAAATACATGAATACATGAACTCAGTGCAACTCAAAAAGCAATAAGGCAAGGACCAGAATGTCTGCCAAGGGTAAAACCTAATAATGGGGGGGTCAGTAATACTCTGGGAAAAATAAAACAGCTTGTCCCCGAGGCCAGACACCAGTGAAAGCATCATACAGCACAGATTTAGTCTGAAATGTGCCAGTTCCAAAGGAAATTTGTTGTACCTCAGATTCAATAAGTGAAGTGTAAGGGCACTCACTGAGGCTGCAGATGGATGCATCACACTAATTGCAGGAATGCTACTATGGAGCTACCAACAAAAGCCTGGACCAAACTGACAGTGCAGTAGTTTTAACTCTCTGCAGGTACTGAAGAGTATTTGTGCAATGACAGTCAGTTACAGTGCTACACATGGACACATCTAAGTCAAGATAGAATAGTTCTGATAATCAGTACCTGCATTATGCCCCTCCCATGAGGGTGAATTTGAAACCCTGACAGAAAGAATTTAAAGAATAGTCTACCCTATCCTCCACAGAGAAAATGTCCTTTAAGAACAGGACTGAATCACATTGGTGAAACTTTTGTCCAATTCATGTAGAATTAAGTCTGGTTCTTGAAGACTATCAATATTTAATGGTGCTCACGCAGAAGCACCAACATCATGTGCAGGGAAATTTGTAAGAGTAGGTCCTAAATTAATATGCATTGGCTTATATAATTTCCCTTGTAACTGTAAATTGAAATCATGGAACAAAACAACGAAAGATCCTACCTTTACCTGATAAAAGTTCATCAGGAGTTTATTTTGTAAATTGTATTCATTGCCATTTCAAATATCACAGAAGCACTGAGGCTGGAAAGTACTTCTGGAGATTACTGAACCTAACACCCTCCTCAAAGCAGGGCAGGTAAAGGCAGGCATGAAGACTTCACAATCTCTGGGCAATGTGTTTCAATGTTTGACAACACAGACAATAAAAAGCATTTTTAAAATACTTAAATAGAATTTTCATTTTTTTCTGTATTCTTTACAGATTCTTTAAGATCTCCACGAGCCTTCTCTACTCCAGATGAACTGTCCCAGCTCTCTTGTCTCTCCTTGATGTTCCAAACTCTTAATTATCTTTGTATTCCTTTGCTGGACTCATCCTCATTTGTTTTACTGGGAGCCCAGAATTGGACAGGGCACTCATCCTCCACTGTTCTCTATATACATCCAGTGATTTCATCATAGGTGGCTATCCATTAGGGAAGGCATCATATACCCTTCATGAACCTACACTGAGTACTCCAAGGCATCTTCTTATCTTTCCTATGTTTTGAAACTACTCCCAGGAGGATTTGCTCCATCATGTTTCCTGTGATGAAAGTGATGCTTACCAGTCTGTAGTTCCATGGATTCTTCTTCTTTCTCTTTCTGAAGATACTAGGGGAGGAACCTGGGTGGTCCCACCTGGGCTGAACATATATTAGTCCACTGAATCTGTGTTTTGTGGGACCATATGATGGAGAAGACAAGAAGAGGACCAATGGGATGCTGTTGGAATCCATGGAGTGGTGACATTTTTCTACATAATCTGTCTCTCTGACACTCTCTCTCCCTTCTCGTCTCTTTTTATACTTCTTTCTCTCTCTACCTCACATTTACTGTTAAATAAAATTCATACTATTCACTTCAGCATACGGTCTCATTTACACCTTAATTTGGGCAGAGGCAGCTCTCTAATAATTTTAATAATCAGATCTTACCAAGGCTCAGAGAGTGGGTATATATCCATCCCCAGTCATCTGTTCCTTCCGTCTCTTTTCCATATTTCTTTTTCATTTTTGAGTTTAGTCAGAAGCTCCTTATTCATCCTTGCAGGTCTCCTGCTGCTTTTGCTTGATTTGCTACATGTGAAGACAGGTTATTCTTGAAAATCAATTGGCTTTCCCTGATGCCTCTTCAGTTCAGGGCCTTCCAGAGGATTTTCCCAAGCAGGATCAGGCTGAAGTCTGTTCTCCTGAAATCAAGGTTTGAACCCTGGCTTTTGCCTTTTTCCCTCTTCTCAGAATCCTGAACTCCACTCTCTTAGGGTTGCCAGCCAAAGCTGCTCCCAGTTTTCAGACATCTCTACCAGTACTCCCTTATTTGTAAGTATGCAGTCCAGCAGAGCATCTTCCCTCATCAGCCCATTCATCTGTACAGGAAGGTATCACCAACACACTCCAGAAACCTCCCAAGACACAAGTAAAACACAATGAAGGTGTTTATAAAGACAGTGCTGGGCTTGAGTTCCTTCCACCTGTTACTAGTTGTTATTTACCCTTGCTTATTGGAGTAGTGCTTCAGGGCTCAGCAAAAAAGGCTCCTGTGTGCTGAACACTGCTCCAACCCTGGCTGGTGGCCAGGCCTGCTCCTGGAAACTTTATCTCAGCAGGAAAAACAAACAAAAAATAGAGATAACGAGGATAAGCAACACTGTGAGGATCTCAGTTCATCTGGTGAAGGATTTCCAGTCTGGGATTTTTGTCAGTGTTCTCCTCTGCAAAAAAGTAAAAAAACCCAAATCCTTTCTCTTTGTGTATATATGCATACACAATATATATTCCTTCTATATATATATAAAAGGGATGTCAGGGCATGTAACGAAGCAGCTGAAACTTTGCATTTTTCTCAAGTCTTCCCATTTTGTAGCTTCTTTATGAATATATTTCAAAATAAGAAAAAATCCCTAAGTAATTCAGAAATACCAGGAAGGGTTCGTTTTCTCACATTTTTTGAACACTTTTATCCTGGTTTTAGCACTATTTTCAAACAAAAACAAANAAAAAAAAAAAAAAAAAAAAAAAAAAAAAAAAAAAAAGCCTGCAAACAACCCTACCCATTCTGGAAGTTATCTTAGCAGTGAGACAATTGCCTTCTCCACTGGTAACCAGACTCCCAGCGTTGATTTTTTTATCTGATACATAACAGAAGAGGACATCACCTGTCCTGGTAGAGTCAGATTTCTGTTCTTTGTAGAAGTGGGATTGCAGGGAAGGGTGCAAACAAATTAGAGGGTAAACATGAGCTTTGACATACATTATTGTTCATGGGTTCAAGACAGCACACAAATTGAGGAAAGGTAATGTACTTGGACACCTGTAGCTGAACTCTTAAACCAGAAATTTTGTGGTAATTAACATTGCTTCTCTCTAGCAGCAGTGCAGCAAAACTCAATTCAACACCTATAGAAGGGGCAAGTATATTTTAAAACATACATCAACCTTCCTTCCCACCTTCTTACACCCACCTTCTTACAGGTGCCATGCTCTGTTAAATTATCCTACTTACCAAAGCCCACATATATCACAGTGCTTTGGCCAAGTTTTCTCGCAGCAACAGGAAGTAAGTGGATGCCAGATAGTCAGCCCCCAGCATCTCCTCATCCCTAGGTTAGCCCTCAGGTGCTGCTTTTGGAGGAGCCTTGGACTGCTTCATATCTGTTCCACTTCCATGAAGCATTAGGTTTTGCTTATTACAGCATCTAGTCTTTTTACCTGGAAGCTGCTGAAGAAGATTTGTCCTTATCATCACCTCTTACTGGCATTTAGGGGTTCCCATGTATGAAAAGCTGGACATAACGTGGCAATGTGTCCTCACCAAATAGAAAGCCAACCATGTCCTGGGCTGTGTGGCCAGCAGGGCATTGGAGGGGATTCTGCCTCTTTACTCTGCCCTTCAGAAACTCCACCTGGATCATTGTGTCCAGTTTTGGAGTCCTCAACACAAGGACAATGTCATGAAGTGAGCCCAGAGGAGGCCTCAAAGACAATTGGGGCCTGGAGCACCTCCTACAAAGACAAGCTGAGAGAGCTGGGGTTGTCCAGCCTGGGGAAGAGAAGACTTTGGGGAGACTTTACTCCAGCCTTCCAGTACTTAGAGTGGCCTTATAAAAAAGAAGGAGAGAAACTTTTTCATGAGTAGATAGGGATAGGACAAGGGTTTTAAATGAAAAAAAGAGATTTAGATTAGACATTCTTTTCTTTCATTTCCTGAGAGTGGTGAGGCACTGGCACATCTTGTCCAGGGAAGTTGTGGATGTCCCATCCCTGGAAATGTTCAAGGCCAGGCTGGCATACACACCTAAGGAGAGAGGGGTGGGAGTTGGATCTTTAAAGTCCCTACCATGCCAAACCACTGAATGATTTTTTTTCTTTAGATTGTCTGGTTTTTTAGGATTTTCCTTGCTTTATTTTGTTTACTCTTGGTTTCCTGTTCTGGGTCTCCCAATGTTCTTCATGCATATGTGCTGAGAACTCAACTTGCTGTCAACCCAGGTGCCATTAGCACCTGCCTTTCCCATAGCTCGTCTCCTGTTATCCCTCCTGGTTCTTCCACACCCTGATGGTCCCATTCATTTTCTATTTGGAGAGGTTTAAATGCTGCTATTACAAACCTCTTCAGTCCTAAAGGATAAGATGGAGCTCAAGTTCTGGTTTGCCAGCCTCTTTAATTAAAAAAAAGAAAAAGAAAGTCACCCTTTCAATGTTACAGCTTAAAAATCAGCCCCAAACAATCAGGAAAATATAGTCACCTATTTCTATTTTTCTCAAATTTATTTCTACTTTTTCTCAAGGTAGCAAACATAGAAAATAGATGCATTCTGTGAAAAGAACATTTCTTTGCTTATATTTCATCATCCCACTGCTGAATTTTACGTATTTGATTTGGCCTTTTACTCTATTTGTTGTAATTGATTTTTTCCCCCTCCCACAACTGGATACACGTATTATCCTGCTGAAATTTAAACCTGTGCATATAATCCCAAGGTTAATAGAAGGTTTCAGAAAAGCAGAGAGAAATGTAAGAGTGACAAAACTCAGCAGCCTTATTAACATATGAGATTTAGAAGGAAATTTTCATGAAAGCAAAATATAGTACAGACTGCAGACTTAGTCACCCAAATGTCAAGCTTTTGAAGTATTCCTGTTTATGCCTAAACACCTACAGGGAGAAGTGAGAGAGTCCCAAAATAGGAACAGGATTTTAAGCAGGCTCCAAATTTTCCTGAACTGTGATGCAGAGATAGGTCTGGGAGCAAGAAGTGGCGCAGTCAGACCAAGAGAAAAGTACAGAGTCAAGTCACGAGACAGTTTGGTAAGATCACTGTTTGGGTATCACCATTTCCAGGTGAAGTAATGGCCTTCCAGAGGTCATGGACTGTGTGCTTTCAGGAAGATTTGCCTTCTGAGAGATTCAGCTTCCTTCAGTCATCCATGCTAATTAGAAGAAAAACCTTAAGGAATCCCATGTATAGTCCAGACCAAAAATCATATTTATTCCAGTGAAATGCTAAACAGAATGATAAAAATTTTATACTAGTGTTACAAGTGTTAAATAAGAGAAAAGTTAATTAAATGACATTTAAAAAAATCCACATACTATATCCTTATGTATACTTTGCTAAATCTAATTATAAGGGTTCTGTACAGTTAGTTAATGGTTTGGGGAAGTTTTTGCCATCTAACACAAAGAATGTCAAGTTTGGAAGTGCTGGACATTTAAGAATATTCAATGTCTTTCAAGAGTCTGAAATCCTCCTAGGGCAAAGACATCCCTTTTAATGTCTTCGGAGATTATGAGTACTTACAATTTATCACCTGTCATATTGCTAAAGTGATATCAGCCCTTCTACACAGCCCTTAAAATGAGTGATATCAGCCCTTAAAAGTACTCTCTATTTAATGAGGTATGTCAGAGGTCCCAAGGATCACTTCAAGCATAAACTAGAACAAATATCTTAAAGTGCAAATAGCAAAATGTGCTTGAAGAGGAGTGAGCTAAACTATCAGCCTAGAGAAATGTTACCATGAGAGAGAGTTTAATTTAGCTTGTGCATCTCATGCTAAATAGTGTCTGCTGGATCAGGCCAGCTGATCCAAATGAAACAATTAGGAGTAATTGGCAGTTGTACGTTGTCAGTGCCTTTCCTATTACAGACATAGAAAAATTCATAGAAAAATATGCACATAGGCTATACAGAAAGGCTTCAACCTCTCCTCCTGTCATCCAGAGGGAACTGATAAAAACTGATGCTCTTTTCATGTCCTGCACCTGACCACCTCCTAAAGTTGAGGGTTACGAATATCATTTTACTGCCATTAAATGCTTCGTACTTTTTTGGAAACCTAAACATACAGATACACATGCTCACACTGCTTCAGCCAACAGCACATCCAGAAGCCAGCACATTTCAGCCTGCTTGAGCTGTAGTCTCCAATACCTTCTCCTCAGCACATAAGATACTCTGGCTCTCAGTGAAACAGAGGCATTTCACTTAAAACTCACTGTTCAGAAAGGGTAGTCAAGTATGTTGAGTTACCTCATACTGCAGTCAAAACTTTCACCTTTTGTTTATGACATGCTGCCCATATTGCTCAGGATATGGAAAAGACTTGGACTTTCTTTTAAACATGCTTAGGTTCACCCTCAAAATTTCAAATTCAAGGTCCAAATCAAAATCAACTTCCTTTAAAGTAACTTGATATATCTACATGTGTAATGAATGGACTGCAGTAAGGAAAATGAGAGTTAGCCATTAATTGGTCTGGGTACAAGAGTGTTCACACCCACAGGCTTTTGGACCTAACTAACACATTTTATTTCACAACTCAAGTGCTATTTTGCTCTCATGGTGCAAATGAGAGCATTAGTAAGGCTGTGTTGCCAGACACCCAGTGAGGACAGACCCCCTTCTGCACAGCCTGAATCCCCCCCAGCTCACCCTCCCCCACTCCTGCAATGCCCTGGATTTCCCACAGTCTCTAGCAGATCTGGGCAAACTCGCCCCAAAACTTCCCTCTTCACCCACTGCTGCACCACATCCCTGAGAGACTCCTGGCATTATATCATGCTCTTCATTACACTGTGGAGACCACACCAACCCAAAGCAAGACAGTTCCAGAGGTATCAGGCAGCTCTATCCCTGCAGGTTGTCTAGAGCAGAGTTAAGTAAGTCCCACTCATGCAGGTGAAAGTAAAATCAGTCAGGGCTTTGATGTTTTAACAGGATTTTTAATACATACCAGAAATGGCTTTTCTGAAGAAATTAATAATTTAATGGAGGAAAAAAAACATGCTATGATGTTTGGGTTTTTTTTCCCTAAAAGTCACGAATGAAAAACTGAAAACCTTGGTAAAAGATGCTCTTTTGCAGACCGAAACCACTGAGAAAATGCTTCCTTAGTCCCTCTTCCCTTTTGTCTTCTAAAATAAATAACAGCATTTGACCCTTTCAAATTACAAAAATTGAGAAAAAAATGCTTTCCAAAATTCTGCATTTGACATCCTTGGAAATGTTCCATTAACAACACCTCCAGACTAACCTACAGCCTTGTTTTAATCACATCTCAATCAAAGTAGTTTAGAAATATATCTTCGTATTTTCAGAGGTCATAGAAGTCTGATGTTAGCAGAACTCTCAAAAGTATTCTAATGTTCTTAACTCCGTTTTACAAGCTAGTTTTAAATCTCCAGCAGTGGACAAGAAAGCAATGGATAAAGTGTAAGTCATTAAAAAAAAAAAAAAGGCAAGAAGCTATCAAGCTATAATATTCTCCTGAGCTTGCAATTTTGATAAACTTCATTGGTGCACTGGTTTTCCTGTCTTCCCAAGACCCCTAGAACACAACTTTAAAATAATTCAGTCCTAAATCCAGCACTTTAAATAAATCTAGGAAAAAATCGTTGCTGTTGCTTTATATGAATTTTATTGACTGCAAAGCTAGACTGAAAACTTTGGAAGTTAAATTGTCACCTTGTGTTTCAAGTTCTAGGTCACAGAGCAAGAAGGAGTCATGATGACCCTGCCAAGCCTCCTTCATAAATCAATTGCATGAGTCTCTGAGCAATTCTGGTGTCAGGGGCAGTCCTCAAAGTGGAAAATCATCCCACTCCAGTGATGGAGACTCTACCACAGCTCTTAATAATTTTTAAGGATTTATTACATTCACTTTTAAACAGATGTATCTTACTTGTCCTCTGTATGTACTAATTTTCAAAACACAAAACTTTTAATATCTCTTTTTGCTGGGCTGATGATAAGCTTTATTTCCCCTGTAAGTATTTATCAGTCATGACATTATCTATTAACCTTCCATGATAAGTCAAATATATTAGGGTTTTACATGTTCACTACAAGACATATCTGCTGATCCTACAATTACTCTCCTGAGTGATAGCATATTTTCCATTTCAGCTAATACATTGTTTATAGGAAGAAGCCACATAAACAATCTACATCCAAATACCAGCTCCTTCAGGCTGGCATTCTTCTGTGCAACTCTGGAATACAGAAAACGGGGACACACACTGCAGTCAGCCAGAGGCAAATGTCTGATGACAGTCATTGGGGGCAGTGACAGTGACAGACCACTCTGAGAACACTCCCATCTTCCTATTAGCACTGGTGCAGCTGCCACACACAAGCAGTGACAGACATATGAAGGAATTGCTAAGAAATGTTACATGTTTTTTAAATAACGACATTATTTAAAACACATGTAGTTAATATGATACAACGCATGGTGAATAGCAAGTGTTTTTATATTTGTAGTGCCATAAATGTCAGCAACAGTTTGGTGATAAGGAATCAATTTTCTTAATGGCTAATAGTAAAAGAAAATATCTAACTTTTATATTCTTATTCTCAAGCTAATCTCATGTACTACAGCTATTTAAAAAAATCCAGGAACCTAGCTCCTCTCCCACACCCCAACTCCCTAAGCTAAAACAATACAATGCACAATATGACCTATTTCAGAAGTCTTTGTTCCACTTCTGCCAAAACACAAGTTCTAAATTTCCAAACACATCTTTACAGAACCACAGAACAAGCTGAGCTGGAAGGGATGCCCAAGGATCATCAAGACCAACTCCTGGCCCTGCACAGGTCACCCCAGGAGTCACACCATGTGCCTGAGAGCACTGTTCGAATGCTCCTTGAACTCTGTCAGGCTGGTGCTGTGACCACTTCCCTGGGGAGCCTGTTCCAGTGTTCAAGCACCCTCTGGGTGAAGAACCTGTTCCTGATATCCAACCTAAACCTCCCCTGACACAGCTTCAGGCCATTCCCTTGGGTCCTGTCACTGGTCACCAGAAAAGAGATCAGTGCCTGCCCCACCTCTTCCCCTCACAAGGAAGCTGTGACTGCAATGAGGTCTCCCCTCAGTCTCCTGCAGACTGAACAGACCAAGAGACCCCAGCCACTCCTTATATGACTGCTCCGGAATGCGCCTCATCACCTTTGTGGTCCTCCTTTGACACTCTCTAATAGTCTAATGTCTTTTTTCTATTTTGGCACCCAGAACTGCCCCCAGCACTTGAGGTGAGGCCATCCCACTGCAGAACAGAGAGGGACAATCCCCTCCCTTCCTGGCTGGCCATGCTGTGCCTGATGCACCCCAGAACCTCTCCTGGCTCCAAGGACACTGCAGACTCATGTTCAACTTGCGATGGACCAGGCTTAATATTTTTTGGGAGGGGATTGAAAAAACCATGAAGCTATCCTTTCCCTGCCCCTCAACTTGAGCAAACTAGAATCCAGGATTTCTTGTGAAATTCTGCTACTGAAACAAAAAGTGAGTTTTCTTCCCTTCTAAGTTAAATTGGGTAGTTTGATTACAGGCAACTGTTCCATTTTTCTGCATTTTATGAATTTCGCTACTCAAGAAAAACCACCCATGAGACTGTATTTCACAAGAAAAATACCAAGTAACTTTGGTCACATTTTAATGGAAGGTAACTAAAGAAGTTAACTTCTGTGTTAGAAACTGGCACTCACCTTTATGCCATTCTTGTTTCCTCAGGTGAACAGCAAAGACCAGTGCTGCTCTAACAAATTACTGTGCTGCAGCTGAGAAATGGTAAATTCCAAGTGTTGCAATCCCTCCTTCTCAATCCTATGTTTCTACCTTGTATACTTGAAAAAAAAAATAGAGCAACAGATTAGCAGAAAGGTTTTAAACAGGATTACTGGGGATTTAGAAGATTTACTCAATGAATTGTTCTACATCCACAGCAAGGAGTACTGCACTTCTGGACAACTTGCTTGATGCTGCTGTGATAATCTCAGCTTCAGATGCAAGATTACTAGCTCTTCTGCTCTCTCATCCTTCTTTCCCTCCCACCGGTTTAGATTCTGCTGAAGTAAAAAGTTCTTGACAGGAAGCTCAAAACTCATAGACAGGTCACCAAAAGAACTAACTTCTTCCACAAATACAAACTACTATAGGAGTGGGATGTTTTTTATTGAACTCTGAAATGATCAATAATGAAGCACAGCAATAAAAACCAGAACTAGAACGTTTAGTAACGGCCTGAAACATATAATTGATTTTTTATTGTCATAAGGCTTTGACATGCAGTTTTTGCAGGACACTTGGAGCTTTATAATTTTATTTCATCAGCATAATTGCTCATTCCCTCCCCAATACACATTTATGTTCCAAATTGCAGTGAATTCCTGATTTCTGAGAAGTAAGGCACTACAGTGTCCCTTTAAAGCAGTTACAGATTATCATTGCAGACACATCCCTCTGAGATCTGAAGGTCAAGATTGCCCATGGAAAAAAATGTAACTAGTAATTGAAGGTATATCCAATGATGAGTAACTAATCACCACTGTTGCCAAAACAGCCTTTCTGGGTGACCTACTGTCAGACTTGAGTGGAACCCTCCAGTGCACAGAGCAGAATTAACAGTGTTCATATTCTCATAAATGGAAACTGCTCTAATTGTTGAAAAATTCCTTAAAGCTGCCTTTTCAAGCCAGGGAACAGATTTTTACCAGAATCTTCAACCATCAGTGTATTCTTTTGGCTCAGGACAAGGCACTGAATGAAGACCTTTACATTATAACTTTGGAATAGGAGTTGCAGCCACTGCAATGCTTTCAATTGCACATTCATCAGTGCCACGGCGGATTCTGAAGTAGCCATCTTCTCCCCATGAGGTACCCCAGCTGTTCTTCACAATCCAGAATTTCTCACCACTTTCTGGGTCTTTACCATAGCCTACCAGTAAAACAGCATGATTGGTCAATTCAAAAGGATTTAAATCATCCTGCAGCCCGGTGTGATGGTAGATCCCCTCTTTATAAAGCATGAAATCATTATAAACCTCAAAGGCAACAGTCATTGGGCCATGCAGAACAAGCTCAAGTTTCATCAGGGCTTCATTGCAGCCTCCATAGAAACCACCAACATAGTAGTACTCAGACGTGTAGTAGTGGTAACAGCTGCGCTTGAAAAAGCATGGCGAGTCTTGGGCTGTGTAAGGGAAGCAGTCCTCTTCCACCACACCGAAGTCTTGGACATATTTTCCACCAGTGAGATATGGGAAGCCACCATCACAACCTAATTTAAAAAAAACCAACAAAATAAACCAAAAAAGTGCTTCTTCCCTTGGAAATTCTCTTATTTGAGGTGGGAGACTCTCCCACTTAAATCTTTCATAATTCTTTCAGATGCAGTATTGAAGACACTTCAGTGACCCAGATCATCCTAATACTCCAGTTAGCTACGGTCATCTTTCTGAATCACACAAGGCAGAATTCACATCTGTAGGAGCTATATTGGGAACACAAATACTTGGATCTTTCTCATCCAATTGCTCCTGACAAACCCTGTCAGAAAGAACAGCTAGTTACATGCAGTACATGGATTTGTCCTAACAAGGATACAGTCCTCTAGAAAGCTTTAGTCATTGTTTTTGCTCATTTCCCCCTCCCTCTGAATATGCCACTGGGAGAATATCTAGTTCCATTCTTTCTAGATAAGCATTGTAATCAGCTCCATTTTGAGCCCTACTCCTTAGATATTTCTCATCTCACAGGGAGATGTAAAATCCAGTAACATCCTAAATATAAGGGTGACTTCTCCTTGTTCAATCCCATTGCTGCAGTGAGGTGGGCTGGCAACACTGTTTTTGTTATTTTTTTAATTTCAAAGTACTAAAGTATAGCCTGCCAAATACTTGAAGAAAAAAGTCACTTGTGTGTGATAGGGAACATCTGGAAGTTTTCAAACTATTCTCCTTCTCCAGAATTATCATTACTTGAAAGGTGTCTTTATATACACCATCATCCTTACCCTGAGAATACTGGCTGCAAGACACAACCTGCTGGGGACTGAAGACTGGTTTCTGAGTGTTGTTTGTCAGGATACGTAGCCTTGCTTCCAGCATGCCCATGGAGGAAAATGCATAACAGCTGCCACATGAGCCTGAAAAGGGGAGAAAAAGAAACCACAAGGAGCAGTCAGTAACATAAACAAGGCTAGTCACCTGCCATCAGGTACATCTATTCCTAAAGTCCACTGAAAAGAGTAAAAACCTACCGGATTGCGATCAGAACTTGAACAACAATAGAGCAAAAACTTTAAATCTTCATTTAGCTTTTATGCATGCAATTCAAAACCCACTTCTAACAACTTCTCAGGGAACACTGAGCTTATTTTCAAGAATAAGAGGCAAAGTACTGCTCCAGTGTTTTTCAGCAGTAGCACTTAAGAGCTATCCAATTACCCTACTCCTTCAGAATGAACCTTCAGGGACCACATTAACAGGGCTGAGAAGGCTAACTACTCTTTATGGAGCACATATGCTATGGGGCAATGAACTATTTGAAGTGAATGCTGACTATGTTGTTCTGATTTCAACCTAGAAATGGATTTATTCCCATAACTTCCCATGGAAAAAATATTCCACCTCTACAGCTACCCCTAAAATAACTGACTTTTAAGAGAATAGTGGTATAAAGAGCATGTTTAATATAATGGATTCATCTCTGCTCCCCTTGCTTCCCAAGGGCATGTAATTGTACACTGGCTTTTCAAAAGCACCTTAATTTCCCTTCTGCTTCCTGGCAGACTGTTAAGTCTCCTTACTTTTGCATCAAAATTTAGTATTGCTTCTAGCTTTAGGCCTCTTCACTCTCTAGGACCTTCCTCTCATTCATTAAAAGCCTTTGGAAATGGAATGACAAGCCTCAGAGGAAGAATGATTACTTGGATGAGGTCCTATTTTATCTACTGATTGTCATCAAGGTGCCTGATTTCCTTTTGTTTCCTGATGGTGGGAAACTCAAATATTGCAGAATTATGAAAAGGTGGGAGCCTTGAGGAACAAAACAAAATACTTTCTCTTGAACTGTGTAGGTGTATAAATGCAGAGCTATTACAACAGCAAGACTTCATGAAATTGCACCTTCGCTCATCTAGATGCACCTCTGAAGAGAAGGGACAAAATCAGCCTGAACAGGAACACTCTTTTCCCAGCAGGGCAAAGTGAAGCAGTGAAAGATGCCTCCCACTCACTGTACAGTCGCAGCATCTGAGATGGGCCACACTAGAACACTTTGTTGCATTATGTGTGCAAAAACATGAAAAATACAATTCACTCAACAATTTCAGTCTGAAGTCTGCTGAACTGGCTGCTAAATAATTTTTATGTTACCACAGTGGTATTTATGAAGTCCACAGAATGACCTCTTTTGTAGGTTTTGTTTGTGGGGTTTTTTTAAAGCCTGAAAGCTAAAATTCTAATTTGATGGAGCAGAATGCATGTTCCACAGACATTTAACATACTCAGCATGGACCCACAGATTACATAAAAAGTGCAGGAAGCTCTTTTATTGGAACCAAGACTAGTTCTTATTTAGAGAAACTCTGAAGCAACACAACAGAGAAAGGGTAAGTCTAGAGCTGAGTGTTCAATTGTTTGGAAGATAAAAGGGTCCTGGGGACATTCACAGTTCACACCAGGAGAAAGTACAGGACTCACACCTACAGAGAACCATATAATTTCCTGTTGCCATCTTCCAGTGCTTCCATATAGCTAGAAATTCCACAAGCCTTCCTATGCTGCTTCTGCTACCAGGAGTACAGCTGGCAGAATTTGTCAGAATAACTAAGTCATAAATGAGGGACTGGTGATTTAAGTCATCCCTTTCCCACCATGCTAATGTTATGCTTCTTTTCCCCAAAAGCTGCCACCAGATAGCTACCAGTAGATGCAAGTGTATGGTGACACAGGGAAGGGACACATTAGTGGAGCTCACTCCTGGCCTCCATTATATAAACATATAATTTAGGCATCTCACAACACAGCGCTATAAACACTCCCTATAGAATTAACACATACCAGCATGGTATCCTTTTAAGCTCTTACCAGTACTTTATCATTGCCTGCAATTTTCAAAGTGACTAATATCTCCTCTTGCAACTAGCCAGTTAAGTAACACCTGAATTTATCAGGGTGATAAGATTTGGAGGCAGTATAAACAATTTTCATGGGTTTATTCATTAAAGCTGCATGATAATCTGCTATCAAACAAAATCAGGGAAAAAATTAAATGTACATCAGTCAGTGTGCAGAAAACCATGGCTAAGATTGTTTGGACAAAACCTGACAGTGTTTATGCAGGGTACTGTGGTAATAGGCTTTCACTCCAGCAAGTCAGTGCTGTCTGGGCAAGCAAGCACCACCACCTATTTCGGTACAGCATTGTTAGCCAGGACTCCAGCCAGTTTCCACGAGTTATTCACAGTAAAGGTGCAACCTATCAACTGGAAGACACTAGGCAAAAGCTTCTGGTTAGCAGAAAATTACAAGCTAAATCAAAGGAGCTCTCTAACTCTGAATTCAGAGGTTTTATTTATTCATTTTTTACCTTGATTCCGAACAGGGCTGACATAATTGACACCATTCACATTTCTCCAGTCCCAGGATTCCGGCAAGCTTGAAACTTTCTTGAGTAACTCAGGTGTTAGAGGTGCAGGCTTTGGTCTAAAGAGGAGAAAATGCTTTTGAAAAATGTATCACACTCTAGGCAAGGAAACAGTTACGTAACACTCAGTTTTCATCTTTGGCTTCTATTAGTTGGACTTGCTTCACACTATGCAATTTAAAATAGTCTCCACTTAAACTGAGTGGGTGTCAATATGAAGAGATAAGCTTGAGCAGGATTCAAGACCTACTCAAATTGCTCCTTGAGGGAACTATATTATTAACTATCCACTGTTGAGGAATACATTCAGCACAGATTGTTCAGTTTGCAAGCTGCAGTGTGAGCTTCAAAGAGCTTTGGGTGGCAAAATCCTTTTGTATAACAAAGGGAGCAGGGACCTGTGGCCCAGCAGGTGACAGGACACTCAGGAAAGACCCCAGACTTTCCCACACTTAAGGCTGGGGGTATAAAAGCACAGGGGGGCTCCTTTGCTTGGGGTCCCTCCTCAGAGGGACCTGGTTCGAACTACTGTTATTTAGTTATTGCACCAAGATCAAATTATTTTAAAGATCTGGACGTCTGAGACTCTGCCATGGGAACCCTGGGGTGAAGCAGGTAAGGAACACTGGTGTGACTGTGAGTGTGGGGTGTGGCTGCAAAGGGGCCTCAGTCCCAGCTCAGGTGGTGCAAGTGTGATTGCCAGAGCTGCTACTGGGTGGTCCAATGGGGGAGTTTCCTTAACATCCCTGAGCTGCTAAGGTCAAGTACTTTTGCACGGATCTGAAGTGCTGAGGTAACTCTCAGAGATTATAACAACAGTTCTGCAACAGTTATTTTACTGCAATCACAAAGTATGTAGAATATCTGACTGCAGAAGCCATCTTGCCTTGGCAGCATGCACTAACAGCAACTATAGTTTCACTTCAGGCACAGGCATGGCCTACACCAACAATTCACTAACTGCAGTCCCACTTGCCCTGGAGACTTCACTGGAGCAAATTTTTACCGTGAATTTTCAAGAAGTATTGAATGTTACCCGTCCTCATCTACCTGCAGCCAAGTGATGCTCCTATCAGCAAAACAAGAGCTTCCTGCATTCAACTTTCACATAACCTGATGCTTGTCCTCTGTGCCATTCACAAACACCAGACTCTGGAGTCTGTTTTGAAAGCAGGAGAGGGCCAACCAAATATTGTCAGGGTACTGCATGGGTGGAAGAGAGCTTCCAAATAGGTTACTGCATTTAAGATCATCTACAAGGTGACTTCTATCTATACATCTGCATGATATCCCCATGCAAATCAGCATTTATATTCTATAGTAGGATCTTCTTTAACAAACATTTGATTGCCACAATTTGGAAAAGTAAGTAGCATTCCTACTCAAAGAAATACCAAGAGCTGAAAAAGCAGAACTATGAAGATGGTAAGACAGCTATAAAGAAGTCCTCAAATTTTGTAGAAAATGATGAACCCATCCCCATTACCCCTCTCAGCTAAGTGATCTGCAAGGCATTCTCAGAGCTACTTTCATGTTTCTTCAAGGAGACACTACTCCTGCTAGAGGACTAGAGGCATGGCAAATTATCAAAGTAACCAAGGAATTCCCTCAGAAATCTTTGATATTCATGTTTAGGAGCAGAGAGCATTCCACAGCTTTTCAGCTGCAATTATGAACTAGCAGAACCAAGATGAAGCACAAGCAGAAACTCCTTACTATGGCAAGCAGCTGATGAGCAGATAGGACAGTGAGATGATAAATGAGACTGCACTGAGATGGTAACTTCTTCCCTACACATATGAGTTCAGCAGTGAGTTACTGGGCAAGACTAGAGGGTAGGTGACTCTATTTGTCCCAACTGCTTGAGACAAGAGATGCTCAGAATAATGATTCAAATTAAAAATATGTTTGCACCCCATGAACCTTAACTGCAAGGCCTTGAAACTTGATTAAACATCTGAACTAAGCACAGCTAAGAGCTAGGACAAATACAAGCAGACCCTTTGCAGCAGTGGGGTTTGTTGCAGAATAAAGTGTCTTATTACCTTGAAGCTCTGGAATAGAGACCCCCAGCTCTTTTAGTTAGTTCTTCCAGGGCAAAATTCTCATACTCCTTGTATCTTGTTGCTCTCCATGACTTCTGGTGAGCATTGATAGCATTCACAAAGTTGAAGTTGTGCACGTAACGTTTGTGTGAGAGTCTGCAAACAAAAGGAACCAAGTAAAACAGTAAGAAAAGGACTGGACTTGAAACTAAAGGTGTTCTCTAAACTCAGTATGTAACTCTGGAAATGTTTTCTGGTAGGTTCTGATAAATAAACATGGAGTTACTGGATCAAGGCAAGGTTTCTAAAACTTGAGACAGACTAGATATAATCATCTTCCTTAGACGTGCCAGTTTTATAACAGGGCTTCAACACAGACTGAAGGAGAAACTATGGTGGAACAGGCAAACTCTCCTCTGTTCTTGTGCATTCAGATTTATTTCCAACATTATCACTGGCATTAACTTTGCCCCCAGTACTGGAATTGGTTCTTACAATTTTAGCTAAAACCTCAAGCACTGTTATGAAATTTTATTCCAGCAAAAGGTCACTTATCTGTTTCTTACCTTCCCCCAGGCTTCTGAAGAGGTAGCTCATTGACGTGAACATCAGACGGAGATGAAGAAATCTTGTGTCCTGTGAAACAAGCCCAGTTGTGGCCAAGTACATCATGCACCCATCCTGGTAGGGTCTCATTACAGTAGCTGGTTACATTCTGGCCTTCCTTTTTGTACTGTAATGTGAAAAAGTTATGCTTGTGCTGAGCAGATGCATTTGTTAGCATAGCTGCAGTTCCCCCCTCACTCACTGCTGCTTCCCCCTGCCTGTGTTTCACAGGAAGTGGCCAAACACACTCCAGAGGTTAAGAAGATGAAAGAAACTGCTATTTACCAAATAGCTGCAAGACAATTGGGTTGTGACTTGCACTTTTAGCAACAAAGTATGCAAAATATCAGTATCAACTAACCTGAGCTAATAATTTTGGTTCAACAGCTACTTTCTCATCAAGATATAAAAGACCTCTTAGTACTCAACCTTCTCTTCAAAGCCCTGAGATTTCTTATGCCAAATATGTGACCAGTCAAGCAAACTCTGGATTGACACAGAAGTTTGAGAAACTAAGACTCAAACACAGGGAGGATGGCAAGTTTATCATCCAGTAACCTCACAGGAAGACATGCACTATTTCGGTTTTAAAATTTATGTACTATTTATGCACTGTTATTGTTTCACAAGTCAAAACCCAAGATGAAACTTCCAGTCACTTTTTTAGGTTTGAGCTGTGATGGCTAAGCATCAAGAAGCAATTTCACAGGAACTATCAAAATGAGACAGTAAGAAATGATGATCCCTTGAGAACAGCTCATTTAAAGATTGCAGCAGAGACTGCAAAGCCTCAGAGACTAAAGCCTCAAGTCTTGAGTCCTAATACTTCCTTGTTCAGCCACACGAGTCTTCACTTTACCACTGAAGAGCAATAATTTAATATATTCAACAAAATGTGTCTTCATACAACAGGTACCACTAACACTTTGCCCAGCTACATACATTTTCTGGATTAGTAACTCTCTGACAAGTGTCTCACTGTGGGGGTATGCGTGGCTCTTTATCATTACTCATCTCTTAAGGTTAAAGTGTTTTGTGTTGCACTACAAAGGCACCAGAAAGTCCCATGCAACAAAGGCTTTAACTTTACTCTTCATCAAAAAAAAAAAAAAAAAAAGCACTTATACAGAATTCCAGTTTCCTAGTCCAAGAAAACTTCATTAAATCTCATCCTATTTGAGCTGCACACTTACAATCGTAGAGGGATTCTGTAACTATGTTTCAACCAAATGTTTGCTCAGCTTCGTTACTGAAGAAGGTGTTGGCTTACAGAGATGGAAATGCCCCAAGATGAAAAAGATTAATTAAAGAGACTGGGAGGTTTGTGTCTATGTTGAGCTTTTTTGAAAAAAATCTGAAGGAGAAATTAGAGTGAAATAATTAGGTTTATCGATCAGCAGAATAAAATTAAAGGTTAATCCTCTGACTGTTTTGGAACAATGGGAATTTGCTTTGTCCCTAGTCTGGAGGATGCAGAGGCAACATATCTACACCCAGCAAATGTGTTTGCTGGCTGGAGCAGGGTGGGGGCACTAGAAGGCTGAGCTTGTTCTATTCTTCCTATCTTACTGTGCAAGATTGTGCAATGTGGGATATAGCTACACTTGGCCAAATACCAAGGGCAAGGTCCAGAGATGACTTTTGAGACACACATGCTTCACAAAAGCAGAACTAGAAATCCAGAAACTTCCAAAAGCAACAGGTAGTGACTTTACATCTAAGTTACTGTGAGATCACTTTCCTGGCTCTACATGACCATAGAAATTAATACCTGGTCTTCCCTATCTAAAAGCTACCACAGATTAAAACAGTACAGCTATTCTCAATAAGCACAGGCCTTAAATCTGAAAACCTGAAGATTATCAGAGGAACAAGCCTGCTTCCTGCAACAATCCTGCCTTGCAAAGTGCTATTCTGAATTACACAAAGAAACACAGATTTGGGGCTTATCTTCATGGAAAGAAAGGCAATGAGTTATCTGCTAACTAACAAATTAAAACAACAAAAACAACAAAAAAAGTCCTCTTCTCCTAGAAATCCCTCTCTGTTTCCAGACATAAAATTCATTGATTTTTTTAAAGACGTAGAGAGATAACCACAGTAGCATTCATACCACTTGTGCAACTTATCTTTCAGAAAAGTTAATGCAGCAAATTTCTTGCACTCTTCTTTCAATTCACATGTATCAATAAAATTAGAAAGGAGGTGAAGGGACAGTCAGAAGCAATGCTTCAATATAAACAAGACATAAAAGCCAATTTCAGACAGTCTGTGTAAAGCCTAAAATTAGGCAATTCTAGTCCTCTGTAGCTATCTTTTTGCCGAGTGCCAGACTAAGCTACTACTAAAATGACTTTGAAAAGTGGACATGAATACTTTGAGAGCAAAACACACGAATGACATTTGGACAAAGGGAATTTCAACTCCAAAAAACAATGTATCTAGGAAATGAAAATATACCTACATAAGGTCACAATTGCTTACCCCCCCCTCTGACTTTTAATCAAGAACCACTGATGTAGACAAGTGGCAGACAAGCCTTTAAAAAAACTTCATCAGTGCCATAACAATGATGTCCACTGCTTACCAGAAGGTACACCATAAAATCATTGCTAAAACAACTTTGCTAAGAAATGCAGCATTTCTTATTTCTACTAGTGAAGGACTGACAGATGAGATCCAGGAAATTTGACTGTACCAGTTTTAGAGGACTGACTACGAGTACACCTGCCCAACTAACAGCAAGTCATATGGCAGGGATATGCATTGCATATTTATACCATTGCACAAGCAACAGCTGACTCGTGGATGTGAATTACAATGACACACTCAGCAGAAGCTGCAAGCCAGCCCAGTACCTAAAACATCCACAGAGCCCACCCCAGAACAGCACCCTTCATGGAGGATAACAGCCATACAGCTGTGATCACCAGCAACTGCTGGACAACTGCTCACAGGCATTTCTCTGCAGACTTGAAAGACAGTTTTCATTTTTGAGTTAAGATTACTGCAGCTGTGTCACATGAGAATTTCATCAGCTGATGAAATCTGCAGCATTAACTCCATCCAGCGACCTCACCAGTCTAGGCTAACTCCTTTAGAAAGGCATCTAAACTATATTCATAGTTCCAATTCTGAGCTTTGAAGACAGTAAAATTTAATGCTATTTCAAATGCATATTTTTCTCAATCCTGACAACTCATGTGGTTTTGCCTAATGCCAAAATTCAGCCAAGCCACGCCAACATTAACTCTCATGCAGCTAAACTTCAAAGCTTGCTGTTAGGTATCTGAACCCAGGTAAGCTTTTCAGTGAGGTATACTTTTAATAAAGTCTTTCCTGTGTTGGTCATCATGACAATCTAACTGCATGTTCAATTCTAGTCCTAGTAAAAATCATAATTGTTTAAAGCTTTATTAAAATCTTTAATCTCACTAAGAGGAAAGCAAGAAAGGATCGAGATCTTATTAGTCACAGCATTTTAATGAGAATTCAGCAGTGCCACATAGAGAGGAAGCCATCCCATCCTCTTTGAAATCTATTGTTCTTAATTTAAGCAATGCCTAGGCAATAAGCCAACTTGAGTTCAGGAGGCAGGACTACCCTACACATTAAACCTGGTGGAGAGACTTATCTCTCAAGTTTACAAGTGTGCCTATGCATTTTACTATGGGAAGCACACATTGCTTCCCATAGTAAAATGGGAAGAACAGAGAACATAGAACAGAGCTGCAGACTTGCATATGCCCTACTACAAAAAATACAGTAGATGACGTTACCAGAAAAAACTACTGCATCTTGCTACCCAATATAAAATGCAAGCAACTATCAACTCCAGGTTTAGGAAGCATTCTGCAGTTCTGAGTTTTGTACTTTCAGACTGACACTTTAAGAAACCAGCAGCTGCTCACTGCCAGTTAAGCAAGCCCAAATTAGACAGGTTAAAAGCTGACTTTTGATTGATTTGCAAGATGATTAAATAGCATTAGCAACTCTAGCACTTCTACTTTAGCATCATGAAATAAAATGCATCCAGGTTTGGGGTTTTTTTTTCACATATCCTGAAAACTTAAACATTAACTGCTGTCACTTTTCTAGGCTGTTTGTTTCAGACCAGCAGTCCTTGATTTTAATCAAATTTGGGAACACTGGGGAAGAGAGAAAAAGATATGACAGAGATGTCACCAAGTCAGTTTGGAAAAGATTAGTAACTTGAGTGGTGAAACATTCTAATTTTTTTTTTTCTAAAGTAGTTGTAACGTTTCAATATGAAAAAAATGCCAGACTTCTGGTATTTGCCAAAGAGCATCTCAGGAGTCAGAAGTAGAACCATTTTGCTTAAGGGACAAACAGTGAGAAACTTATGAGACTGTCTTGTCTCAAAGTGGTAGCCTTAACAATAAATAAATACTTCAAAGACATCAAGAAATTGAAACAAGTTGGCCTCAACCTTCCTTCCAGTGTCACTCTAGTTTTTTATGTTATGCTGCTCCTATTTCTTTTGCCATCCCTTGGGGGTAAAAAAAAAAAATGGCTAAAGCTTTATATATTGCATAACCCTGAAGAATCCTTGTATCATCCAGCAGAAGAACATGATCAAGCCTCTGCCAAAAGTACATTAACTTCACATCCAAGTTCAGAATGGGGATGTTTCAGAAGCACACCTTAAACAAGTTATTTTGTGCTAGAAGCAGAATGCAAGAATGCAGTAGGATGCTGCACTTAATTTGGCAAACTTTAATTCTATGTACAACAATAGCTAGAAAAAACCACTGTTCAGATACTAAAGTAAACTGAGGAAAAAATAGGATTGATAAGCTCACCCAATCCACTTCTCTGACATATAAAGTCATTCCCCCACAGACCTCAAGTGAAAGAACAAATACCTTGGAAAGGCAATGAGACCCTTCCAAAGTTTCAGTGGGTGTCTGTTTAGTAAACCACAGGAACAAAAAGCTATTAAAAACTCACTGAAACATGCACAGCCAAACAGACTGTGTCCATATCTACAGAGTACAGTAGCTCTGATAAAGTCACCACTTAGACAAGCCCACAGCATTCCTGTCAGTAATTAACAGCTTAATTCTTTAACACTAGGAAAAAATACACTGGAGGTTCAATCAGCAGAAGTGGCACTTCTATGCCTGAAACTCACAAAGTACGGTATTGGCTTAAACACTGCTGCTCATTGTCCCTGGCAAATCCTCCCTCTGCTCAATCTCAGACTTGTTGTATTTCTGTTTCATATGTAATGCAATATTTACTGGATTAAAAGTAAACAGATATGCACAGTTAAATATGTCACAAGGTCAAGCAGTTTGTAAGGAACGACTTCCTCCCTCCAAGAGCCCACTAACAGTTGTGAAATTTGGAGTTTTGCAGATAGACACATTGCATGTTGTTGCCCAATAACAGCAAGTAGCTGTCTGCAGAAAAAAAATGCATTTAGCAAGTGCTGTGGTATTTCCTCATGATTCTCAGCAATAGACTTACATCTTGGTAAACTGTTGTTCTTTTTACAGCAGCAAAATTATTAGAGAGGGTAACTGACCTGGGCTCTAATCCTCCCTGCAGTGTTTAAGGAAAGAAGTCTTTAATTTAAATATGTCTTGCTGATGAATTCCCCACTATTGAGCAATGACCCAAACAACCTTGCTATTTCTTAATATGGAAGCCAACTTCAAAACTAAGAGTTAATCCATTAGCTTATAAAGGGCTGAGACATATTTAACGACCATAAAATGCAAGCTACTGTGTACACTACTGCTCAGGTGTATATTTGACTTACTTTGTTTTGAGCAGCAAGACGAATCAGATGACCACAAGAAGCTTTTTTCAGCTTAAACTACTCTGTAACAGTTTTGGTATGTTGTTTTAAGAGTACTTTTGCAAATCGAGGCAACACATGAAATCAATGCAATACATGACATCAGTGCTTATGCGTCACTTGACTTAGTGCTCATCTTCTGGGCATGTATTTCATAAGGTATGGACACCAGCAGCCTTCAATGACTCTCAGCTGTCTTCAAGTTGGCAACTAACAGATCCATTTATATCCCAGAGCAGGCCACACTGTTTCTATGATTAAATTCCTCACATTTCAGGAATTTGTTTGATGAGCAGCAACTCTTTTACTGCCTAGTATACTGGCTTGTAAAGCAACTCTGTATTTCAGTGTAAAGTATCAGCCCAAAGTCTGCTAGTTCAACCACATTCTCCTCAGATGAGTCCAACAATGACTGCTGAATTCTCCCTGCCAGAGATGACACCTCAAGACCCAGTTCATGGACAATACTACAGCATACTCTCCTGTCCTCAGGAAGGCAGCAATCCCTGCCACTTTTGAGGCAGGTCCTCCCACAGTAGGTGAGCTCATAGAGGTGTCCCTGCCCGAGAAATTTCAGAGTCCTTCTGCTCAGTTAGATTACCCTTCAGTGTCTGTGCAGTCTTTGCTGCATCACCTGCCAAACCTATGAGGAGTGGACATCACGGCAATATAATTTCACTGTCTTACACAGACGAGAATGTCAATCAGGCATTTCTCTCTCATACTTGGCTTCTGCTCAAGTACAAGACCCTGTCTTTTTTTAAAAATTTCATTCTTATTTAAAAATTTCCAGTTATAAGAGTGCACTAGGTCTTGACAGTTCATTTTATTTATAGTGGCTCATATAATGCCATATTTCAGATTTGTGAAGAAAACAGTGTTGTTAATGCAGGGATGTTTTAGTTTAGCTGAGCAGTGCTAATACAGCACCAAGGCCCTCATCTCCTCCTCAGGCAGCTCTGACAGCAAATAGGCTGGGGGTGCATAAGAAATTGGGAGGGAACACAGCTGGGAAAGCTGACCCCAACTGACCAAAGAGACATTCCAAGCCAAACAGTATAATGCATAGAAAGAAAAGCTGGGGAAAAGAGAAAAGAGGGATATTCATAATCATGGCATCTGCCTTCTTATGTAACAGTTGTGCACAATGAAGCCCTGCTTTCCTAGAAATTGCTGAACACCTGCTTATTATGGTGGCAAGTTATCCTGGTGACAAGTAGTGAACTAATTCCTCATTTTGCTTTGCTTGCACACACACACAGCTTTTGCTTTACCTATGAAAGTACGATGATCTCAGCCTATGAGTTTTTGCACTTCTATCCTTCCAATTCACTCCCCCAAATGCACTGATGGCTGAATGGTGCTTTGCTGTTTACTAGGGTTAACCTATAACAATAAGCATATAAATAACTTCCCCAGTAGTTGTGCTAAAAAGTCTATACAGTCCTTTCCCTTACACGAGCCCAAATCAGCACAGATGGAAGCTGCAAGGAGGTTGCAGTTAAACTGGAACCTTCTATGTAATTTTTGTTCAGTAAGGATTCAGATTCATCATGCCACTCATCAGGACAGCAGCAGAGCACTCCTAACAAGAGTATTTTCTCCTGTCTAATCCCTGTTTACCATCACTACTTTCAGCTTGACCTGAAGGCATTAACAGGGACTGAAGAGAACAGTATAGGAATAATTAGAGGCAGCAGAAAGGCTCCTTAGATATTAGAGTAGAATTCTGAAATAAAATTTATAGATCCCATCTATCCTCCATCAAGGTGGATAGATGGCTCTAAAGTGTTCATGCATTTGACAACATCTGTAAGGAAAGATAAAGGCAATGGTATTTGCTATTTGACTTGGGTCCACAGAGCCAAAAAACAAAAAAAAAAAAAAAGACATAGCAGGAAAGTTAGTTTCATGAAAGCCTTCAATTGCATTAATCATGGTCAGAAGGGAAAGTAGCAGCATCTGTATTTTTTTCAGATAATGGCCAGTGTGGAATACCTCTTCCCTCTCTCTGTTCCCTACCCAACCACTGATCACTGTTTCCTTATGTTCAAAAATGAAAAGAAATCCTTTATCTGGTAATCCAGGCTATCTTAGTGCCAATGATAATCAAGTGTCCCAACTGACCCACTGTGGCACTCAGGTACTGAGAAGAAGCCTAACTACAGGCCATTTTGGCAAAAGACAGTGGTGTAGGACACACCAGGTTAACTCACCTTAAAAAATGCAAACCACTTGTAGTCATTTATCACAATTTCAAAGCCTTGATTGTAAATCAAAGTGAAGAAACCATAGTTGCCCAGACTATCCTGAGCGACATCTAGCTTCTGAAGATCGACAACCACCTTTTTCTCCACAGGCCCTAAAAGAAAGAAGGAAACATTATGGCATGACTATTGTACGGAAGAGAAAAAAAAAATTTAAAAAAAGTATAAAGGATGTTGTAACATTTATTTTCTTCCTGAGGATGCTAAAATACACTAGTTTAATACAGTCTTCTGCAAAAGGGCATCAAGACACTTCAGGACCTCCACTTACCCACCTATCAGTGGGTCTACATGCTCATTTTTTCCACTGCTAGACAGTATCTGCACATTTTATTAGCAGCAGCACCTGTTTAGCTGTGACTTGGAAACACCAGCTTATTGAAACACAACTTGCTGTAGAGCTACAAAGGCCTTGAATGCTGTGTCACTCAGGCACTGCGTCTGCAATGACAACTCTTCCCCTACAATATCTGGGATGAGGCATCACCCATCCTACACTCCTTCACACCAGCGTGCCAGCTCTACCACACACCTCACCTTCACTGCTGGTACTGCCACTTGTCTCCTCTGATAAAAAAAGCAGATGACACAGAAAAATGCAAAGCATCTACTATTTTTAAACCTACACTGACATAAAGTCATTAAATAATAACTCCCCACTACTATTATCCCCTCGAGGAAAGTGGTATTTCCATCTCTCTGGATGCTGTCAGGCTTCCCCGACTGCCAGCCCTGACAGCCTGCCGGGAGGTGCCCAGGTGTCACCAGCAGCGCCACTCTCTCCTGCTGGGAGCAGCCCCTGCCCGGGCAGGCAGAGCCTCGCAGGAAGGCACCTGTGAGAGAGGGGCAGTGTGTCTGTCGGCATGAGCCACGGGCCCCATAGAGAGGCCTAGTCAAGTCCTCATCAGAACAAACAAAAGAGAAACAAAACCGCATGCTAAGGTGGAACTACAACGGCGCACGAAGCCGCTTCCCCGCCGCCCTTGCCGGCTCCGGGGGCTCCGGGCACGGAGCGGCCGCTGCCCCCGCCCCGCTCCCGGGAACACCTCTCTCCCTCCGCGGCCCCGCGGGGCGGGAG